>CAJQUN010000080.1:1773905-2373905 GCA_907163345.1 Haberlea rhodopensis
ACTTGATCAAGGGCCAAACACATCTCCTGTTATATAGGAGGGACAAATCCTATCTCGATCAGTCAACATCCCTCTACATAATTCGTAGTGTATCCAATAGTCGCCTTTATAGTATACCCTGTTATGGGTAACGTTTGACGATATCAAGATACATAACTCCTTATGTTGGGATCTCTGATGATCACAAGTTGTAAGGATTGTATACATTATTATCACTATGAGAATTGCATATGACGATCATATAACTATCCATGTTGCATTCTCATGGTGGGTCTGTCCAGTACATCGTTCTCTAACATGTACCCATATGTTGATTTGATATCTCATATCAATGAACAATTCATCGATCAACATATACTAGTCTCTACGTGTTATCATTATCCCTATTCATGATAATACTTGACTAGGGACATCTTTAAGAATAATACAATATTATTCTAAGGACATTAACATATATATTAATTCACAATGCACAGTTAAAAGAATAATATATAATAATGAATTGCCATTCATAAATCCATAAACATTGTATGTCTTAAACAATCATCTAATGACTTGTCTTAGGGCATATCCCAACATAAAGTACCACTATGAATCGTTGCGGAAGAACAGAGTTCCAACCTTTGATGGTAACTCAGACTCGGAGATGGCCCAGAACTGGCTGAAGCAAATAGAGAACCACCATAGACTGTTGGAAGTACCGGATGATATCAAGGTGGAAGTTACCACGTCTTTTCTTATCGACCAAGCTGGGAAGTGGTGGGAAAACGTGTCACCACTTATGCTAGAAGCGGGACCAGTTACATGGCAAAGGTTCCGGAGCACATTTCTGAAGCAGTACTTTCCAACTGCGGTCAAGAACCAGAAGCTGCGAGAGTTTGAAAACCTGACACAGACTCCAGATATGACAGTGGTGGATTATACCGCAAGGTTTAACTCGCTGGGAACGTATGCACCGAGTATCATGGCAGACGAATCCCTTAAGCTACATCGCTTCAGGATCGGACTGAATAGTCGGATCCAATCCGCCCTGGCAATTTTCGAGACAACCAATTTCGGAGATTTAATGGGAGCCGCCATCAGGGCTGAAGCAGACATAAAGCGTCGCGAGGAAGAATTTAAACGCAAGCGACCCTCCACCAATCAGCATACCTCTAGTAATCAAAACTTCAAGAGGCCTAGTCCGTCCAGCAACCAGCAAAGGGGACCCATAGTAGGCCCAACTCAACAGAGGTACTCTAAGTGTTCGAACTGTGGATTCAACCATCTAGGGGAATGTCTCAGAGGAAAAGGTGCATGTTTCCGATGTGGGAAGACAGGCCACCGAATTGCTGAGTGTCCCGAACCTGATATGAGGGGGACGACTGTAAGGAATAACGGCCCTCCTAGTAAACCAAATGAGACTAAGCCGAATGCCAGAGTGTTTGCTATAACGCGAGAAGAGGCCGAGGACGCAAACGACGTTGTGGCAGGTACCATTTATTTAAACGAATTACCTGCGTATACATTGTTTGATTGTGGTGCCACGCACTCGTTTATATCTAAGAGGTTTACTAAGAAACTAGCCCTTAAACCTGAACTGCTTAGTGAACCATATAACGTAGCAACACCAGCAAATAAGACCCTTATAGCACATAGCATACACCGAGATTGTAATCTTAGTATTAATGAAACCAAGTTTAATGCTGAGCTAATTCAACTCAACATGGTGGATTTTGATGTTATATTGGGAATGGATTGGTTATCCAAACATCATGGAGTAGTAGACTGCCGTAACAAGAATGTTAAACTACGGACTCCAGACGAGAAGGAGATCGTGTACCATGGCAAAGCTAAGGAAAGAAAATTCCTACTGACGGCAGCCCAAACCTGGAAAGCCGTAAAGAACGGTGAAGAAGTTTACCTAGCTACAATAAGCGAAGTAAAAGAGGAAGATGAACCCAGGATAGAAGACATAGCCGTTGTACAAGAATTTCCGGATGTCTTTCCTGAAGAGCTACCCGGTACAGTTCCAAACCGAGAATTGGAATTTGATATTAATTTGGTGCCAGGCGCTACACCAATTTCTAAGGCACCATACCGAATGGCTCCAGCCGAACTGAATGAACTTTAGGAACAACTGCAGGAGTTATTGGACAAGAAACAAATCAGACCAAGTGTATCCCCATGGGGAGCTCCAGTGTTTTTTGTAAAGAAGAAAGACGGGAGCATGAGATTGTGCATCGACTACAGAGAGCTGAATAAGATCACAATCAAGAACAAGTACCCTCTTCCAAGGATAGATGACCTGTTCGATCAACTCAAAGGCGCTAAAGTGTTTTCCAAGCTTGATTTAAGGACAGGCTATCACCAACTAAAGATTAAAGCAGAAGACGTGCCGAAAACCGCATTTAGAACACGGTATGGCCATTACGAGTTCACGGTGATGCCATTTGGCTTAACAAAGCCAGCCGTATTCATGGATTTAATGAATCGTGTATTCAAGCCATTCCTGGATGACTTTGTAGTAGTGTTCATCGACGACATACTCATTTACTCGTCGAGCAATGAGGAACACGAACAACATCTTCGCCTCACTCTACAGACATTGAGAGAGAAGGAGCTCTACGCCAAATTTAATAAATGTGAATTTTGGCTAGAAAGCGTATCTTTCTTAGGACACATCATATAAAAAGAAGGCGTGTCAGTGGATCCTAAAAAGGTAGAGGCAGTTTTGGATTGGCATAGGCCAACGACAGTGACCGAAATCCGAAGCTTCTTGGGATTAGCTGGTTACTACCGGAAGTTTGTCGAAGGATTTTCGTCAATAGCAGTACCTCTTACCAGGCTCACACAAAAGAACGCAAAGTTCATATGGAGTGAAGAATGTGCGAAGAGCTTTGAGACTTTAAAGGAAAAGCTCTCATCTGCACCTGTACTGGTATTACCAACGGAAGACATGAGTTTCACTATTTATAGTGACGCATCTAAAGAAGGACTAGGATGTGTACTCATGCAGGAAGGAAGAGTGATTGCTTATGCTTCAAGACAGCTCAAGCCCCATGAGCAAAACTACCCTACGCACGACCTCGAATTAGCCGCAGTGGTGTTCGCCTTAAAGATTTGGAGACACTATCTGTACGGCGCTAAGTGCGAAGTGTTCACGGACCATCAAAGCCTCAAGTACTTGTTCACTCAAAAGGAACTCAACATGAGGCAAAGACGATGGATCGAACTTCTAAAAGACTACGACCTCACTATTAGCTACCACCCCGGCAAGGCAAACAAAGTAGCAGATGCTTTGAGCCGGAAGGGCAAAGGAAAAATAATCTTAGCTACGGTCTCAGCTCAACCTTGTCTTCGAGACCATCAAGCTAAGCCAAGATCAAGATCCGAGCCTAACCAAGCTAAAAGAACAAGTCAAGGAGAAGAAAATTACTGACTTTGAGATCGATAACAATGGAATTATGTGGATGAAAGGACGATTGTGCGTGCCAGATGTGAACAACATAAGACAAGAAGTAATGTCTGAAGCGCACAAGTCAAAGTTTTCAGTCCACCCTGGGAGTACAAAGATGTACAAGGATCTGAAGGAAAGTTTTTGGTGGAACGCAATGAAAAAGGATGTAGCTGAATTTGTTGCCCGATGCTTGGTATGTCAACAAGTCAAAGCTGAACATCAAAGACCCGGAGGACTTCTTCATCCTCTGGAAATTCCGGAATGGAAATGGGATCACATCTCCATGGACTTTGTCGTGGGACTACCAAAGTCAAAGCAGAGCCATGACGGAATATGGGTAATTGTTGACAGACTAACCAAGTCAGCACACTTCCTACCAGTCCGCATGAACTACAACTTGGATAAGTTGGCAACACTATATATGGACAATATAGTAAGATTGCATGGAGTCCCTGTGAGCATACTATCGGACCGAGATCCCAGATTCATGTCGCGTTTCTAGAAAAGCTTTCAGCAAGCTATGGGAAGTAAGGTAACTCTTAGCACGGCTTATCACCCACAAACTGATGGCCAGACGGAGAGGACTATCCAAACCCTCGAAGACATGCTAAGAGCTTGTGTATTGGATTTTACTGCAAATTGGAGCGAACTATTACCTCTAGTAGAGTTTGCTTACAATAACAGCTATCATAGTAGTATTGGGATGGCGCCATACGAAGCACTCTATGGGCGCAAATGCCGATCACCCTTATACTGGGATGAAGTAGGAGAAAGAGCTATCACAGGACCTGAGTTAGTACAAGCTACTACTGACAAGATAGCCATTATCAGAGATAAACTTAAGACAGCCCAGGACCGACAGAAAAGTTGGGCTGATCTGAAAAGGAGACCCGTGGATATAGAGATTGGTGAGAAAGTCTATGTAAAGATTTCACCAATGAAAGGAGTAATCAGATTCGACAAAAGGGGAAAGTTGAACCCAAGATATGTAGGACCATTTGAAGTTTTAGAAAAGGTGGGAACGCTAGCATATAAAATAGCACTACCGCCAAATCTGTCAAGAATCCACAATGTCTTTCACGTATCACAACTAAGGAAGTACATTGCCGACCCAAGTCATGTACTTGAAGCAGAACCCCTAGTAACTCAAGGGAACTTAGACGAGACATTGAATTATGAAGAAATCCCAATCCGTATTCTGGATACCAAGGATCAAGTTCTGAGAAGAAGGACCATTCCTTACGTCAAGGTCCAATGGTCAAACCATACGGAAAGAGAAGCTACTTGGGAAATGGAAGAATCGATGCGGGAAAAATACCCATATCTTTTCCATGATCAAGCCGACTCGAGTTTCGAGGACGAAACTTTCAATAAGGAGGGAGGGATGTAAAAACCCGGATTTGGGGTTATCCAACATCCGAGGTAATTGTGGCAAGTTAAACTCTTTTATAATTAACTAAAATTATATGGTGTTAGAGTTGAACTAGAACTCTAATGTAATTAAGATGGATTAATAAAGAGTCCTAGAGGGTGTCAAATTCTTGATAGAAGTTGTTCCAAATCTCCTAAACTCTAGCCAAGAGTTTCAATACACCAAGGAGTCCTCATCCATCTCAAACTCATCCTTTAACCTTCGAATTTCAGCAGATTGGATCGAACCAAACTCCTTCCATTTAAATCGAATTTCAGCAGATTGGATCGACCAAAACCAGCGACAACTCCACCTTTACGCCTATCAATCCAAGAGTCCTTTACCATTTGAGAGTCACCAAATTTGCACCTATCCATCCAAGAGTCCTTCCATCTTTGGGTATCAAGTTTATGCACCTATAAAAGCAAGGTTTCAGCATCACTTTCATCCACCAATCTCCCTTCGAAAATCAGAATCAAAAGCCTTCGAGTTTTCAGCCCCAATCACCGTCGGTTTTCCAGAAACTTGACAACACCTATTCCAGATTTTTCCAGCAAGTTTAGAGAACTATAACTGAGCCAAGTTTCATCATCTTTTTCCAGAATCTATCAAGCAACATCCTTCGGAATTTTCCCCCACCAAAGCCGATAGTTCTCTGCACAATCTGTTAAGAATTTGAGCGTGCAGATTCTGTTTTATAAACCATCAAAGTTCAGCCCTTTACGTACTGTCCAAATCACTTCCTTTTCCAACAAGTTTCGAGAACTGAACCCGAGTGATCCTTGATCAATCTCCAGCAACCTATTCCATCAATATTCATTCAAACATTGAAGCCGAGAGTTGCTGCAACATTCTGTCAAATCTTCGAAAATAAGAGTGTCAGTTTTTAAGCCAAGGTCCCTGCCGTGTTCACGAACTTGTTCCATCGATTGTTTCCAGCAATCCTTCCGAGATCACCCTCAAAAATCCAACAGCTTTTGTTCGAAAGTTTCAGCAAGTAAGCTGTTCGAATTTCCAGAAATTGGTTCAAGCTTGAGACGTCCTTCTCGTGTGGTTCAAGAGCCAAGGAGATAAGAATTCAAGTGTGTTATACCTCGATCAATCAAGCACGATACCAAGCACTGTAAGTGGGCTTTTGCTATAAATATTCGTTTCGTTTTCTAAAATCATATAAGTATGTTTTAAAATTCCCAATCGATATGTATTATGTTGAAATTATGAAAGTATTATTTTGTAAGCACGCTAAATTCGAAATCTAATTGGATTTGGATCCCCATGACCCTGATGCGGTGGGGTGTAACCGCTAAAAAGAACCTTATACGGTGGTAATCCGTTGTTTCTGGATTATCCAGACCCTTTATTCGTGGGTTAGCCGATGTTATGACCTCATCTCTAGGAGGGTTAAGTCTAGAGACTGATATCAGTACCAAGAAGAGAGTAGAATGCTTTACTGTGCTTAAGTATATGAAAATTATGAAACGATATGTTATGTCATGGCTCGTAAGGGCAACCAAGTATGTTAAGATACATTCATATCGGTTTATGCAAGTTTATGATCCAAGTTTATGAAAATTATATATATGTATGATATCGATTGTCCCCCACTTGCTGAGTGTTTACCAAAGCACTCAACCCCTTACTCTACATCCCCAGATAAAGCCGAAGAAGAATTAGAGCAAGAAGAAGAGCACCAATTTTGGGGTTGGTGAATCAAGTCCGCTGCGTAGTTCAAGATTTTATGTTTTAAAGTTTTCCAAGTTTTAAGACAATTTTAATTATTCAGTTGTTAAGTTTTAGTTTTACGTTTTAATTCAGTTGTAAAGACTATGATTTCTTTATTTATGGAATATAGACTGGTTTTCAGTTATTATGATATTACGAGGCTTATTGGTTTCCTAGTTGTAACGGAAATCAATGCCGGTGTTATTGACCCCGGTCTCGGGGCGTGACATTTTAGTGGTATCAGAGCTAGCCAGGTTCCATAATCCCGCTGGGAAAAGAATTCTAGTTGATAAAAATACTAGAAGAGAAATCCCGGTTGAAATAGACTAACTGGTGAAATAAATACAGTTGGGGAAAAATATCGATTCACGATAATTATGATAATCAGAAGTCCAATCTGATTGATCACGTGAATACGAATTTTTTGACTTTTAAAAATTTTTAGTTTCTGATTTTTTTTAAAATATCTCGAAAATTTTTAAAGGAATTTCGGAAATTCAAAAATCTGAAAATTCGAAACCCTAGCTTCAAGCCGTCGCCGCCGTCTGCCGCCACAATAACCGTTGACGAGTATACTAGTGGGGTCGTCCCTTCCAGTCGATCACACTATATAAATTTCAGATCGATCGGACTACGTTTGCCCGATCAATTTCGTATTCAAAAAAAAAAAATTCGAAACCCTAACGTCCTTAATTTTTCCAATCCGCCACCGCTGAACGCCGTTCGATTAATCCGATATATACGAACGACGAGCTTGACCTCTGGAGTAAAAGCCCCATGAACACCGTCACTCTCAACCACTGGACGACGGGAAATTTCAAATCGGACCAGTACCAGTCAAGAACCCTAACCCCCAAAATATATTAATCCTTCGATTTTGGAGCTTATCTGCGTATTTTCGAAATTAAAAATTTTCGTGCGATCTTCCAAGTAATTCGATCATTAACCCTCTGCCAATTTCAGATTTCAAGCTCCGATTAGGGATTAACTTCGAAACCCTAATTTTCGATTATGAACCCTAATTTTCGATTTAAAAAAAAAAAAAAAAAAATTTCCAGAATTCGATTTCTTGCTTTTGATACTTGATTTTATGATTTGTCAAGTATTTAATTCCGTGTTTGGGTTTAGGTGATGACAACCCGAGTGCAATCTGTCCAGATTCTCAGTATGTAGCAAGAAATTGAGAAGCTCAAGGAAGCTAAAGCTGAACTGATAGAAGTTGCGGAACATCTGAGAGACGATGTCCATAGAATTAGCTACTATCATCATCAAGCTAATGAGCAGCTTGAGGAATCTAAGGAAGAAGTAGCTAGAAAAGACGAACTCCATAGGACTGAAGAGGAAAAATGCGTAGTCCAAAGACAGCAGCTGGATCAAATGGCTGATCATATTCTCACACTTCAAAATACGAACCATCGCCTGTCTGTAAGAAGCAATGGTTACTGGGGTATAGTCACTCATCTCCTGAATGTCAACAGTGATCTAAGGGAAGCCAATGATCACATGAGAAATCTTCTGGATGTTGTCGATTCAGATGAAGATTCAGACGAAAACCCTGAGGAAGAACCCATGCAAGAAGATGTCGTAGAAGAATTAGGAAGTGGAGAAGTGATAGATCCATAGTTCTTAGAAGCTTTGTTTAGGAGTTTTGTTTTCCTTTTATTTCAATGTTCAGCATTTTCCTTTTCAGTAGTTGTGATAAACATTTTTCCAGTGATTAATAAAAGTATCATTTTTGTTTATCATGTCTTATTTATCTTTCTGCTATCGTTATACCTTCTGCGCAAAGATTTTAGATCTTTATATATTGTAGGAAATGGCCGGACGTCCAACCCGCAACAACCGTAATCCAAACTATGCTGTTCCTCCCAACTCTAATGAGGAGAGAACTAATGGAAATCAGAATCCTCCACCTGCACCGCCACAACCTCCGAGAGTGGGACTAAGTCGCGAAGACTTGGCAGCAATAGCCACCATTGTGGCCACAACACTTCAAGGTTTGAATAACCCTGCTGTTAATCAACCTCAAGCACAGCCAGCACGTCCGCAAGGTGTAAAGTACCACTATGAATCGTTGCGGAAGAACAGAGTTCCAACCTTTGATGGTAACAGACTCGGAGATGGCCCAGAACTGGCTGAAGCAAATAGAGAACCACCATAGACTGTTGGAAGTACCGGATGATATCAAGGTGGAAGTTACCACGTCTTTTCTTATCGACCAAGCTGGGAAGTGGTGGGAAAACGTGTCACCACTTATGCTAGAAGCGGGACCAGTTACATGGCAAAGGTTCCGGAGCACATTTCTGAAGCAGTACTTTCCAACTGCGGTCAAGAACCAGAAGCTGCGAGAGTTTGAAAACCTGACACAGACTCCAGATATGACAGTGGTGGATTATACCGCAAGGTTTAACTCGCTGGGAACGTATGCACCGAGTATCATGGCAGACGAATCCCTTAAGCTACATCGCTTCAGGATCGGACTGAATAGTCGAATCCAATCCGCCCTGGCAATTTTCGAGACAACCAATTTCGGAGATTTAATGGGAGCCGCCATCAGGGCTGAAGCAGACATAAAGCGTCGCGAGGAAGAATTTAAACGTAAGCGACCCTCCACCAATCAGCATACCTCTAGTAATCAAAACTTCAAGAGGCCTAGTCCGTCCAGCAACCAGCAAAGGGGACCCATAGTAGGCCCAACTCAACAGAGGTACCCTAAGTGTTCGAACTGTGGATTCAACCATCTAGGGGAATGTCTCAGAGGAAAAGGTGCATGTTTCCGATGTGGGAAGACAGGCCACCGAATTGCTGAGTGTCCTGAACCTGATATGAGGGGGACGACTGTAAGGAATAACGGCCCTCCTAGTAAACCAAATGAGACTAAGCCGAATGCCAGAGTGTTTGCTATAACGCGAGAAGAGGCCGAGGACGCAAACGACGTTGTGGCAGGTACCATTTATTTAAACGAATTACCTGCGTATACATTGTTTGATTGTGGTGCCACGCACTCGTTTATATCTAAGAGGTTTACTAAGAAACTAGCCCTTAAACCTGAACTGCTTAGTGAACCATATAACGTAGCAACACCAGCAAATAAGACCCTTATAGCACATAGCATACACCGAGATTGTAATCTTAGTATTAATGAAACCAAGTTTAATGCTGAGCTAATTCAACTCAACATGGTGGATTTTGATGTTATATTGGGAATGGATTGGTTATCCAAACATCATGGAGTAGTAGACTGCCGTAACAAGAATGTTAAACTACGGACTCCAGACGAGAAGGAGATCGTGTACCATGGCAAAGCTAAGGAAAGAAAATTCCTACTGACGGCAGCCCAAACCTGGAAAGCCGTAAAGAACGGTGAAGAAGTTTACCTAGCTACAATAAGCGAAGTAAAAGAGGAAGATGAACCCAGGATAGAAGACATAGCCGTTGTACAAGAATTTCCGGATGTCTTTCCTGAAGAGCTACCCGGTACAGTTCCAAAGGTACTCAAGCAGAAAAGAATTTATCCAAAAATATTACGCTTCCTTGTATCGATTTTCGCCTCGTAATAAGCAAGTATTGCCATTGTACCAAGGGCAAATGGCTGATAAACGAGGGTAAGTACTCTAGAAGGATGGTAATCCTGCAAAGAAAGTGGAAATTATGGGGAAAAAAATTAAGCATAGATCAGTTCTTATCTGGAACTTGTCCTAGTGAAGACGATGACAATTATTGCAGTTATTGAACATTAAAAAGAATCAGTCTTTGACACATTCAGTTGGATCATCAAACCACTCAAAGAGTCCTCGAATACACCAAATTTCTCAAGTTTAGCAGTTACCCTATTTTTTTCAAAGTAGCCAAGCGAATACGTGATTGAAGTTAAATTATATGGTATGGATCTATTACCGGGAACAACGCATAGTAGTAATCTGCGATCGTTAGCATACTGTTCCAAGAGATAAGTGATCCCAGTCCAAGAAACCAACAGTACACAATTGCCATAGTTTTCCCCTGGAATTTAATCAAAGAAAACAAAAATTGCATCAACAACAAAATTAATTCAGGGCCGTCTTACCGAAAAACAAACATCACAAACCTCAAGCCTGGTGGGACTCGAGAGTTCAGCTGGGACAACATCATTCATGGGACCCCTGAGCATGAGGAGATACATTAATTCGGTTCGGTCAATTATATTAGTTTAACAGATATTTTGCTCATTCTTACAGAATTTTTAAATTTGAATAATTAATATAAGGTGATAGCCCCCATCCATCCTCCTACAAAATCGGCTCCTCATAATGGGAATATAAGAGTAATGTATTAATCACCTTGTTATTGATTTTAATGTAAATTAACGATTCACTAATTATAGGACAACAGGCGATCATGATCTATGACTATATCACATGCTCATAAATTTTAAGTATTAATTATCTTATTACTTTTGTTTGCTATATCCATGTCAGCATCACTTAAAGGGCTATATTGGACTCCTATAACAATTTAGATTAAGAGAATTTACTTATTATAGCCTATTTCAAAGCACTATTTTTAAAACTAGCCCTCTTTATTCAATATTATTCAATATAGACTTTTATTATTTAAATATCCTAAAATGCCCTTTATATATACTTCACACATCTCAATTAATTACCCCAATTAAGTACTAATATTTAATTAAACCAAAATCGTAATTTACTTCACATCCCAACTGAGCGATTGCAAATCAGAAAATTTACTGATTGCAAACTACTCAATATCCATGAAGAACAAGACCAAATTAGAAGATTCATAAACCAACAAATCTCACGCCCAACACCGAAGATCCAGAAGAAAAATTTCACGATTCGTAAACCTGAAAAATGGCAACAAAATCGAAGACCCACCACCAAAAATCAATTCGTAAACCGTCAAGATCCACACGAAAAACAAGCGCAAAACGAATGAAATTCCAAAAAGGAAATCCCACGATGTTCGAACCAATAGATTTACAAAAAAAAAAAAAAAATTAACCAGACAAAAAAATGAATTTAATCAATGTTTGTAATAACCATTCAAAAAGTTACGAGCGAATCAATAGATTTACAAAAAAAACAAAAAATTAACCAGAAAAAAAAATGAATTTAATCAATGTTCGTAATAACCATTCAAAAAGTTGCGAGCTTTACATACTTCGTCCACAGAAATCGACGATTTGCGAACTAAAAAAAATATCAAGTTAAGCGATATTTGTGATAATCAAAAGCTTTTACACAAGTTACAAAGTGCATTGATTGACCAAATAATAATTTTGGGGTGATGCTAGTTAAAGGCTACTTTTAAAAAAAATAACTTAAAGGATATATTTGGAACCTATTTTTAAAATTTAACTTAAGTGAATGCCAAAATTAATTATAGTAATTGCTAGGAGGTCATTTTAGAAAATCCCTCTTAGATTAATCATTTTTGTAAAGCGATGACGAATACAAAATAGTTGCTTCAGTTGGCTCGGACCTGTGGCGTGACAGTGATAGAGTCAATCATGCTATTTCAAATAGCAGTAACGAAATCCAGACAAGCATAAATCTAGTAGCGGTTGAATTAGTTTATTCAAATTAATTAATAATTTCAGATTCTTAATTTTTTTATATAATTCGTCATAAAATGTAAAAGCATTTATTACATATTAATTTTGTACTCATGAAAAACAATGATGGCATGTGTGCATGGGATTGAAGGCGTGAATGCTTGCTCTCAAATTTTATGTCGACGTTTTCCTTTACACACATTCACATGTATAAATATAAGCGTGCCTCCCCATATTAATCATTTCCACCTATTTATAAAGTTCATAGCGGGCAATATGGGTACTTTCAGTTAGTTAGTTTTATATATGGAAAAAGACGCGTATTGAATTAAAATTAAAATCGTATGTCGGATATTCTAGAGTCTGTGATCGATCACCATCTGTTGGTACGATCGATTGCAACATGTTGAAAAAAACGGGCACCAAAAAGCTGTTTAGCGCGATGGCCTTTCAGACGCGATCGATCATGTCTGTCAGATTTTTTAATATAGAGGGTGCAATTGATCGCAACCTATGCAGACTTGTTGGGTGGGTGTGTCCCTTCACGTGCAGATACGTTTTTTTTCAAAAAATGATGCATCAAAATGATGTCTTTGTTGACATATCTTTGGTCTAGTATAAATAGAGCAACCCTCTTTTAGATTTATAACACAATTTTCGAGTTATACATCAGATTAAATGATTAAGATATGTGCATTTTGTTCAACTTCATCTCTTGTTCAAGTTTGAGTGTCTTTATAACCTTTGGGTTTGTGAATTCGAGATTTGAAGTGCTTCTATCACGAACCGCAATCGTTGTATCTTGGGAAATGAATTGCAGCTGGACCATGAGCACCATAGTGGGGCAATATCTTTTCAAAGACAACGAGTCGAACTATTGCCTCGACAATAAAAGCCATTTATTATCTTGTTTTGATATACCCATATAATTATACCAATATTATACACCCTTAAGGGCGTACTTATGGGCATATCACAATTATTGTAGAATATTCTACAACAGTGATGATAAATAGTGGATGCTAACCCAGGACACCGCCTGTAGGGATAACAAGTTTTCTCTTGTTTGGTACATTGATAATGGTGGGGTGAACCATAATTTTTAACCACTAATCTCTCACTTATTAAATCTCATCAATTATATCAAACAGTGATAAATATATATAACTAAACATATGTGCATCACCATGGTATTTTCGTTTTTGATACAAAAAATGGAGTTGGGGATACTAGCCACCACGACATTTGCGATTTAATATGAAGTGAAAATTTTTTAGGTGTCGATCTCTTGCAAGTCACGCGCTATAAATTTGCTCGGAACATGAGAAGAAATATATATGAGCTAGGAGTTAAAAGATACGAAAGTAAAGCAAAAGATATTGGAGTTCAATTCAATCGACTAGGGATGAACAAAAGTTCGGCTTAATCGAATCAACCGACCAAACCGAATATATTCAAAAATTTGGTTCGGTCATTAAGAAGTTCGGTTTTAATTTATTAAAATATCGGTTAAATCGGTTCGGTATCGATTTTGGTTTCAAAAATATCAGTTAACTGACTTAATTGATTTAGCCAATTTTTATTATTTTTTATTTCAATTTTTTTTATATTTTTAAAACCAGTTTTTAATCTATTTTTTTAAATTTTTCAAAAATATCGGTCACCAACCAATATTTTATCAGTTCGGTTTGTTCGGTTTTGTAAAAAAAGATTGATTTTTTTCAATTTTGGTTAATTCGATTCGGTCGGTAACCGAATTAATCGAATGATCACCCCTACCATCGACTACAAGATGGATTGTAATGAGGCCCATGGCTTTCTCTTATATCAATGAAAAGCCAGTAGAGAATCCTTTTCACGCAAGACTAAAGAGGAGAATATCATAATCTCAACATTGAAGCAAAGAATATGTGAAAAAGGATGAATTACCAAAGTGTACAAATTTCAATTATTTGGGTTGTGCAATACTAACTATGAGAGAAAAATTAATATTTGCTTCCCTTTTGTTGGCCAGCCCCATAAAGCTAAGTATTGTCCATTCTAAACCCCAATAAAAGGAGTTGAGAAAACAATAATTACAAGCTTATAAAAAAATTAAAATCTACAACACTAACCATCTATTATTGCATACATAATAATCTTTTTATCTCATGTTTCAATTTTATTCAATAAATGAATTAAATTGTGCGACTAACCGAAATTTAAAAAAAAAAAAAAGTGAAAAAGGTATACTAAGTCGTCAACCAAATAATTTAAGCCTTCAACTCGATAATTTTTAAGTATCAATTATTTCTTATATTGTCATTTTATCTAAATTAGTGGGGGACAGACTCAAACTCGAGCAGTTTACAAGAAAGGTGGGTGACGATCAATAAACCACTACCCTTAACGATTTTAAAAGTTGATAGTACCAATAGTTACTCTTTGATATATATGTAATTTAATATTAAGTATCAATTAACTCGGGCCGAACTTTATCACCTAGTAAGGGTGCTTAACGGACAGGGTTAATCCAGACCCGACCCAAAATCGGACCGGTTAGCACGATTCGGAGCCGGAACCAGACTAATCGGTCCGAAATCGATAAGCTACCGGATCGATCGGTTCTACCATTCCGGATCCGGTATCTTACCGGTTCCGGACCAAACGGATCCGGTTTCGGGTGGAACGGGAACCGGATCCATTTTTTAAAAAATATATATATATTTTTATTTAGATAAAGTTATCCTCGTTTTTTAATTTTTTTGGAAAAAAAGTCAAAAAACCGATTCTGGGTTGGAACCGATCCAACCCAGAACCGGTTGGACCGGAACCGGATCCAATCCGATTTCTTAACGGATAGGACCGATTTCAGGATTATCGGATCCAAAATCGACCGGTTTTAGACCGGACTAGGGTTGCTTATCGGACCGGGTCGATCCGGACCCGGTCCGAAATCGGAACCGGACTAACCGGTTCCGAACCGGTCCGAAATCGGTAAGATACCGGTCCGGATCGGTTCTACCGTTCCGGAACCGGTATCTTACCGGTTCCGGATTAAACGGATCCGGTTCCGGGTTGAACCGGAACCGGATCCGTTAATTTTAAAAAAAATAATTTTTTTAAATATAGATAAATATATTTGATGTTATTTTACAAACACAATGGCCCATTAGCTCAATTGGTTAGAGTTATAGAGTAGATTGTAATGGTTGCGTGTTCGAATCCGATCCGGTTCCTTACCGAATCGGACCGGTTCCGTCCTTAACGGACCCGAAACCGGCCGGTTCCGGTCCGGATCGGACCGGGTCAACCCAATAAGCACTCCTAGACCGGACCGATCCGTTAACCAGCCCTATCACCTAGTAATTGATTCGCCTGAATAACTTATGAGGACACTTGAGCGTTGTAAATGTTCAATCAATGCACTTCTCCTTCAAAACACACTATAAATGCTCTTTCATCTTCAGTTCACCCAAAGAATCTCTTCTTCTTCTTCTCCACCTCCTCTTTTCTCTCTCTTGAAAAAGGAAAAAAAGAAGAAGATAAAGATGGAACTGGATCTTCTGAATCCGTTGAAAATTCAGAATTACGACGCTGTTCCATCTCTCTTCGCCAACGAGTCCGAACACATGCCATGTCTAATCTCCATCCAATCCTCCGACTTGAGATTTACAGTTCGCCGCCGTGTTCTCGCTCTCATATCTCACGTAAATTTAAGCTTTTGGAATTTGTTACGATAATTTGATTTATTTATTTTTTAATTTCATTTGTTGGTGAAGTTTGCTTCATTTGTGTTGTTTGTCTCTGCAGGCGAAAATCTCGTATAGTTTAGATCCATTGCTTGCATACCTAGCTGTCAATTACATCGATCGATTCATATCTAAACACGAAATTCTGGTAATTTATGGCGAATATTCATATACATTTCATTACTGAATGTGGTGAGTTTTGTGATTAATGTTATGGAAACTGATGTAAAATCAGGATAAAAGGCCATGGATTTTGCACATTCTGGTTGTTGCGTGCCTTTCACTTGCCTCAAAGATGACGAACTCTGATTCGTCAGTTATACTCACCGATTTACCGGTAATGTTGCCGATCACACTCTGTAAGAAGATCATACAGCTTGTCTTACATTAATTCAATAAACTTTTGGAAGTTTTTGGAATATGGATTAAATTGACGGTACTATCTTCTCCCATGAGACAGAGAGAAGAAGGTTTCGAGTTTGACGTACAGTCGGTTCAACGAATGGAGACCATTATTCTAGCGACTCTGCAATGGAGGATGCGATCCATCACTCCTTTCTCCTTTCTTCACTATTTCATTTCTCTTTTCGAAATCGAAGACTCTTCTTTAACTCAAGCTCTCGTACACAGAGCTTCAGATATTATCTTCAACGTTCAACATGGTATTTCTATTTAAATTACCATTTATTATGCATAAATGCTGCCTTTTTCATGCTCAATCGATATTTAATTGTTTTTATAATTGCAGTGTTGAAGATTTTAGAGCACAATCCTTCAACAACTGCAGCTTCAGCTCTTCTCTGTGCCATTCAAGAGTTGATGCCGCAGAAAATTTCTACTTCCTTATCTGCAATTTCTTCCTGTGAATATTTGGACGAAGTAAGCAGTTTTTAAAGTTTTCACTGTTTTATTTCACTACAAAATCTAAATCTTCATCTAACAATTTTGAATTTTGATGCTGGCTCCAGTATATCGAATCAATTATTTATTTTGTTATTTGATTATTTTAATTAAATGTTATTTGCTGTCATTATTGCAGGATAGACTGTTGGAATGCTTGGGTTTGATGCAGGAGATAGCAACGAAGGGTTGTGAGCCAAGTCCTCATGCAACGGGGAGTTGTACTTTTACACCACCAAGTGCCCTTGACCGGCAATGTACAACCTCCGGTAGCGATACGGTGGCTACCGATTCAAAATTTTCACAACATTAATATTGTTCTCATTTCATATGGTGTTAATAATCATACTCTTACTGTAATACATACTAAAAATGGAGTGCGACACAAAATATGCGACCCAATGACTATATTTTGTAGAAGTCAAACATATATGCCACATCTAGCTTCCAAAATGTAAGAAACAGAAACTATTGGCGTTTAAAATTTATTTAGGTGTGTCAAGATTACTTCATCTGATGATATAAACATCTCTCATTTGAAAAAAACACGAATTTGCACTTATATAAAAATATTTCTCCGCCCCAAGTGTAATGTAATACTTGATAGAAAAAATCAATTGGGAGTCTGACATTGACAGTTTTAAATGAAACGCAGAGAAACAAAAAGAATGTTTTTTTTTTTTGTTATTTGTGCAGGATGATTGATACTGCAGTGTGATAATATAATAAATTGAGAGGAAAGGTTGGAGAAAAGTTGTTGTCATCAAGATTGAAGTGTCTCTGTCCAAAGGATGCAACTTGAAGCAATTGATCATCAAAATTTTAATCGAATGGATCGAAGCAATTAATTCAAAAATTTTATTTTATTTTTCTAAAAAATTGGTTAATTCAATTTGGTTTCGATTTTTATTTTAAAAATACCGGTTAACATAATTATTTTAATTTTTTTATTTGTTTAAAATCAATTTAACTAATTCTTTTATTTTCAAAATCAAATTATCTTATTTTTAATGATTTATATAGTTTTTTTAAAAATATATCGGTTAATTCGATTACCGATCGAATTAACCGATATTTTGTTCGGTTCAGTTAATTCGATTTTCAAAAAAAATTCGGACAATACGATTATTGCAAAAGAAAAAATTGTTATTTCGATTTTTGCAAATTAGGTTCTGTCAATAGCAATGCATTTAGCAATTACTAAGCCCATTGTCACATATATATTTTTCTTATCAAATTATCTCGAATCTTGCTTTACTCATCAAACTAGAATACTAGAGATTACATACAACTCGAAAAAATTGGCAAGTATTCCGAACCATTTTAGGTAAATATTAATTTGTATTTAACGTCATCAAGTTTTTCCGAAAGTATTTTGAATTGAAAACTAAAATTATTCCATTGAATGAATTCTGAAATTTAAGCCGGAATTTATATAGAAAAAAAACCCAAGTTATACCAACCTGCTTTAACTGGTTTGCACTGAATAAAAACGAATTGACATTCGATACGAGTGGGCCACAGCAAGTTTTCGGCCAAGAATCCAACAAGACTACATTCTAGTATCGTTTTTTTCAACAAAAACTAGTATTAATTTGGTTACTCCCTGCCGTAATAAGATCAAGCTTAACATATGATTTCAAAAAAAAAAATTTATAGTACTCAATTTGTAAGTTTTTAATTAATACTAATTTTTGTTGGCACCGCACAAGGCGCTATGCAGATACCAGCATATTGGTCAATTTTTTTCCTAATTTGATGCGCATCTTACTGTACACTAAAAAAAATTAACATTTGAAGTTGCTAAATGTTGGAGTAGGTAAAATACTTTTATGATGTATGTACTCAAATACATTTTCCGTAATATCCTTAGTACTAATAATAATAATAATAATAACAGTTAAAAATAATTATTTAGTTGGTTAGCCAACATGATAATGTTGCATTCACTTAATCAATCGAGTCGGTTCAGCCCAAATACGTGCATCAACAACTGATTATTATATATTTTTCATAGTCGGTTGAGGCTAAACCCGCGTATCAACAAAAAAATTTTCCTAACAAAAAAATATTTTTTAACAAATTTAAAAAATAGAAAAAAATTTTTAAACAAAAATTTTAAAATAAAATTATTTAAGCATTACTATTCATTAAAATAGTAATAATTAGCGTCTTATTATTATTACTAGTCCATTTGGGCACCGCGCAACGCAGGGATCAATATATGATGATATTATGTAACTATTTTATGACCTACATACCTTTTATAAAAAATTTGAAAGCATAGTAAAGTTGATTGTTTTTTATGTTTAATAATCAATAATTTGTCAAATATGCTCTACAACAATCAACAAGGAGAAATCAGCATGATAGAGTTGAAACTAAAAAGATCAATTTAAAACCTAGAAACAGAATTTTTTGGCAGATTTATTGGCTTAAAAACAAAACATGGTAGCCTAAACTCAAAACATGACTATATAGATTGGCCATCATATTTCTGTAAAATTACTTGGCCAAAAGAGTATGTGCTTACAAGGAAATAGACCCTACACCAACAAAATATAAGGCCCAAACAGTTACCATATGCAAATTTTCTGCAGGATTCCCAAAAAGTTTTAACGGTAATTTGAAAATGCAGAAGATGTGCGTACAAAAGAGAAGGATATGGAGGTCATTATCTAGTAAAGTCTTTTTGGCATAAGCAATCTTCCTCTTGTGGACCTCCTAATCTTTGTTTCAGGTTCAACGGTTTCTACAACAGAACAATAGCGAAATATGTATATGTTCGTTGGAAAGCATAAAGAAATGTTGTGCGTACAAACATAAACCAAGGCATAGGTAAATTTACCTTCTAGGATAGCTTCTTGTTGGCCAATATTTATGTTTGTATTTAGGTTGTCTTCAGAGATATCATCGTCAAGGACAACTTGTCGTAAGGATTTTCTCTTTATCTGTTTTTCCCTTGGTTTGTCTACTACATGGGATTATTTTAGTACACAGTCAACGGTAATTTTAAAAAGAAGAAAACTTTGATTTTAAAAAAGGTCAAAGATGGATGTAAACGAAAAAGGGTTGTGCAGGTAGAAGATATATTGTGTGGTGTGATGGAATGACCTTTTTCTGGAACCAACATCATTGGAACCTGGATGGCTTCATCACCTGTAAAGTACAACATAGTAAGAACAACGTTAAGAAATGCAAAAGAGGCATTTTTTTGTGTGATTGACAGCTAAATATATAGTATGAAAGTAATCTATACTAATGACGTACCTGATTTTGTGTATACGCGAACATCGTGCGGACGATCGAAAGGTGAATCTGTTAGTTCATCCCAAATGGCTGCAACATGATCAGTAATAGGTAAGTTGTAAACTCTTTGGTCCAAAGGAGGATCAGATCGTAATACAATCTTGTACGAATCCAATTAGGTTTATCGCGCAAGCTTCTAAAGAAATTTGCGTAAGGATTAAGCTCCATAATTTGCATGATAAACGATATAACTTTGTCATCTAGATCCCCTGATTGAGCCAACCGGTTGGCAATTTCATTTTCTGTCCCGTAGAAATATAGTTGGAGTTGTCGGCCAAACCCGCTCGTAGGAAGCAAATCTCGGATAAAATGGTAAATACCACCTTGGACCTTGAACGTGTAAATTCCTTTGGCTCCTCTGCAAAGTTCATGATTGTAATAAATCCCAAGAGAAGTAAATGCAAATGAGTTGTTATATGTGCGACAGCGCTGCTGGAAATGTTCAGCGAGATGAGAGGCATTTTCAAAATAAAGTTGCCACAATCCTAGTGGCATTCTTGTGCATTCTAGATGGACTTTTCCGCTAGAACAACAAAACCCTGGGGTTTCTCTAAAGAAACGGCGTGCGCCACAATAATCACAATCTGCTGATGCGGGTAGTGTCCATGCTTCAGTAGGGATACGTACGTTACGGTCAGTATACTTTAGAGTTGCTCTTTTCTTTCTGCGAGATGGTCCGGGCTCGGAACCTAACATAATTTTTTTTTTAGAAAAACCATCGTTGAAATTAATCGACGCGCAATAGACTAAAGATGCAATGTAGGACAAGTAGCACAATGTTAATGCTAGTTGAAAAAGGGCTCACCTTTGGAAGGGTTTTTTTTTTTTAAGACAACACAATATTGGGTTTCTTTGTGGAGTTTTAAAAATTATCAAGGCCTACTTTTGTAGTATGAGAATACTCATCTTTCTGAGCATTTAATTTTTTTTGGTCCATGGATTTCCAAGAATAACCAGAAGTTCAAATTTTTATGACCGGTTCATAAAATATAAAACAGAACCATGTCATTTCTACTAATTAAAGGGTTTGAGTTGGAAAAAGAATAGGAAAATACGAAAATGTTTTCATGTGAGGGCAATAAATAAATCATAGATGTTCCGTAGCTAAAATATTCGGCGTGATTGATAAAGCTTGAAACGAATAACGCCTGGGAAAATAGAAGGTGGATATACCAACCTACCTGCAAGAGTGGATCGGCGTGGACGATAGACCGGATATGAAGCAGCGCTGAGGTTTGTACGTTCAGCGTGGTTTGGATCTGGTAAAATGATGCGGTAATAAAAAGGATCAAAATAAATGTATAAACGTGAACCTGATCATATTTCAAGAGGAACGAAGGAACGACCAAAGGACAATTGACATTAAAGATAAAAGGGAATTATGTATGAGTCGTATTGAGATGCTAGGCACAACCTCTACGATTTGCTCGACGAGTACGCATGCTAGGCACCATTGTCACAGACATGCCGAAGCGTGAGATGATTGAAGGTCCGAGCAGGTAGTAGTAAAGCTTTGGGAGAATAAAAAATACTACATGATAAGTTCGAATGTTTCAATGAACACAAATTAGGAAGAGTTGGAGGGAATTATCAAATGAACAACGACAATGGGCAGCTAGCAAGTCAGCTAAGTTATAAAATTGAGATCCAGTAACTCCAATAGCAGTCCAACTAACGAGGGCAGAATCCAAGGTTTGGGAAACAGTTTGAATAGATGATTTGATCCACAATGGCAACCATAACACATGCGTGTTGAATGAAAAACGACACGGGCAATCATTTTTCCCAATGATATTTGTCAATAGGAAATATATATATGTATATCATTAAAAAAAATGTAACCAATAAAGAATTCATTTCCGTAACATACGTGTAGTTATACAAAAATCTTATGATAGCTATATATTGATTGTTAGCTTGTGTTTCTGGGTGCGTGCATAGGATACACAGACAACTGTAGATTATAAACTTAACTTACGCAAAGCGACAAACATTTATGAGTCAATCCTCGATGATGCAACCATTTCAATCTTCAATGGCTCAATATTTATATGTAAGCTGGATCTCAGAAAGCTAAAAAAACAAAGCAAAATAGCACTTATATTTGTTAAGGACACAATTAAAAGAATCTGAATGTTATCATGCCTTCCTACACACTAAAAATTGACTTCATCACACATACAAGCCTGACCCAGTGTTACAAACGAAACTTACCAAAGGGAGTGAGTTGACTGTATTGTCCACAATGGAAGCGAACCAAACTCCTACAATCGCTCCACGTCCATAAAGAAGCACGGTAGACTTGTTTTCAAGAGAATCCCACTGTAAAGCATGAAAGTTAATGTCCAAAAATCCTATAATACCATATATTATTTTGTTTTATTTGGGTGACGGGGCTGTATCAAAGTGGGGGTAATAAAAAACTTTTTACCATATTATCATTATAGGAAGGCCATCGTAAAATATCATCACATATTTTCTTTATTTTTTATTTCCAAAAAAATTCAAAAGATTTCTAAAAGCACAAGAGTAATAAGTAAAATAAACATTCAAAATATTTTAATATGTAATATAAGTCAGAACTAATAATGTCAACTTTATGAGCAATACCAGGCTGGCGAAACATGCTTGCCATCTGTAGTTTTGGAAAGATAACAATGTTTTGAACTCTGAAGAAGCAAAGTACCCTGCAGGAAACGAAAGAAGAGATCAGACAGCCATCAAAGTGAGATCCAAACTGAAATTGAACTCATTATAATTGCAGTTCTTCATTCATAAGAGTCGGACATTTTCATGCCAAAGCGCAAAGTATTGTACGTTCAATAATAATCTTATCCATCAACAAGGCATTTCGCAGGCAAAACAACTGACCCAATAGAGGAATAGAAGGGAAAATATAGATAGAAGGAAAATACGACAGCCAAGGAACGGATCGCCGAATGCCGAGAGGGCAAAAAAATTCAGAGGTAAATCAGTAAATATGCCTACAATAAACGTGATGGAGACGACACAACGCACTCAAGATGAAACAAAGAAAATAGATACCCAAAATGCACGTAACACTGTAAACAATGGTAAAAAGAGCTAACCAAAACCACAAAAAGCCCCCACAATCAAACCAAGAAGAAAGCAAGATCCAAGAAGAAAGCAATGCCAAGTGTATTTCGAGAAGTGAGCAATAAAGACACAAAGAAACAATATAAACCAGGGAAAAAAATGCACAGTATAAATATAAATAAACAATAATTATTCCGCAAAAAAACCGATAAACAAATCTCTGAAATCCACCAACGCCAGACACCCTGCAGGTCCAAAGAGCAAACAGTAAATATGTAATATTTTTTTGGGTAAAAAATCGCAAATGAATCGATAAACAAGAAATCAAGGCCAACCACCCTGCAGATGGAAAGAGGAAACAACAAATATGTAATGATTTCGGACAAAAAATCGCAAAGAAATCGATAAACAAATCTGTGGAATCCACCAATGGCAACCACCCTGCAGATCAGGAAAAGGTAAACAGTAAATAGGTAATCATATGGTGTTAAAGACCATAAAAAAAGGCTGAGACCCACCAACGCCAACAGTCTCGTGACCACGTTACCAGGCCAACCATGCCTCCATCACACCACGAAATGACAACCAAACAGTAGGGAATGATGCTTCCAGAAAGAATGGCTATAGAATGAAAAAATCCTATTCCCGGGAGAAACAAGCCATGACAAGGGAAATAAAAGGGTCCAAATCTCTTTAAAAATTAATATGCCCACAACAAGGCCAAAATAAAAGAGGTCCGAAACAAAAAAATGACCACAACACAGGCTCTTTAAAAATTAATATGCCCACAACACAAGGCCAAAATAAAACAGGCCCAAAAAAAAAATGACCACAACACAGGCCCAAAATGAAAATGAGCACAACACAAGGCCAAAATAAAACAGGCCCAAAACACAAAAATGCACTGTTATACTGTTAATAGGAATATGACCCGCTAATCACATATATTACTGTTATAATTATTATTATTATTATTATTATATATAGGTATAATTATGTTGGATATATATAAGTTTTAAAGTATAATATATAGCGTCAGAATATATATAACACTAGAATATTTCTTGAGAATTGTGAAAAGTTAAATTAGAAGTAACTATTATGTTGTTTGAAATGTAAATATTAGTTTGTGATAATTATATTTACATCCCTCGACTTTGAAGTAATTACAGAAACATCTTTTATGATTTGAAAATTTACATAAACTTTCCATCAAGTTAGGTTAAACATTACAGACAGGTAAGTTATGCCATTAGTAAAATAAACGGCCGTTACAGAAACCTCCCATAATTTTTAATAAAAACCCCAAATTGGCCATTGTCAACTCTGACATCTACTTTACCTAAATTTTTAGAGAGTTTGTCTTTGTAATTATGACATCATAAAGGAACGAAAACGAGATAGAAGTTGTGTTTATGTTTTAACAGATGATAGATGTCATTTGAAAATGCAAATAAATAAAGCCGAATAATTTCTTTACATGATGCACACTTCTCTTATAATGCATTTTATGGATTTGAAGACAAATCCAAGGCTATGGAGATTGGAGAGGCTTCTTGTGAAAAAAAAAAACAAAGAATAAACTATAAAGGGTTTCAAGCGATTGGTATCGTGAGGATGACAGGAGTTGGAAAAACAAATTTTTGCCAAGTTGCTTTCAATAATTAAAAGTGAAGAAACACTTTCTACCAAGAATTTGGGTAGAAATATCAAAGCTGCCCGAGGGAGATGAGAATTACAAGAAAGAGGTGGTGAAGAGTTTCTTGAGGAGCCTTGGGTTTGAAGATACGGTGATCAACAAAATCTGAGCCGAATCAAGTGGTCTCAGCTTGCTTCTGTTGACACTTAGAAAGCAATTGCAGTGTAAAAGATACTAAGTTGTTCTTGATGATATTTAGCATTTTCCTTAATAAAAAATGGGAGTAGTGAAGATGAAGAGTATAAACTGAAACTGGTTTATGGATTGCCAAAATGGAGTGATGGCATTGTGATTGTTACAAGCAAGTCTGAGAATTGGGCAGTTAGTATGGTTGGTGAATAGAATTTGCAGAGACTTACACCTCTTGAAGATAAGGAGAGTGGCTGGAATATTTAAATTGACACTATTCATGAGAAATGGTAAGCGCCGGAAGAAGGTATGGAGAAGTCGTAGGATAAAATTGTGAAAAGATGTGCAGGAATGCCAATGATTTCCAAGATGTTGGGGGAAATTTTGGTTAAAAAATACGAAGATGAGAGAAGAAAAAGGAGGGCTTCAAAACCAGCATAAAGTTACCAGTTATAAAATTAATGCAACACATACATTTTAAATAATACAATAGTGTATATATGAGATCACATAGCTAGCACACAGTTAGAGAATGATATTCAACTTTAAGACATATCAATTAACTAGTTTTTTTGGGCACCGCACATGTACCAGCATGTTGGTCAATTTTTTTCTGATTTGATAAAAATATAACAATTCAAATGACCGATTTTAACAATTTTTTTTTTAAAAAACGACTATGCTATAATAATTGAATGGGGAAAAAATAACCAAATGACAACTCTATCTTTTTTTTAAAAAAAATTAATGTTCATCTTATTATATAAACTGAAAAATAAAATTTGAAGTTGCGTACATAAATCGATTAAGATATATTTTTTCCTAATCGGTTCAGGCCAAACACAAACATCAACAATATTTAAAAACAAAAAAATTTTTATTAAAAAAAAAAAGTTGAAAAACAAAAATTTTAAAAAAAAAAATTGAAAAAAATGAATAGTACTTTACTATTCATTACAATAGTACTATTCATAAGTGTTTAACACTTATATAGTAATAATAATTAATATTGGGAGTCAAATTTCATTCACAATGTTTTAATTGAGAAAAAAAGAAATGAATTTAAAGGTTTTGGTAGGTAATTTAGAAAAATGAAGTTATCGCCGCTGTCGTAAAACTGAATTCATTATCAGGTGTAAACTTGCTTCACAAACTACATAAGTGGATCCAAAGCTTCCTAGAGCAGTGGTGTATGGTCAAGACGATAATAGATGTCTTCTGGTTTTATTAAAATGGGCGTTTCAGGCTAATGATCTTGGGTATAAAGCTATAGTAGTTGATTAAAGAATTGGTTCCTGACCTGTTAAGAGTCTAAAGTTTCATTCCCCAGTCTCTTTATTTTCAACAATTCCTCATATTACTAGATTCCCAATACATAATCCATTGGACAGGTGAAGCTGCATACTAAATCAAAATAAAAGAAAGATAAGAAGCCAAGAAACAAAAGCAAGAACAATAGTTGTATCATATAACTATACTAGTTAATTTGGCACCGCACAAGCTTATAATCTGGTATATATATCCAACAAAGCATCCGACACAAGTTCAACAGACAGTTCTAGAGAATAAAAAGATGGTTCATACGCATTGAACATACATAATTGTACGTGATGTCATATGACATATTGACTTCCTCGGGTAATATCCCCTCAAGAACCGAACAAGTCATATACCGAACAGAGTGCACCGAACAGATAGCACCGAGCGGGGTTTTACCGAACAGCTGTTAAACCCTCCTCGGTTTTCTGGTCAAAGATTAGCGGAAGACCCGGTAGTAACTAACAAATTAACCGGCGTGAATGAACGTGCAGTAAGGGGGCGCGGATTTCTCGGACGCGTGGGGCTCCAGTTAAGCCACGATCAGAGGACATCGTGTTCCGGATCCACCGCGAGCCAATCACTAGGAACAGTCCTATAAATACCCGCGGATGTCACCATAGTAGGGGTTGGATTTTTCTGGGCAAAAAGACTCCGAAGAGAGTAAATTTATGTCTGTTCGGTCTTTTTTGTTTTTTTTCTAAATATTCGTGTAATTCGTTGAGTGATTGTTTTTTTGTGTCTAGAAAGTCTTGTAAATCATCAACATTTATAGTGAAGTTTTATACTGGACTAGGTCCCGTGGTTTTTCTCTCAATTTGAGGGTTTTCCACGTAAAAAATCTTGGTGTGCTTGTCGTTATTTTACATTAACACTTTATTCTACCTTATAGTCAAAATCTCGAATCACATCTGTTCGGGCTTTTTTGTTTTTTCTCTAAATATTCGTGTAATTCATTGAGTGATTGTTTCTTTGTGTCCAGAAAGTCTTGTAAATCATCAACATTTATAGTGAAGTTTTGTACTGGACTAGGTCCCGTGGTTTTTCTCTCAATTTGAGGGTTTTCCACGTAAAAAATCTTGGTGTGTTTGTCGTTATTTTACATTAACACTTTATTCTACCTTATAGTCAAAATCTCGAATCACATCATTGGCGCCGTCTGTGGGAACTAAAGAGTAAAGACGTTGAAGCAATGATATTTCATTAAAATTCCAAAGCGAAATGGTTAGAAGCAAAGGGTGAGGGCCAATGGCGGGAAGGGATAAATCAACGACCCCCCCACGTTCATGTCCAGAACCAGAAGGAGCAGGGGAGGCTGGATCATCGCAAAATGTTTCACGAGTATTACCCACCGGAGGAATACCCATGGAACATTTGACCGAGATGATTGCTAAAACTGTCGGAGAAGTTATGAAACAATTTATGACCCCCCCTTGTCAGGAAGAAAATAAGGAAGAGGAGGAAGACTCAACCTCTATAAAGAAGTCGGAGGAGGAGGCTGAAGAATTGAAAGATTTTCCTAATCATTCAAATGATGAAATAGATAGGGCTTTGCACCATCAAATGGAGGATTTGAAGGAGGAGTTACAAAAAATGCGCAATAAAATGGAAGGTCGTATTAACTCGGCAAGAAGGAGCACCCCATTCACTCCTCAAGACATTGATGATCCTCCGCCTATCAATTTTAGAACTTTAAGTGTGGAGAATTATGATGGCAGCACGGATCCAGAAGAATATTTGTCTCGATTTGAGAATGCTTCACTCCTTCATCAGCTATCAGATGGGGTGAAATGTAGAGTGTTCTTGACTACCCTAGCTGGCGCTGCTCAATCGTGGTTCAATCAATTACCTTCAGGAATAGTGGATTCCTTTCCTAAATTCAGCTCGCTGTTCCTTCATCAATTCGCGAGCAGTAGAAGTTGCAAGAGAACAGCCTTGAGTTTGTTCGGTCTCAGGCAGATGGATAAGGAGTCCCTGCGGGATTTTCTGAAAAGATTCAATCAAGCATGCCTTGATGTTCCGCACGTGACATCTGAAATACTAGCCAGCGCTTTCACCCAAGGGTTGAGGGAGGGGGATCTGTTCAGATCGTTGGCCAAGAAGCCACCGCCGGATTATGATGAAATACTGGGGCGTGCCTCTAAATATATTAATTTGGAGGAAGCGCAGAGGATGAAACAGAAGAAGGAAATAAAAAATGGTGGTGAAGTCAATAGGAAGGAGAGGCCACTGGAACAGCCTAAGAGGAACTTTGATCAATACCTACCGATGAGATCTTATCGGGAGGTAGCCATGAATCAAATTATGCCGAAGAGGGGTCGGGGGGGACCTTATGGAAGAGGAGTATTCCGAGGAGGAAGTGCCCGAGGAGGGAGCGTTCATGAAGGAAGAATGGGTGTAAGGCGAGGAGCTGACGATGACCTGAGGAACAGTGCTCCTTTCCCTTGGAATAATGTTAATCCAGGGAGAGGAGCACTTCAGCCAGTTCCTTGGGCAGTACGGGGGGAAAGAGTGGAGGGCGGAAATCAAGTTACCAGGGAAAGAACTGTGAGCAATGTTCCTAACCGAGGAACTATACATATTATTTCGGGAGGAACATCCTGTGGAGACTCTAACCGAGCAAGAAAAAGTTATGCTCGAAGACTCGGAGTGTTATCCATTAATCCAGGTCATACTCAGGAGAGTCCTTCTATAGCTTTCGGACCCGCAGATTTACAAGGGATTTATTTTCCCCACGAGGATGCATTAATTATTTCAGCCACAGTGGCCAACTACAATGTGCAAAGAATCTTCGTCGATACAGGCAGCTCGGCAGATGTGCTCTTCCTTAATACTTTGAAATAGATGGATTGGGAAGTATAGCTGTACAAAAAGTTAATACTTCTTTGCATGGGTTTACCGGAGAAGTCATAAGTCCTATAGGACAAGTGTCTTTACCCGTCACATTAGGAGAGGAGTCCAAGACAAAGACGAAGATGATCACCTTCCTCATAGTCGATGCACCTTCGGCCGGCATTAACGGCCTTCGAAGCGGTTGCTTCTACTTACCACTTGAAGATAAAATTCCCAGTAGGAGAGGAAGTGGGACAAGTAAGAGGAAGTCAAAGTTCATCAAGAAAATGCTATGTGCAAGAATTAAAGCAAGACAAGGGAAATAATAGAGAAGAAGGGGAGCGAGGAAATAATAAGAGGAAACATGGACAGCCTGAGGCGGAGGACCGGATAGTCCCCGAGGAGGAATTTATGAGTATCGAGTTAGGTCACCCGGTGAAAACTACTCTCATTGGATCCAAGTTGGATCCAGAATTGAGGAGAAGGGTGATTGAGTGCTTAATAGATAATGTGGATGTGTTCGCTTGGAATACCTCTGATTTAATTGGGGTAAAACCTGATATTGCTGAGCATCATTTAAATGTGAACCCGAGTGCTCGGGCAATTAAGCAGAAGAGAAGGCATTTCGGACCCGAGAAGGATGCCGTCATAGCTAAACAAGTAGAGGAGTTGCTGAAAGCAGGCCATATACAGGAGATTAGTTTCCCTACATGGCTCTCAAATGTGGTTCTAGTACCTAAAGCAGGAGACAAGTGGATGATGTGTGTAGATTTTCGGGACGTGAACAAAGCGTGTCCCAAAGATTGTTATCCATTGCCGAGGATTGATCAATTGGTGGATTCTACTGCGGGACATGAGCTGTTATGTCTTATGGATGCTTATCAGGGATACCATCAAATCCCCTTAGCCCGCGAGGATCAGTCCAAAGTTAGCTTTGTTACAGCGGGAGGAACTTTTTGCTACGTCGTAATGCCCTTCGGATTGAAAAATGATGGGGCTACTTATCAGAGATTGATGGATAAGATGTTCAGAGATCAAATAGGACGGAACGTGGAGGTTTATGTTTATGACGTCCTGATCAAAAGCAAGAAGGCCCAAAATCTGATAGAATATATGGAGGAAGTCTTTGCCACTTTAAGAAGATTTGGCATGAAATTAAATCCAGCAAAATGTACCTTCGGAATTCATAGTGGAAAATTCTTGGGGTACATGGTGACAGAGAGAGGTGTGGAAGCTAACCCTGAGAAAATCCGAGCAATCCGAGAAATGAACCCTCCGCGGACCTTGAACGAAGTACAAGGTTAGCAGGAAGAATATCAGCGCTTAGTCGATTCATATCTAGATCGGCTGATAGGAGTTTGCCTTTCTTTAAAGCATTAAGGCGAGGAATGCAGTTCGAGTGGGATGATCAGTGTCAGAAGGCTTTCGAAGACTTGAAAGAATATTTAGCTCAGTTACCCTTAATGAATAAACCCGAGCACAATGAGACTTTCCTCGTCTACTTGTCGGTAACCGAGGAAGTTGTCAGCTCGGTGTTAATTCAAGAGAAATTAGGGCAGCAGCAACCGGTGTATTATGTCAGTTGAGCTTTGCAAGGAGCCGAACAAAGATACCCTGAAATTGAAAAATTAGCTTTGGCTCTTGTATCATATCTGATTGGCGAGAGCATATCATTAAATTCTTGAAAAATAGGGTGTTGTCGCTAGATCCAAAGGAAGATGCTCGGGTGAAGAGAATGGAGAGGCGTTTTGTGTTAGCAGAAGGTAAATTGTTCAAAAGGGGATTTTCAGCTTCCTTCTTGCAATGCACATCAATACAAGAAGGAGAACATTTGCTAAAGGAGATTCACGATGGCTGTTGTGGGAATCATTCGGGAAGTAATATTTTTATATATCAGAAAGCCCTTCGGGCAGGATACTATTGGCCCAGTATGAGAGAAAATGCCGAAGAAATTGTTAAAAAATGTAACAATTGCCAGAAACATGCAAATTTATCTCATATACCCGCAGAGGTCCTAAATAGCAGTATAACTTCCTGTCCCTTCGATCAATGGGGGATGGACATCGTCGGACCTTTTCCTCTTGCCACGGGGCAAAGAAAATTCCTCATAGTAGCAGTTGAGTACTTTACTAAATGGGTGGAAGCTGAGCCTCTAGCAAAAATAACTGAGGAGGAAATCATCAGATTCTTATGGAGAAGCATAGATGTCGGTTTGGAATACCGAGGAGAATTATTTCGGATAATGGAAGGCAATTTCAGGGAAAGAAACTACAGGAGTGGTGAGAGGATATTAAAATCAAGCAAGTATTCACGTCAGTAGCCTATCCACAGTCAAATGGGCAAGTCGAAGTTATTAACCGTATTCTATTACATGGGATTAAGACGAAGCTGGAAGGGGCCCGAGGAGAATGGGTAAATGAACTACCTGGAGTCTTGTGGGCTTACCGAACAACTCCTCGGGTATCTACAAGGAAACTCCGTATAGTCTAGTATAAAGTTCGGAGGCCCTCATTCCAGCGGAAATTGGGGTTGAATCTCTCCGCGTACAATGTTATGATCCAGAGCAAAACGAGGGTAAGAGAATGCAAGAGTTAGATGAGATTGATCAGCTAAGAGAACAAGCTGTAACAAGAACAGGGCTATATAAAGTAAGGATTACCAATGCCTATAACCGAAGGGTTCGACCAAGAACATTTCAAGTTGGGGATTTAGTGTTACGAAGAACAAATCCTGCTGGTGAGGTAAAAAAGTTGGCACCCAAATGGGAAGGCCCTTACAAAATCAAGGAAGTGATCGGAAGAGGAGCCTACAGGCTGGAGGATCATGAAGGTCGGAAGTTGGTAAGACCTTGGAATATTCATAACTTGAAGAAATATTTTGTGTAATCTTTCTCTTTTGTTTACTTTATGAATTCAGCAGTAATAAAATGAAAGTATTTGATTCATCGAGTTTGTTCGGAATTCTAATGATTTACTCGTGGGATCGGGATGTTTGGTCCACGTTTAAACATTAAATTATCATCATTTTACTCGTGGGATCGGGATGTTTGGTCCACGTTTAAACATTAAATTATCATCGGTTTACTCGTGGGATCGGGATGTTTGGTCCACGTTTAAATATTAAATTATCATCGGTTTATTCGTCGGTTCGGGATGTTTGGTCCACGTTTAAACATTAAATTATCATCGGTTTACTCGTGGGATCGGGATGTTTGGTCCACGTTTAAACATTAAATTATCATCAGTTTACTCGTGGGATCGGGATGTTTGGTCCACGTTTAAACATTAAATTATCATCGGTTTACTCGTGGGATCGGGATGTTTGATCCACGTTTAAACATTAAATTATCATCGGTTTATTCGTGGGATCGGGATGTTTGGTCCACGTTTTAAACCTAAAATTTCCTAAGTGTTTGTGCTCGGGTAGCGAGCTTTGTTCGGAATTTTAGTTGTTTACTGGTGGGATCGGGATGTTTGGTCCACGTTTTAAACCTAAAATTGCCTAAGTGTTTGTGCTCGGGGTAGCGAGCTTTGTTCGGAATATTTTAGTTGTTTACTCGTGGGATCGGGATGTTTGGTCCACGTTTTAAATCTAAAATTGCCTAAGTGTTTGTGCTCGGGGTAGCGAGCTTTGTTCGGAATTTTAGTTGTTTACTCGTGGGATCGGGATGTTTGGTCCACGTTTTAAACCTAAAATTGCCTAAATGTTTGTGCTCGGGGTAGCGAGCTTTGTTCGGAATTTTAGTTGTTTACTCGTGGGATCGGGATGTTTGGTCCACGTTTTAAACCTAAAATTGCCTAAGTGTTTGTTCTCGGGGTAGCGAGCTTTGTTCGGAATTTTAGTTGTTTACTCGTGGGATCGGGATGTTTGGTCCACGTTTTAAACCTAAAATTGCCTAAGTGTTTGTGCTCGGGGTAGCGAGCTTTGTTCGGAATTTTAGTTGTTTACTCGTGGGATCGGGATGTTTGGTCCACGTTTTAAACCTAAAATTGCCTAAGTGTTTATGCTCGGGGTAGCGAGCTTTGTTCGGAATTTTAGTTGTTTACTCGTGGGATCGGGATGTTTGGTCCACGTTTTAAACCTAAAATTGCCTAAGTGTTTGTGCTCGGGGTAGCGAGCTTTGTTCGGAATTTTAGTTGTTTACTCGTGGGATCGTGATGTTTTGTCCACGTTTCAAACCTAAAATTGCCTAAGTGTTTGTGCTCGGGGTAGCGAGTTTGTTCCGAAAATACAAGTAAATGATGTCATTAATGAATGAAAAAGAAATACAAGAAAAGGTCAAAGTTCTACCCTACGGCTGGAATAGCTCCTCGGGGAGGCTCTCCAGAGCAGCATTGACATCAAGGAAAATCTTTTGAAGCTCCTTCGGGTGGGTAGCCTTGAGACCCAAATTGGCTGACGCATGCTTCAAAGCCATGATCAAAGAACTTGTAAGCACGGTCAGCCACCATGTTGCTATACTCTGGAGACTTCAAAAACTCAGCTTTCTTCGAGAGCCATAGTTCTTCCACACGAGCAGCAGTGGAAGATTTCTCTTGAGCAAGCTGCTCGGAGACAGCTTGATGTTGCTCAGCCAGGGATTTATACTGCTCTGACAAAGTAGAGTTAGCACCTTCCAGATCAGCAAACTTTGTCCGCTCCTCTGCCAGGACCTGCTCCGCCTTGTCCCGAGCTGATACCAGGGCCAAGTGCCGCTCCTCCAGAAGGCTCACTGTTTTCTTCAGCTCCTCACCCATACCCTCTAACTGCCTGATGCGCTTCTGGTTTTGCCCATCAGCCAATCGAACTGAATGAAAGTGAGTGAGAAGTTCACCCGCCATCATGTGGGCCTGCATCAGATCATATATAAAGTTAAAGTAACAAATGAATGTATTGAAAAAAGACAAACGAAACAGATTAATGGGAAAAAACATTTACCTGAGTAAAGGAGGAGGAGAAGTCGTTCACCAAGTTGCTGAAAGCCAGCTCCCCGAGGTACTTTCGATCAGCTGAGTTTGGGGTATAGCACAAAATGGAATGGGAGGCTTTGGGATCGGGTTTTTTAGTGGAACAGTGGGGGAGTACGTCCACGAAGGGATATGGTATCTCGAGGCAGGCCGGGATACACCGAGAGCGGGTTGAGAGGAGGCTCGAGGTTCGGAAGGAATAAGGGAAGAAGAAGTTTTCTTAGTAGGAGGTGCTTGGGGCGAAGAACTTGGACCTTCGGGAGTAGCCTTTCTCTTGCGATGAAGAACTTGAGTCCTCTCAGGTGAAGCCCTCTCCTCAGAAGGAGTCAAAATCTCAATGGACGGGGGAGGTGCAGGAGTAGTAGCAGCCTTAGAAGTTTGGCCTTTTTGGCTCTTCTCCTTTAGCTTCTCGGCTATCCTAGCCTTCATCATTTTTGTTTCTGAAAAGAGCAGAGAAATATTAGTCCGAACATGATAAGTCGAAAGTAAAACGAAGAAGATGACTTGAAAAGCACTCACCGAGGGGCATTTTCAAGGATACACCCTTGGGGCTCAACTGGAACAAGTATAGCAGTCCGTCGTCAATCAGCTCCATCAAATTAAAACACTGATCGCCAAGTGCACGACGAACCGACAAATATGGTTCCTCCTCAAGGTGACCCTTGATTGATTTCCCCCTCGGGAGACTTTCCCTTTACTTCATAGGGCAATCCCAAGGCTGGAGTGGACGAGCAAAGAAGTAAGAGTTTTTCCAATTTTTTATGGACGAGGGGTATTTTTTTGAGGAAGCCAACCCCTGTCCTTGAGGAAAAGTAAAAGAGCCCGATCTCTTTCTTGTTCAATTGAAAAAAAACAATGAAAAAGCTCGGGAGTAGGGGTAAAACCCAGATAAGAAAGAACTATGAAGAAGCCTGCTAATAACCGATAACTATTGGGAAATAATTGACTAAGGGAAACACAGACGTAGGAGGCCACTTCAATAAAGAAAGAAGGGACGGGAAAACGGAGGCATCCTCGGAGCTGGTCTATATAAAAAGGAAAATACCCCTTAGGGGGTAAGTGGGGACGAGATCCAGAAGGGGGAGCAATAATAGAAGTCCCCTCGGAAATCCCCCATTTAGTTCGAATATTATTTAGTTGTTGAGCCAATCTGACTTCAGACTCAAAAATCTCGAACCAGGGAACGCGGGCTTTTACTAAATCTCGCTCGGTAGCACGTTTCTGCTCTTGTTTATGAGCAACTGACGCAGCAGAAGAGCTTAGGGTTTTGTCGCTATCAAAAGAGGAAGAGGGTTGAGGAGAGGGGCTAAGAACGTCTCCTTCGTTGAACCTATCTATCGCTTGCAATGAAGAATCGGCTGAGGAAGAAATCATACTTGGTGATTAAAAGAGGAAGACTGCTGGGGAAAGTTGTTCGATCGTCTGGTGCTAGCTCGGAGCAAAATGTAGCAAAGTAAAAACAAATGAAGAAAAGTGAGGGGTATTTATAGCGGGGACCATATGAACAGTCATTCAATCTTCACCGTCCAAAAATGAGAGAATGAACGGTCAAAAAGATGCCTCGGGAAACGAAACGTCGCGCGGCATTTGAAATTTTTGAGCGGGAAATAAGGGCGGCAAAAAATCCCGAGCAGGTTAAATTAGGATTTTACCCGAAGACAATAAAACAAGACTTCAAAAGTCTCGTCTTGCTTTACTTTAGGGGGGTGAGGTGATGTCATATGACATATTGACTTCCTCGGGTAAAATCCTTTCAAGAACCGAACAAGTTGTTGAGCCTTAAACGCATGGTTGCGTTTAATGAATTAAATTATCCCCGGTCAATCTTTGAGTTTTGATGATCAACAAAACTTGTGTTTGTTGTACTAATGCATCTACGTAGTGTGCATATTAAGTGATGTAAAGTGGAATGGAATGAAGAAAATCAAGTGTGCATATTCTGGCTTGGATCGCCCCAGGCGATGGTGATCATCGCCCCAGGCGATGGGTGCCAGGCGAGGCAACGCCACGCACATCGACAGAGGCGATGGCTAGGCGAGCATCACCAGGAAGATCGCTCCAGGCGATGGCAACCAGGAGCGACATCGCCCCGCACATCGACTGAAGCGACGCCGAGGATGCACAGGCATGCGCGCAGGGGGAGATCGCCCAAGGCGATGCTTGGAACGCCTGAGGCGATGCGTTGAACGCCTGAGGCGATCTGGACTTCGCCTGAGGCGATGCAAGGATTTCAGCTGCTGAAGCTACGGCATTGGATTTGTGGCTGGATCGCCTGAGGCGATCGGGACATCGCCTGAGGCGATCCGTGATTTATGCTGACCGTTGGAGCGCGGCAATGGAGATCGCCTGAGGCGATGTCTGAGGCGATCGAGGAGTGATTTCAGCCTTTTGTGGAGCAACGGCTAGTAGGAGCCTAGGGGGCCTTCTACACTATAAATATGGATGCTTTGGAGCATTTTGAAGCTAAGGAACAAGCCTACAAACTTCCACAAAATCTTGATAATTATTATTTGAATTTGCATTGCAATCTCCATACATTGTTGTTGTATTGGAGCTTGTAATTCTTATCTTTCTTAGAGTCTTGTTTCTTCGTGTGAGTACACCGTGAAGGTGCTTTTGGTTTGATTTCTTGTAAAGGTCCTCCAACACCAAAGCAAGTTGGAAAATTGTAAAGTCATCAACAAGTCTAGTTGGTGCAAGTGTGTGGCTATCCTTGGAGCCCTTAAGGCCAAGAAGACTCGTGAAGAGTGTTGGTAGCTCGGGAAGAGCTTTGTATACTCGTGAAGGGTATTGTGCTCGGGAAGAGCGTTGTGTGCTCGGGAAGAGCGTTGTGTACTCGGGAAGAGTAGTGTGCTCGGGAAGAGCGTTGTAAACTCGGGAAGAGTTGTTGTGTGGCTAACTTGGAGCCCTCAAGGCCAAGATCTATTGTTCTAGTGGAACCTCGGTTGGAGGTTATCTAACCGGGAATAGGAGACGTAGGCGATTCATCGCCGAACTTCTATAACAAATCATTTTGTTATTTATTGCTTTATTTCTTTTACGCATTTATTTATTTTATTCTTTGCATTTATCGATTGACTAAAGGCTTCCGCAAGCGCAAAATATTTTTATTTTACAAACTCATTTTAAACGCTAAAGTAGCCAAGGAATCTCATTCACCCCCCTATTCGATTCCAACACAAGTCATATACCGAACAGAGTGCACCGAACAGATAGCACCGAGCAGGGTTTTACCGAACAGCTGCTAAACCCTCATCGGTTTTCTGGTCAAAGATTAGCGGAAGACCCGGGAGTAACTAACAAATTAACCAGCGTGAATGAACGTGCAGTAAGGGGTCGCGGATTTCTCGGACGCGTGGGGCTCCAGTTAAGCCACGATCAGAGGACATCGTGTTCCGGATCCACCGCGAGCCAATCACTAGGAACAGTCCTATAAATACCCGCGGATGTCACCATAGTAGGGGTTGGATTTTTCTGGGCAAAAAGACTCCGAAGAGAGCAAATTTATGTCTGTTCGGTCTTTTTTGTTTTTTCTCTAAATATTCGTGTAATTCATTGAGTGATTGTTTCTTTGTGTCCAGAAAGTCTTGTAAATCATCAACATTTGTAGTGAAGTTTTATACTAGACTAGGTCCCGTGGTTTTTCTCTCAATTTGAGGGTTTTCCACATAAAAAATTTTGGTGTGTTTGTCGTTATTTTACATTAACACTTTATTCTACCTTATAGTCAAAATCTCGAATCACATCTGTACGTATATAAAATCAAATAGGTTGGAGTAAACAGAAGTCTTCCCCAACAGTACACATAGCAAGAGTTGGCATATGATATCCTTGTAGGGCCCAATAGACTCTCTGAACAAAAGTCATCTATGAAAGTGCAGTAGTAGATGTCATCAATCACAATAAAAGTAAATCTCAACGAGCTCCAAAAAACCAATCAAAAGTTGTTCACAAGAGTTTTCAAAATGACGATGGCTCATTTCATAATGCAGATATGTGTTCGGTTTCTCATAGCAGTAGCGAGCACCGCATAAGAATAATTATAGTTTATATTTATTGTTGCAGTTGCATTGTTATTTTAGGATATTGGTCTTATTACTTGCTATGGCCTCATGATTAATGAATCATCTTACTTTTATAATTATTTATATACTTTCTGACAAATAATGAATGTAAATGTGACGTCCCAAATTATTATCAAACAAGTAATATATAATTATCATAATTTAATTTTTCTAATTTTTTTGATATAATCTCCTTATACATGAAGGGAAAATTTGATGTCAAACACCATAACAAAGGTAATCGAGAACAATCACATATTAGCAGCGGGTCATAGGTAAGCCAAAACTCAAAATGTAGACAAACAAGCAAAACTGACGACCTATAATCTACCAAAAATTCATCATGCCGAATATTTTATAAAAAAATATTATTAAAGTTTGCCACAACGAAAACTTATTTTTAACTCTTTTTTTTTAAATAAGTTCATATAAAAATTTATTATTAAAGTTTGCCACGAGAAAAATCTATTTTGAACTATCTGTTTTTTTTAATTCATACTTGACAAAATCAACAATTTTTTTTCTAAAAAAAAAAGATAACATTTTAAATTTTAAAAATTGAGATAAGATGTATGCCTTGTTGGGTCAAGGGTTTTGATATAATCTCCTTATACATTAAGGGAATATTTGATGTCAAACATCAAAACAAAGGTAAATAGGTAATACCACATATTAGCAATGGGTCGTAGGTAAGGAAAAAATCAAAATGTACATAAACAAGCAAAATCGACGATATGTGATCTACCAGAAATTCATCATACCGAAAATTTTATAAAAAAATACAAAATAAAAGAAAAAGGAAATAAAAAATTTTTAAATTAAAAAAATAAAAAAGTGACGTGGTGGTTATTGTTCATTGGAACAGTAACCACTACGCCGCTTATTATATGGTATAATTACTGGGTAATATTTGTATCCAAGCAACATGGTATCCACAAATATACACAGATGCACTTACATGCAAGATGAATTAACAGGTTCTTAACGACCGAGAAGAGCAAGATTTAAGTTACAAGATTGATGAACAATAAACTCGCAGATAGATGAAGTGTGTGGATTGCAACATTACTGACGACAATTTCGGTTTAAATTCATGTTCTTACAACGTAAAGCAGAAAGGCAATTCATGCACCCGTGAAGAACATTTCAAATCAGAGAGATTAAATTCACACAAACGAATATAATAAACTCATAAACACAATACAAAACAGACACATTTTTGACATAGAGAAGGAAGTCATTGGCCCTCACTCAGCACAATCTGAGTCTGTGTGTGACTGCAACTCATTCGGAGAACTGATCAGTTTCCTCTGTTGCGAAGCCTTCAATTTAGTTTGATCGATCCATACACCATGAGGACCACAATTGAATAATGTGAGCTTTGGGCAACTGACTTGCTCCAAGTACACCAAATTAGGAAACAACTCTTTGAGCTGTCTCCACTCCATCTCTAGATTAGATAAATACTTGAGACGCAACTCCTCCACCTTCCACGCATCCTTCTTGCATGGCCATATGTGCGGACAATCAATGTCCTGATACTGACCCAAATCAGAAAATCTCCCACCTCTGATGTAGAGTTTCTTTAAGTTCAAGTCTTTCAAATTTGCAAGCGCTAGCCAACTTGGAGTGGCTTTCAACGGAAAACACTTGAGATCTAGTTTCTCCAGTTTCGAAGGATGTTTGAAGACGCCTCCTTCTTTTCCTGTTTCTAAGGTGTCATCTTCTATTTCTGCTTTTAAAGCGTCTCCTCCCCAGGCAATAGTTAGCTTGCGAAGTTCGTTTAATTTTTGCAAACAATTGACATGGCTTTGATCAGGGAATTGTTTCGAAGTAGTGTAAATGCATAATTTGGTTAAGTTTTTCAACTTTTCCAAATCAGCAAGGGTGCACGGTTCTTTGGAGCTTTTATTGCTAACAACAAACCCCTTAAATACCTTCAGATTTGTGAGCAATGAAAGACTCTTGGGCATGTAATCCAGCAAATAACACTCGGACATATCCAAATGTGTCAAGCTTTTAAGCAATCCTATTTGTGCTGGAATGGCCTCAAGGTTATGGCAGGCTCTTAGATCCAAGAACTCGAGTTTTGTCAGTGCTAAGATGGATTTAGTAAGTCTTATGATATTCGAAATCCCTTGAAGGCTTAAAAACTTGATGAAATTCATACTCACCAATCCATCCAAGAAGTTGGTGTCCTCGACTTCAATGTGAGCAGCATCTGATGCTTGCCACCTACCCAAGTACAGCAAGTTCACATTCCTCATCATGGAAAACCAATGAGGCTTGAAATCAAGAATTGGTTCATCCACGTTCATCACCAGATGAATTTTTTCCAAACCATCAACTGTCACTCTTTTGTTTTTCAAATCGTCATAGGAAAGCAGTCCTTCTCCTACCAAGCAGGCTTGAAAAGAGTTTGTGTAATTTTGAGTTGGTTTTCCATCGTCATCGAAATTAAAAAATTTAGCCTCCTCCGCGAGCATTTTCAGCATAGACTGATAAAGGGGATGCATTCGATAATGCCCAATAGATAGACTTTTGTTGTCATTGACAGGAACAATGAACCCCTCCTCCCTCAGTTTAAGAAAGTGTTCGTTGGCTTCCTCTTGACTCGCAAGACCTTCAACAACCCACCACCGCACCATTAATCTCTTCCTGATGGTATCATTTCCGGGGAAAATAGAAAAACATAACAAACAAAGCCTCAACTTGAGCTCAAGCTTATTGTAACGAGCTTTGAAATCTTGGAACTCTGTACTGCAGTAAAAAATATCGTTCTTATGCAACTGAGGCATATTTTTTAGCAAATCCAGTGAAATGCTTTCCCTGGCTTTGAGACGTGATTGTAAGCTTTTAAGAATATCCGAATCTATGTTCGCCCTTGAAGGGATAAGAAGCTTCAGTTTGATCATAGACTTTCTCAACTCTCTATGATTGTCCTTGTTTGACTTCAACTCTTTTTTAGCATCTTCATTCAGTTCAAACAATCTATCTTGGTATCGTTTGAGCTCTATTGTTCCCGTATCCACAGAATCAATATCTGCCTCTATCAAGTTGGAAAGAACTTTATCTTCGGATGGACCTGCGGTAGAATTTTCAGTTTTGGGGGTTGTGCTGACACCTGATGATTTGGGCAATGATTCTTTGCGTCTGTTAAAAAACAAACGGTGAAATTTCTTCCAAACTGAGACTTTCTTTGGACGTGAATCAGCACCATTGCTAAAATCAGTTGTGAAAGAAGAAGAACGTTTTCCCGTGTTCACATTGTCATCTGGTGAGATTTCATTGACAGGGGGACGTGAATCAGCATCCTTCGTTGCAGACTCCTGATTTGGGACCTTTTCTGGTTGCGTAGGTAAACTGCTGGGAGGAGATGAAGTGGCTTCATTTTCAAATGATGTGATATCTTGCTCACGGGGATCGTCTTCAATAGCATCGGGGTGATCAATATCTTGATTTCTTGTTTCTCCAGATTGGATGACATCTTCCTTCGGTGGAGAAGATTCTTTTGGGAGTGTTGCACTTTCAATTTGTTTGATTTCCACAGGTTGGGGATCAGCCAAAGTGGCATAATCCCGTTTTAAAGCTTCAGTATCCTCTGTTTCCTGGCTTTTGATTTCTGTAGTTTGTGAAACATTATCTTTGGGAGGTAGTGGGTTTTGTGATGCAGTTTCGTCTTGGGCTGGTGGTATCTTTTGGGCACTTGGGTCAGAATCATGGCTTAAGGTATTAGTACCACCGACTTCTTGTTTGTCAGTTGATGAAGATTGTGCGGGATCATCGTTGGAGGTATTCTTATCTTCAGCTGATGTGATTTCTTGTGCCCTGGGGCTAGAATCCTTTTTAAGGTTTTCGGTGTCATCAGCTTCTTGTTTGCTGGTTATCGCAGCTTGCTTGGTGTTATCAGAATCTTTCGAGGTCATATTTTTTGCAAGCTTCATTTCTTGAGAACGAGGATCGGCCTCATTAGCAGAACCCTGTTTCAATGTTCCAGCATCTTCTTCTTTAGGGTTGTCTACTCCTTTGTTTCGAGATGGAGAATTTTTGGATGTGGTGTCATTTCCAGCTTGCGGGACACTTGGATCAGAATCTGGCATGGACCCAGTTTCTGGTTCGTAATTTGCACTGTTTTGGGCAAGATTTGGGACAGGGGATGATGAATCTTTTGAGGTGGTTTCATTTTCAGCTGGAGGGACGTTTGGATCAGAATCTGGCATGGACCCAGTTTCTGGTGCAACGTTTGCAGTGTTTTGGGCATGATTTTGGACAGCAGATGATGAATATCTCGAGGTGGTTTCATTTTCGGCTCGAGGGATGTCTGGATCAGATTTTGGCATGGGCATAGTTTCTGGATCGATGTTTGCAGTGGTTTGGGCATGATTTTGGACAGCGGATGGTGAATCTTTTGTGGTGGTTTCATTTTCAGTTTGAGTGATGCTTGGATCAGATTCTGGCATGGACCCAGTTTCTGTTTCGATGTTTGCAGTACTTTGGGCATGATTTTGGACAGCGGATGATGAATCTTTTGAGGTGGTTTCATTTCCAGCTAGTGGGACGTTGGGGTCAGAATCTGGCTTGGAGCGAGTTTTCGGTTCGTTTTGGGTGAGATTTTGGACAATGGAGAATGAATCTTTTGAGGTGGTTTCACTTTCAGCCGGTGGCAATTCTTCTTGATGGGTGGACATGATTTGAGAATTTTATAAAAAGATGACAAACAATAGAAGAAATGTTGATCTGTCTGAAGGAAAACATGTATAAACAAAGACAGAACAAGGATTGGCCATTTCTTGTCATGAAACTCGGTTGATATAATGGGGGAAAAAAAAGAGGGGTCTATAGGCAGAGGATATTAGCTGATCCATCGAGTTTAAGGCAAGAAAAAGACAAGAATATTTATATGGTTAATGTGAATCACGTTTTTGAAAAGTAGAGTATGAATTTAGCATCTGTAGTAGAATTGGGATTGAAGCAAAATGATGTTCCAGGGAAAGGAATCAATGGCAAATGAATTAATGAAGGATATCATCTGCCATCAATTGATTTAAAAGCTTTATCAAACAATATCTCATCTTAAATTTTTTGTAACATCTTTTGTCACGCCCTGAGATCGGAGCTGTCGACATCGGTGTTCCTCCTGTATTAACAATTGTAAACGATGTCTCGTAGTACAAACTTTATTATAAAACAGTCTTTTATTCCATAAATATATTTTACAACTTTAAATTATATTAACTATTGTCAAAAGATTCTAAACATAATAAATTCAGAGGAAGCTTAATAATTTTTACTATCTTTAAATCTTGACATTGCAACGGATCACTATCCCCAAACCAGTGTTGTTCTTCGTCTTCAACTTCTGGTTCATTTTTATCTGGATGGGAATGTTATAGAGTGAGTATTTGGGGGAATACTTAGCAAATTTGAGACAATCGAATGTGACAATATATATAAAAATAATAATTTTCGAAATATGCATCAAAATCAGAGAGGAAACAAATATAAATATAAAACATAAACTTAATAGAATCGCTCTCATCAGAGCCAGAATATAGCATAGTTTCATATCTGAAACATATATCATATATTAAAATAAGCATAACAAATTCTCTAATTTCCTCATGGTATTGATATCTATTCTCTACACTTAACCCTCTTAAAGATAATGTTAAAACATTGGATCACCCCAAATAAAGGGTCAAAACTTCCCAGAAAAATTGTTAACCACCATATCATGTCAGAATGTTGGATATAATCCACCACATCAGGATCCAAAACAAAAGTTGTAATTCCTTACCAATTGGATTTCGATATTTAAAGTGCTTCAGAAATTGCAGTTTTCATCAGAAATATCAGAATTTCATAGTTTCAAAATACATCACATATCGATTGAAATTTAAAGCATACATACAATTTTAAAACGAAAGAACGATTTAAACAAAACCCAACTTACATATTACTTGAGATGATTACTGAACAATTTGGAATGTACGGATATTGTGACAGATGTAAGCAGTGACAAATTTGAATATATTTCTTTGTATGTAATGAACTGATGTATGAAATGAAGTTTTCGACGTGTTTCTAAAGATAAAACTTTGCGCTTCAAGGTCACCAAAAATACTTATATTTTCACGTTTCCTTCATGTTGCCACCTTCCCTTACTTGCCATCTTCCCAAATAAATTTATCATGTTTCCATGTTCCCTCATCTTCGATGTCACCCACACATTTGCTTGAACCTATAAAGAACTACCTACAAAGAATAGTATTGAACTGGCAAGCATAAGCACAAAAAATATCACTATCGGTATTATTATATTATGATTATATTGATAAGTTATACCGTGATTGTTATTATTATAAATAAGATAATGAATAGTTATGGATAAATAATAGAATGTTTAGTTCAAATGATTAAGATTGTTATTATAAATCTGATTAAATTATTATTATTTTGATCCTGGATTCTTGTTAATAATACTATTTTATTATTATAAATTTTATTATTTTTAATATTATTAATAAAAATCCTAATTGAAATTGTTATAAAAGTAATTGCAAATTTATTATTTTTAATAATTAATAATATTAGTTAAAATTCATTATTAATTTTATTAAAAGTCATTAATATTAATATTAATATTAATAATAAGGGTAGATAATTGTTTTCTATCTTCCCACCAAAACAATCAAATATAAAGATTAATTATCTCACTGTTTTAATAAACACCATTAGTAAGTGTTCCATTAATTACTTGCTTACCATTTGTGTATCCCATGTATATTTTCTCTAGGTGAAGATGTATGTTTACGGGTTTTGAACCAAAGACCTCGATATTAGCCAAAGGCTCCGATATCATATTGAATTTTCGTCTCATCTAAAAATTATAGCATGTAAAAACATTGAATAATTTATTCTCTCACAATACTGATAGAACTTTTTCGCAAAATGTAAAAGTGGTTCCCAGACTTACTTCTCACTTTAAATTAAATGCATACACCATCTTGGTCTGCTGATTAATCTGGGGTCAATAAAAGAATGAGAAAATTACTCCCAACATCCTATGGTTTATCTCTTATTTCACTCTCCAATTATACTTTGAATAATTACAATTTACATAATGTATTTTCAAGGTTTGTAACACTTTACATCCTATACTTTTAAAGTTTTTGTAACGTTTTACATCCTTGAATTGAACATATTTCTAAGTTTTTTGTCAAGTACCAAGATCCATCCAAAATAGTATCAGAGCATATAATACTATAATAATATCTTGAATATTAATTTATAACATATACGGAGGAGATGATTCAAGAAATATTATGGATTCGAATGAATATTCGTGATGCAAGTCATACAGGTGGTACTTTCAGAAATTGGAAGAACTAAATCAAAAATATCTGGCCTAAGCTAAACATTTCAACCAGAAATGGAATACTCTATTGGAAATTAGTGTTAGCCCTACAAGCATATATCGGTATCAAGAACAGGAAAAGGTAGCAAGGAACCTTTGCAGGAGGAACCTCAAGCTATAATTCGAGATTTCAGAGGCCCAGGAGAGAGATCATCCTGAGCACAACCCCATGATTTCAGATCCAAACAACCCAACATGATCCGGAATAGACGAATAGGATGGTGAACTAACCTTTCGAGAAATCGAGCCGTATACTTCTAAGAGATCCCAAGATCTTAAAGAGATCCAGAAGATTGTGCAGTGTGATGGCTACCTGCAATACCATGTCCCGGCACAGATCCATCAGATTCAAAGTCAGATAGAGATTATGATCAAACATCAGGAAAAAATTCTTGAAAACCTTCGAGATGTTCAAACCCGAGTTAAGAATCTGGAGTCAAGACCAAGTTCTTCAGGAAGAAGGAACGGAAGGTGATTACCACCGTCCTTTGGAACAGAGCCCTTTTTACACCAAAAAAGGAAGGCAGAGGAGGTCTGAAGGCCTTTAACTGAGAGTGAAAAAATGATTGCAGTCCTACGAGGAGAGCCAATACTTCAAACAAAGTAATGGAAAGAATCAACCTGGAAGATCTATGTGATCTTGCTGATTCGTTTGCAGGATTAAATCTCGTAGACTTGAATACAGGTGAAGTTTTAGCCAGAACTCCACCACAAGAAAGATTCGGGTCACACAATACATCCGGATGAGATCAAGGCATGCCCCACCGAGATTATTTTACCACTGGAGCAACCTTAGATCCCCAGTGGGAGTGAGAAATCATCCCCGAAGTCCAGATATACATCAGCCGCCCCTACATGAAATCTCAGTTAGATCAAATTTATCAATATGGACTTATGCTCAACATGGATATCTTGGACTTTAAAAATTGAGAAGTTCTTATTGATGTGCTTCAGCAATGAGGATATCAGCATGAACGCTTGATCTAAGTAAAGAATGATTCATTTTACTCCTTAAAATGAGTCTAGAAGGATTGGTCAAGATTGTCTAGGAACTCAGAGACCCAGGTACCAAAGAAGAAGTTTTAGCCGGAGAGTCCCTGAAAGAAATTGTGGACAAGATGACAAAATTCTTTAAAATATGTTTCATTAGAGTTGGTTACTTCGAAGGAATGGAGGAAGAAAATGCTAAAAAATATAGACAAGCTCTAATTAGCATGAAACTACATGATATTTGTTATGTAGACGAGTACATCAAGCTCTTCACATAGTATAGATGGAAGGCAAAGATAGACGAAAAAGATGCATCAGAACTGTTCTTTGCCAAAATATCGAGTCCGTGGAGAGAAATGCTTATCCAGGAATATACACCGCAAGGAGTTGAGACGGTATACACTGCAAGGAGTTGAGACGGTGGCCATGAAAATGTCATTTCTGAAAATGAAGCTTGTGGAGTGGTGCTATCAAGCAAACCTCCAAAAAAATTACAAGAAGTTAAGAGGAATTAACAAAACAGCTCATCTTTTCTTTCTTTATAATCATTTGTATTTTGTATTTCAGTTTATGTGTTCTTGAGTCAAGCATCTTCTATATGAGAGGCTAAAAAGTCTGTCTCCTTCCAAAAGGAGATGTTTTAATGTAATAAATATTATAAGTATTTCCAGAATAAAATAAAGGATGTTGCCCATCTATCTCTAAGATTTCTTTAAAATCTTTTTATATTTGCTTATACCTACGCCCTACGTAGAACACGAAACAGGGTTGTACTGGCTATTGCTGAAGGGCTCTCTAACAGAACCATCGGTTGCGATCGTATGGTTGGTGGTGAGGAGCCATTGTAACCTGATTGAGTACCCGACAGTAGTGCGGTCAAAAATGTATATACTGTTTTGTTAAAAAAAAATTGTAATATGGAAGCATGATGTGCATTTTACGTTTTCAAGCCAAGGGGTACAAAAAAAAATTACTTAGTATAGAAAGCATAATTTCTCAAAGTTTGGATGGTAAGTGAAACATCATATAAACTATGGGATGATAAGTGAAATTTGCCCTAAAAGAATTGAAATTATTTATAATAACAAGCTCTCTTACTCTGTCTCCATATTATTTTTGGCATCCTGACTAAACTGTACCAAATTATGCAAATTACAGAAGACTGCATCGTCTACTTCAAATTTTCAAGATCGATTCTCCGCAACATGATGCATTGTAAAGTCGCATAAATATATTCGATTATCGATTGATACAAACCTAAAGGCTATTTTCTTGTATATTTATTTGACATTATGTCACATATATATTTAATTGATGTATATAAATTAAACTATTGACATGAATTTGTAGATCAGCTGGTTGCAAGTAAATCTTGTGTAAAATCTCATATAACGAGCTTTTTTTTTAGTGGGGGAGCTAAATATTTTTGTGCCAAATACGACTCGAACTTGAGTCTACACAAAGTGAGTAATGAGATTTTTACTATCAGGCTAAGCCTGTGAGCTCCATAACGAGCATATTTATGTAATATGTGAAGCTCACGCCCAACACAAAAGTCTATATGAGAAACCGACGATCTCTCCAACTTTGTAGAAATGAATATTCATTATCTAAGAAAAATAATGATAGTAAATGCAAGTTTATGATTATCATAATTAGCCATTATTAAGGTATTTAAATCTCGTGTAATTTTGTCAAATAATGGGGTTAATAGAGATTTAATGTGGGGTTTTAACTTCTACGAATTGTAATGCTTAGATATAGCCCAACTTGGCCACCACATTGAGGCTTACAACTCTCAAAATATACGCAAATACTTTCATATTTTCTAGCTAACACAGAGCATTTCAGACAAGATATATAGGTGTTAGGATCAAACGCTTGTCATTATGTCAAAAACTATAGCTGTTAGCAAAGGCGCAAATTTATTTCCTTATACAGTGGCAATTTGGTTTCCTACCATTGTTGAATTTCATGGCCTCCATTTCAATAGTGTTCAAAGTCACCGGCCACTGTCCAAGAATTTTCAAAGCTTCTGAAAATAGCCATCACCGGCCACCGGCCAACAATTTTATTGTATTTTTATCAATTTCGAGGTAAGTCAGTTGTTATTTTATTTTTGTTCCAAAATTTGTGGCTGCCGATTTTGTCTCCGTTCAGTTTATAAAGTTATTTTGCTCTATAATATTCGTTCATTGAGGAAATGAGCCCTTCACTTGTTTAATGATTCTGGTTTCTCACCCTTACAATACCTTCATGAGACTGAAAGACAAAAAAAAAAGGCCTAGTTTTAGCCTTGGTGGTTTCCGATTAAGACATGAAAGTATGTTGGTGCTTTCTGGTCCACAGGGGCGTGTGGGTGCGGCTGCAGCCCCCATTTTTTTTTATTTTTTTTAGATTTATAGATTTTTTTTAAAAAAAACTATGTTTTAGCCTTAATATTTAAATAAAATAAATTTTACGATTCTTAAATTATAATCGTGGCTTTGTTTCTGATTGTCTAGCTTATATTTAGCTCTTCATTGTTGTATCATGTTAGATGGCAGAAATGAGTATTTTAATTTTTTTTCCTTCTTGGTGCAATAAGAACTGCTTCTGAATTTATAGAATTAAAATAGATTGATTATAGATATTTCTAGATTTTTGAAAGTTTATCCACCATATCGTCTCAATAATAGCAAGAAACCCTAAAAGCACGCCGAAAAGCAAGGCTTTCTAACTTCCACCACAATAAACAAATTAAAGAGTTACAAAACACGATTACTTATAAGCTCGTTCAGCGTAATCTTATCTTTTACTAAAGAGAAAATTATAAGAAGGTACCACTCCCCAAAATATCATTCAATTAAATCTTTCAGAAAAATCTTCTTTCAACTAAATACATTTTTAGAAAATTTATTTCAAATAAGTCCATTTTATCAAACCATAATCTAATTGGTCCATTAGTTATGACTAAAATATCCCTTTTTTATACATTCATCCCCATGATACGCAACGACAATTTCAATTCTGATTTTGATTACAACAACAACATGAGCAGATCGAAATTTTAGCATTTCGTCACTGCTTCTCATTCAAGTGCCGATGCATCGTTGCAATTTTCATTACTTATAAATTATTAAGAAACTGTAGCTGAATTTCCTTTCATAATTTCACGTCATTCCTCTTATGTGAAATTATCATGTATGATCAATAGTGCAAATCATAATATTTAGTTATATTTTAAAGACAACATGTCAAATTGCTACTCTGCAATAATTTTTAACTAAATGAAAAATAGAAAATTTTGACGTTTTTTGCTGTTTTATGGGATTTTTGTTCTTCACTTAACATTGATTTGTTATTTCTATTATATTGCACAAAATCTGTTTGTCAAAAGGTCTCTTAAGTTAATGAAACATTTTCTAGCAAAATTCGAAACAGATAAGGTTAAACGGAGCCGTGACTTTTTCTTATGTGATGCATGTGAATGTAATATACTTTTAATTGACAAAAAAAAATCGCTAAATTTAAAGGCAAAATACTCATTTTACAGTATAGAAAAATAAAATAATATATATGCACCATATAACTCTAGAGGTGCATGTAAATCACATGCACCTATAGACTTATGTGGTGCATGTGAGTTTATGCGGTGCATGTAATTTACATGCACCGCACGAGTTAACAAGATGCATGTAATTTACATGCACCGCTAATCTATCGGTGCATGCAAATTACATATGCCGATAGACTCATGTACTGTCTTTAACCAAAATAAAGTCTATCGGTGCATGTAAACTACATGCACTGATAGAGTCTAAACAACTCATGAGGTGCATATAAATGTATATACATGCACCACTAGTTGAAAACATTTATTTTTGGTGAATTGAGTCGAAACAACTTTTTCTTATGCAATGCATGTAATGTGATATACTTTCAATTGACAAGAAAGAAACAAAGTTGTTAATTGCATGAGTTGAGTTCATAGCTATAAACTTGTGTTTAGCGGTGCTTGTAAATTACATGCATACATGCACAGCCGGACTCATACGATGCATGCAAATATTATACATGCATTACATGAGTGTGGTGGTGCACGTAAATTACATACATCAGTGTAGTATAAATTCATGCACCAGTGTAGTATAAATGCATATATTGGTACTTTAATTTGAATTATGTGTACCAACAACATTAAATTAAGTGCAACGATAGAGACTAAACAACTCATGAGGTGCATATAAATGTAATATACATGCACCACTAGTTGAAAATATTTATTTTTGATGGATTGAGTCGAAACAACTTTTTCTTATGCAATGCATGTAATGTAATATACTTTCAATTGACAAGAAAGAAACAAAGTTGTTAATTGCATGAGTTGAGTTCATAGCTATAAACTTGTGTCTAGCGGTGCATGTAAATTACATGCACCACTAGACTCATACGATACAAGCAAATATAAGATACATGCATTACATGAGTGTGGTGGTGCACGTAAATTACATGCATTAGTCTAGTATAAATTCATACACCAGTGTAGTATAAATGCATACAATGGTAGACTTTAAATTGAATTAGGTTTACAAACAACATTAAATTAAGTGCACCTCTCTAATTTGTATTAAATTAAGTGCACCACTAGACCGTACAATATCATAGTGGTGGCAGAGCAATCGATCGACAATAAACATATAAATATTGCTAAGAATTACCTAGTGGTACATGTAATTTACATGCACCGCCTGAGTCTATAGATGCATGTAAATTATATGCACGATAGACTCAGGTATTCTCGTTAACCAAAAAAATCACGGGCATGTAAAAAATTCTTTGCCAATTTCAATTCCCCAAGTTATTGATCCTCCCATCCAACCCAAGCAAATCACAAATTTTAACAAATTTCAGAAAATCAAGAAGAAGCAGAATATTTCCAAGATTTTAATAAGTCAGTGCATGTAAATTATATACACTGCCGAGTCTATCGGTGCATGTAAATTACATGCACAGATAGACTCATAATGTGTTGTTTCTCTGTAACTCTTTAGCTTTTCATGATGATAATCTTTTCTCCCAGCAGACATAGAAATTACATCAAGGGCTTAAGATTTATGTCCAGAAAAAATATCAATGCTCTTTATTGCAGAGATTTAAGTTAGATGGGCAGGAGCCAATTTGCTTCTTCCTTAATTTCATGCTTTGTTTCTCTCACACAGTAACAGGTACAAAGCACAGCTGCACATCTCTCTCTCCGGGCTATAGGAACACTGAAAGTGTACAGTGTGTTTTTCAAATTTATGCTAAAACATCAGTTATGGAGCTGATTACAGGTACCGGAAAATGATGCATCCGATGGTTCCGTCGCCTTCTTCGGTGTGATGTCGCGGCTAGATGAGGAGACAGCGGTTGCAGCCAACCATTCCTTCAGCCAGAGGCGGATCTTAGGTATTGGCTAGGGTGGGATTCAGCCCACCCAGCCCTGTCCAGAATTGTTGTATGTATATGTTTTTGTTTAAGGTAGACAGTCAAAAGAGTGTAGCGCAGGTGGTAGATGTGCCAATTTTGTTGGCTTGGGTCATGAGTTCTAGGCTCTATTGCCTCTTTTCTGAAAACATTTTCATAAAACTTTGCATTTCTCATTCAATAATATTTTTGGATTTATTTATTTGTTCAAATAATATTTATTTTTAAAAAGTATGTTGATAAAAATAATTTCATACTTATTTGTCCGATTTTTTCTCATTTTTAAGCGAATTTTTTAAAACATATAGATATACATCATTTTTAGTAAAATTTATTTCTTTTAAAAAAAATTATGGTCACCGAGAAGATTATGATTGGTTAAAATGGATATATTTGCTTTCAAGGTGGTCAAGAAATGGACATATTTAACATGTAGTGAACCCGTTTTTTTATTTTCACCCATTAGGAAATGAAGGGATCGAATGTGTTACAGGTAGGGGTGTAAACGAATAGAACATGTTCACGAACTTTTCGAGTCGACTCGAAAAATATTTGATTCGTATTCCAAATTATCGAATTCGAGCCGAACTCAAACATGTTCAAACATTTTTTTCGAGCAGAACACGAGCCCAAATAACTTTGTTTAGATAGTTCACGAGCCGCTCGCGAACTTTAATAATTTATTAATATAATATAATAATATATTAAATAAATATATTTCGAACCTTTCGGGTATTTATTTTCGAGCAATAGTTCGAATAGATCGCGAACATGTTCGAATCTTTTCGAGCCGAACTTGAACTCGAGCTATGATTCGAGCCGAACTCGAGCCAAAATTTTAAAACTATTCGAACTTCGAATCGAACTCGAGCTTGAATATAACTATTTCGAGCCGAATTCGAGCCTTCAAATTTTTTGCATATTCGACTCGATTCGTTTACACCTCTAGTTACAGGCAATGAATCTCCAAAATTTCCTTTCGGGGTCTCCGCCTCCAAACCCCCGCAAGTGGGCATTTTCCTCCAGCCCTCCATACGCAAAATTCCTAGCTACGCCCCTGCCTTCACCGACGGTGTGATGTCTCAGAATCAATGTACTCAACTTGACGACGATGTATTGGAGATTGTTGGAAGAGAAGACATTATTGACGACGACGTGTTGGAGTTAATTTTGATAACAATTTAGGGCTATTTTGGTCATTGTAACATGAAATGGACTTAGTTGAAAGCAATTATTTTTGTAGACTGGAACGAAAAGACTTTCTATTCCCGGTATCGGCCCGAAATTTGTCCTTTATTATCAATTTTTGAATATATTAAAGCTTGTGGGATTGAAGCCCTACATAAGATAAAGAAACAGGAACAAAGCTTCCGTTTCTATAATCTGCTAAATTCAGCTCTTAACTCGTCGCAATACATAAACTTATTAATGTACAGCTAAATTTAGCACCAGTTCCTGTTGTTCAACTTCCCCTTAATCAATCTTAAATTCTTAATACAAAGTACGTTACTATTTTATGTTTTTTTTTTATCATTCACTACCTACACAAGATATGGCCCATGATTGGCTGTCTCCATGGACGGTCACCTCTTTTCTTTATCTTTTTCATTATTTTTCGAGCTTGAATCCTTGGAAAAAGTAAAAAAAAACTTGGCATTCGTTACTATATTTTCTTCATCCAGCTTTCTCATGGATAGAAGATGCAGTCTAGCTAGTTGTTGAAAATCAGTGGTTATTTGGGCACTTTTTTTCTTGGACTAATTTTCTTCTCTACCGGAAGCTGACTCCAAATGTATGTGTCCAGAAATCAGAGGTAGTCTCAGCAGCAACAGGGAAGGTGCTCGATATCGGCAGCAGGCAGAGGCCCCGGCTTTTTAAATCTTGTTTTAGCCCTTCTTGATCCTTAGGTTTACCCGCCTGAATAAAATATATATATTATAGTTACGACTACTACTTAATTATCCAAATTGTCTCTGTTATTGTTAAATATATTCGATATGGCTTCCTTAAACTTTCAAAAATTGTTCAATATCACAAGAAGCATTTTTATATGGTCTTAATGCAGGTTGAGTGGAAAATAGAATAGTTGAACTTAGTAATTTTGTTCCTAGACCTACCTGTTGATGTTGCAGTGGAGGAGATCCATTTTTCAAATATGGAGTACTTAATACCTGTAAGCAAATAGCATAAAAAAGTATACATGAGAAATCAGAATTAAAGTATAAAGAATATTTAAGTAATATGAGTTAAATTATTTGAATGGTCTAGCATACCTTGACTTGATCATGGAGAAACTTGATATATTCAATTGCTTCATGGAGAACTGATGCAGTATCAGTCTGAGAGCATAATAAACTTTAAGTTAATTTAAGGAGGACTGATAAAATATTAATTAAACCTGTTGAAATGTGGAGGAAAGATCAAATTTCTTACCTTCCCGAATGGCGAGACCAATTGCTGGAGGGCGGTTATTCGGTCCCCCAGTTTTTCTTTTCGGACCTGTCGAAAAAAGTTGCAAGTTATCATCCATTTTCTAGCAAGAAATAAACAATGGTTTTTACTCAAAAAAGAAAAAAAAAACTAAAGTTTCTATTGAATTTTTCAAAAAATTTCAAAAGCTGAATAGAATCAAGTCTGTTACTGTACCTTAAAGGTTGGTAGTGGTGATGGAGTCTCTATTCGGGGACGCTTGATGGCCGGTTCATTGATGTTTTGTTTCTTTGCTACAGAAGCTATGTTTTGGGCTTTTTCATGATGTTTTGTAGTACTGATATTGGGAATGTTATTTTTTGTGTTCCTATGAATTGATGGAGGGATTTGGGAGTTCCTCGAAGGGATAAAATTCGACGAATCTTTACTCAAAGCTGAAGCAGTGGCGTTGCAGAAGGGTGTGTTATTATTGAACGGCAAATGATTTGCAGGCTGTTGCTTTGTTGGATTGATCGGCATAGAAGATTCCGAAGAATAATTCATTTCCTGATCATCAAAAAAAGACAATACTGGAGGCTGATTATCATCTTGGTCGAACAAAGTCTGCAACAAGGATGAAGTGTAGCTATTATATGACGATGAATTCAATTGGAAGTTGGTTGATAGTTCTTCGCAAGTTGCAGGACATGATTCATTAATGGAATTAGCGGTGAAATTTAATGGCTGATGCTGTATAGAAAAATCCTGATTTACTTGTTTGAATGGGTTAGTGGACAAATCTTCGTCACAGAAATTATTGGAATTAATCCAGTCATCTTGCAGATAATTCAAGCTTGAATTCATGATTTGAGAATAATTTTCCTCTGATCTTCGACTATCATGCCTGCAAGAAGACAAGAAAAACATAAAAATCTTGAACAATTCTTTGGCAGATGATTACAAACAAAACAAATCCAAAAAAAACCCAGCTTTTCATATGGGTATTATTAATGTTAAATGATTCTTCGGTAAAAAATCAAGGTGAAAACTTACAGAAAATCCTGATTCCAGTAATCCGTTGACAAGCTTCCATTGGAAATTTGCGGCTGAATTTTTTGTACATTTTGAAGAGTTGTGCAGCTGCCATCGGAAGCTGAAGCGGCTGAGTCATTGCTTGATCTTGCGGTGTTATTCATGTCCATCATCAGTTCATTGCAGTCACTCGGCCACTCCAAGTTTCCTATGTCATTGATTTCCCATGAACATGGCGTGGAACCGAACAGATTTCTCGTCGAACTCCACCAGTTTCCGCTCCAAACTTGAAACTCTTCTGCCATTGCCGCTTGTGAAAGCATGCAAGTTTCTCGGAAATTTTCCCTTAATCTTTGTTAATATTTTGCTGAGTTCAGTTGTATATAAACGAGAATTCTTGATTTTTTGTGAGATGGGGTTTGTATGAAAAGCAAATTCAATGGTAGATCGATGTTATATTTATATAGATATGGATATATGTATACATGTACAGTAGGTGGAACAGACAGTGAATTAACCTAACTCGAATTTGGTTGACATTCGTGGTTTTGATGATTATACAAATGAAATTAGTTTATGGAATTTTATATTTGGAGAGAATTTTACTTGGAATTATATCCTGTTTTTCATGTGCTATTCTTACTTTTAATATATTTTAATTATAAAAAAATTCTAATTTTTAAAAAATGTGATTTTTTGGAATTCTATCCTGTTTTTCATGTGCTAATGTTAGTTTTTATATGTAATAGATTTAAATTATTTTACTTTATAAAAATATTTAAGAATAGTTGTGCTTTTTTTAATGGCAATCATATGCTGTATTAATCCATGGTAATATGCTCTTGCTTTTCAACGGCTTATTCGTCAATAGCTTGCAAAAAATATCATATCATTCTCTTATGAGAAATTACCAAAAAAAAAAAAGCCAATGAAACTTTTAGAACTGATCAAATATAGTTTTATATAAATTATGTTTTATCAAAAGTGGTCTCATAATTGAATAGGAGACTTTAGAATACTTTTGATTAAAAAAACGATTTATGTGTGACTATTTTTTATTAAAAATAATTTACTTAGAACAAAAATATTAGAATTGTTATTTAAAGTTCGTTGAAAATGTATTTTGTAAATTAAATTAATGAGCTAAATTCTTAATATTTTAAAATTTATGGCAAAAACATATTCAGTCGATAAATTTGTTAATCAAATTAAATTTTTTTCTTGAAATTTCGATATATTATCAAATCTATAGTTAAAATCTCATAAATCTATAGTGGGAACTTATATCATTCCATTTCAATCATTTATTTGACCAAATGACACGAAAGCTAATTGAGAAAGTCTGATCACGAAAATGTAAAGAAGTCAGCAAATAAATTTTCTTTTGAAGGGAAAGTCTTATACGTTAACTAACAGAAAAGTGTAGCAAAATATACAATATAGGTAGCCACAGTGGCAGATCGTCGACAAAGACGAAAGCAACAATCATTAGATGTATGACAACAAGGGCAGAGACATGATAAGAACCACAACAAGAAACCAAGAACTTCGAGGGGTGCGTCGTAAAAAGAAACTGCTTTCAAATATATGTGAAGGTAAAAGCAAGGATAGAATAGAGACGAGAAATGATAAATAACCAATAAAGGAACAAGTTCTCTAGACCGTACCCATCACCAAATCCTGCAGCCTTAGAGCACCAAAAAATGGCTATCGAGTCCGAAAATCCCATAGGATCGAACCAACATCTGTTCATCTAGTAAAAATAGACAACACCGAACAACCAAGGAATGGTATTTTTATAATATTTTTTGAATAAGGAGTGATGGTAATTTTAACTTGGATAAATTGAGATAATTTTGCGTTGATGTATAAATAATGTTCAAATTGGATGTATGCAAATATTTCCTACTTTCATATGAGTACAAATTAGATCAGGGGTGGAGCCACACCCGAGGTTGTGTAAGGTTGGGTTGTGATTTTAAAAAAGTTAGCAGCGTAAATTTTTTTAAATTTGATCTTGTATCTCAATCGAATATTACTAAGGCAAGCTTATATTTTGATATATATTTTGATCAGCTTCAAGTAATCTTAAATGTTGACTCCGACCTTGAACTAAGACCGATGAGTGAATCATCTAACTACAAATTATTACATCATAAAACATCAGTCAGAGTTACACGTTTTCTGGTACTAGACATTTCCTAAAACGAGTGATGACCATCACTAGTTTGACTTCAAGGAAATAAATTATTAAGATTTGAGTAGTATATTGCGTGGACTTGAATGAATAAAATAATTCAAGGCTAGTTAGGTCAGTTCCATGGATTACATATTTTTCCACGAAGAAATGAGGAAAGGGTTGATTTCTATAGATTTTTACAACCCTTAGTTGTTCTTGTAGCAAAACTGTTTTCCTTACGACTCAAAATTCAACGCAGTATTTTGTAGACATTGACGGGTGAAAATTTAGATGCAAGCTATTGGCGAGTGGGTTGTGTGTGGTCACTGGAATGATCCTGGAAGAATGTCTAAATATTATAGGGCGGTTCAAACTTTTTGAACTATAAACTTACTTCTTACCATTTTTGATGCAAAATTACTTATCAAGATAAAAAGAACAAATACTAAACAAAACAAAAGGGGGAAAAAAGAATAGCTAACTATTTTAGTAAGTTTTCCTCAATCTCAGCCCAAATAACATCATTCATCGAGAACTTCTGTGAAGACCCGGATTTTTTAGTTATAGATTAACTAAACCTGGATAGAGAAAGTTTGAAATTTCCTAAACTCTAGCCTAGAGTTTCAATACATCAAGGAGTCCTTAAGCTATACGACTCACCCCTTTAATTCTCGATTTTCAGCGCATTAATTCGCTTGGCTTCGGAATCATTATCTATCGGTTTTGTTCCTAGATTTCGAAGACTCCAAGCCATATTAAAACACCTCCAATTAATCAACCAGAATCCCTTCACTCACCTCCTCAATCTGCATAGATTTGGCCCAAGATTTCGATAGATCTCACCTCTTAAACTCCACCCGAGATGCAACTATATGATCGATCCAAACCTATCAGATCCTACACAAAAGAGTCCAACTTAAAACTCTTCCAAATCTTAGAAAGACTCCACCCAAAACACAGCTAGCAAGATCGAAACAGAATCTGAAATCCACCTCAGAAATTAAAGATTTCGGATTCCTTCCTCTCGAGTTTGAATCCTAGCCGAACTCTTAGACTAAGCCTCTACTTTCATCTATAAATAGGGACCAAACCGTAGCTATTAATCACTCCAAGCCAACTCCTTCCAGCCTCATAAACCGAGAAGAAATCCTCTTTCTCTCCAACCTTGAGTCTGCACAGAAAATCCAGAAGCTTTTCCAACCGTTCACTTTAGCAAGCTGTGCGAAGTTCTTCCCTCTTAATCCATCGAGTTCTGGCAGATTTCTGAACCCAAAACCGATAATCTGCTGCCTCGTGTTTTGTTCAGAAGTGGCAGCAACAATTCGAAATAAAATTCCAGCAATCTTCCAACACAGAAACTCGAGTTTTAAGCCTCCAAAAGCTTGCATACTCTGCACCAACCTCTCGACCCTTTCAGTTTCGAACTCTAAGTGTTGGAATCGAAGAGGGGGGGGTGAATGAGATTCCTTGGCTACTTTAGCGTTTTAAAATGAGTTTGCAAAACTAAAAGAGTTTGCGCTTGCGGAAGGCTTAAGTCAATCGATAAATAAAATAAAATAAGAAGTAAACAAATAAATAAATACGTAAAAGAAATAAAGCGGTAAATGACAAGGATATTTGTTATAGAAGTTCGGCGATGAATCGCCTACGTCTCCTCTTCCCGGTTAGATAACCTCCAACCGAGGTTCCACTAGAATAAATGATCTTGGCCTTGAGGGCTCCAAGTTAGCCACAACCCAACTCTTCCCGAGTTTACAAAGCTCTTCCCGATCACAATACTCTTCACGAGTACACAAAGCTCTTCACGAGCTACCAACACTCTTCACGAGTCTTCTTGGCCTTAAGGGCTCCAAGGATAGCCACAACACATGCACCAACTTTACTTGTTGGCGACTTTACAATTTTCCAACTTGCTTTGGTGTTGGAGGACCTTTACAAGAAACTCAATCAAACACCTTCACGGTGTACCAATACAAAGAATCAAAACTCACACAACAAGAAATGAATTACAAACTCCAATACACACAAATGTATGAAGTTTGCAATGCTAAAGTAATTTGAATTGATCAAGGCTTTCTTGTAGTTTATATTCTTGTTTCTTGCCTTCAAAAAGCTCCAAAAGATCCATATTTATAGTGTAGGAGGCCCCCAAAGCTCCTACTAGCCGTTGCTACACATAAGGCTTGAATCACTCGGACATCGCCTCGGAAATCGCCTCGGACGATCACCCATCGCCACCCTTTAACGGTCAAATCTGGCCCAGATCGCCTCGGGCGATCTCCCCATCGCCTATGGCGATCATCAATGATAAACAAGGCCGTAGGTAAAGTTCTGGATCGCCTCGGGCGTTCCGTGCATCGCCTGGGGCGATCGCCCTCAAAAAAATGGCCTAGGAAGCATTCTGGATCGCCTGGGGCGAGCTTGACCATCGCCTGGGGCGATCTGATCGCCAGCGTGCACACCGTGCCATCGCTTCAGTCGATGGTGCGCAACATGGCTCGGATCGCCTCAAACTATGGCTCAGATCGCCTCATACTATCTCCCAGATTTCAACACTCTCAAACTTTGTACTTTTCGACCATCTTAAGCTCTTTCTGGGAAAAGTGGTAAACATGAAAGTTGTAGCCTTTCTTCTTATCTAGGTGTGGACAAACTTTCATTGCATTTCATTAATGTATGAAGAATTTATGCCCAAAATTCTACAGTCGCTCAAACCTTGCTACAATCTGCACTTGTTATGACTTCCATGACATTTTGCTCCATGATGCAATCCGAATTGGACTGAGATGTATGAATATGAAATCTATCATATTGAGTTGGCTTTCCAACCTCTTTGGATTCACATTGTTCGGAGCATTGAGCCAAGAGATATAATCAAAACATTGCACTGCGCTCCAATTGGCTTCTAAACAAATTTGCCCACCAACGGACCATTGGTTTGTGGGTCTTCATCCCATCATAAGAAATTGTTCCAACATCATTCCACACATGTTGAACACTTAAATTGGTTGTTCATAGATGTCATTCCTTCTCGTCCAAGCTCAATAGATTCCTTGATAAAAATCACCGCTTGTCCTATGAACTCGCATATGTTATTGTATAACTTGGGTTCTCTTCCATTGGTCTTCCCAACCAAATTATCAATCTAACCCTGTACACTAAGTAGACATATTAGTATAACACATTCAAGTTTTGTTGATCATCAAAACCCATAAATAATTCGGAGATAATTAAGCATTAAACTCAACAATGCGTTTAAGGCTCAACAATCTCCCCCTTTTTGATGATCACAAAACTTGATAAACTTGAATATGTAATATGCATGAAATATGAGTAAACAAGACTCCCCCTTAACAATTGCATAGCACATACAAGATTAAACCAAGTAATGCATAAAACAAACAACTCTCCCCCTCAAACCATGCATACAAAAGCTCTCCCCCTCAAACCATGCATGTATAAAGCTTCAAGTTTATCACAAAATTCTCCCACTTTTTGTGATAATCAAAAAGCACAAAATTCAAATAATCACAAGTATATGTTGACACAAAGTCATATTTTAACACTTTACACATGTTCCTCATCAAGTATGTAATAGCCATAACAAGCATAAGATAAGATCATTTAGAGAAAGACAAACATGCGTTTATGGCAATCAACAATGAATTCTAAATTTTGCAAAGTGTTCATATGTTCTACCAATAGTTCATGCACCTATGCCAAAAAAGATAATTCTCAAGCATCATTAGATAAGTTTGTTAAAACATATAATAGCACATTTCCACATAGCAAATTCAAATTTGAATACATGGCATGTCAAGTTACTTACTATAAAAAGATAAGCATACATCATGCATTAAACAATTATGCTAAGGGTTATGCATTTTACTCCAATGAATATTGAGCTTTATAATTTATTGGTCACAATTAATTTGTGCAAATTAAATTTTGAATTGCTCTTATAACATGTAAAATTAAATTTTACCCTCGATGACAAGAGTTCGTTCTTGTCATTGGTCCAATGCCTCTTGCTTCTTCTATGGTGGTGAACAAGATAAACTCCTCCTTTGAGTTGCTTGGCCCTTCATCCTCCTTCCCATGGTTGTTCCTACAAAATAAATTTCCAATAGGAGGATCTTTGGTACCCATTTGATTTTTGGGTCCTAGAGGGTTAGCTTCCTTTGGCACCTTTGGAATCCATTTCCACCTTTTGTTAGGTTGGTATTGGATTCTAGCAAATCTACATTTGTTCTAGGTATGACCCTTTTTACAACAATAGTTACAAGTAGGAGAATCATGCTTAGCATTGGCAAACAAGCTTGAAAATGTTTTTGATTTGCTTGAGAAGCCTAAACCGGCTTTATCAAAGCTACAACGTTGCAAGCCAAGCAATTCATTCATTTTTAAACTACTTTCACTAAATTTGCAAAATGATACCTTTAAAGAATTTAATTCATTTTTCAATGAATTATTTTCTTCATCTTTTTTAGCAATCTCAAGTTTGAGTAATTTGTTACTCATCTTGGATTTGCCAAGAGCATCTATAAGTTCATGGTAGGAATCTAATAATTCATTAAATGAAGGTACCTCATCGTCGCTTTCATCTCCTTCATCTCCAAGAGCCATTAAACAAAGATTTGTGGCTTCTTCTTCATCGGAGTCGCTATCACTCCATGTGGCTATAAACGCCTTCTTCTTCCCTTTGTCCTCATTCTTCTTCCTAGGACATTTGTTAGCATAATGGCCTTTATCTTGACAATTATAACAAGTTACCTCATTTTTGGATTCTTGTTGGTAGCATTGGAGGTCTTTGACTTGCTATGTTTGTTGAAGAACTTCTTGAACTTCTTTGTGAACAAGATCATCTCTTCATCATCATCGTCTTCTTCATCATCGGAATGGTCTTTCCTTCCAACCAAGGCAATTCCATTTCTTTTGGATCTATCCTCCTCCTTTACTTCTCTCCTTGTTGCAATTTCAAGTTCATGAGTCACCAATGTGCCATGGAGCTCATCAAGGTCATAGGAGGCATTTTCTCCTTTGTTGGACTCGATGATGGCCGTCCTCTTTGCGTCCCATTCTTTAGGCAAGGCTCTTAGTGCTCTCCTCCGTATTTGCTTTGGAGGGTACTTCTCTCCAAGTTGAGCAAGCTCGTTGATAATTAGGGTGAGCCTCCTAAACATAGAATCCACCTCTTCTCCGGACTCCATCTCAAATGTCTCATATTTGAGTTGTAGAAGATCAATCTTGGTCTCCTTCACTTGATTTGTTCCTTCATGACAAATTTGTAATTTGTCCCATATCTCCTTTGCCGTTGAGCACATCGAGATCCGGTTGTACTCCTTCATATCTAAAGCACAATGCAAAATATTAATAGCTTTAGCATTTTGAGATATTAAAATCATATCCGCTCTAGTGAAATCGTCCATTTCCTTGGGAACACTTATTCCCGCAATTTCCTTTAAAGGAACATGTGGACCTTTCACTATGATCTTCCATAGGTCATAATCTACGGATTGGATGTATAGAGAAATTCTATCTTTCCAATAGCCGTAATTATCACCCGTGAAGAGCGGAGGTCTATTTGTCGATTGACCTTGAGCAAACTCATTTGCTAGATTAGCCATATAAAAGATTTGATGTAAAAACAAAAATCAAATGGCTCTGATACCACTTGTTGGAATCGAAGAGGGGGGTGAATGAGATTCCTTGACTACTTTAGCGTTTTAAAATGAGTTTGCAAAACTAAAAGAGTTTACGCTTGCGGAAGGCTTAAGTCAATCAATAAATAAAATAAAATAAGAAGTAAACAAATAAATAAATACGTAAAAGAAATAAAGCGGTAAATGACAAGGATATTTGTTATAGAAGTTCGGCGATGAATCGCCTACGTCTCCTCTTCCCGGTTATATAACCTCCAACCGAGGTTCCACTGGAATAATTGATCTTGGCCTTGAGGGCTCCAAGTTAGCCACAACCCAACTCTTCCCAAGTTTACAAAGCTCTTCCCGAGCACAATACTCTTCACGAGTACACAAAGCTCTTCACGAGCTACCAACACTCTTCACGAGTCTTCTTGGCCTTAAGGGCTCCAAGGATAGCCACAACACATGCACCAACTTTACTTGTTGGCGACTTTACAATTTTCCAACTTGCTTTGGTGTTGGAGGACCTTTACAAGAAACTCAATTAAACACCTTCACGGTGTACCAATACAAAGAATCAAAACTCACACAACAAGAAATGAATTACAAACTCCAATACACACAAATGTATGAAGTTTGCAATGCTAAAGTAATTTGAATTGATCAAGGCTTTCTTGTAGTTTATTCTTGTTTCTTGCCTTCAAAAAGCTCCAAAAGATCCATATTTATAGTGTATGAGGCCCCCAAAGCTCCTACTAGCCGTTGCTACACATAAGGCTTGAATCACTCGGACATCGCCTCGGAAATCGCCTCGGGCGATCACCCATCGCCACCCTTTAACGGTCAAATCTGGCCCAGATCGCCTCGGACGATCTCCCCATCGCCTGGGGCGATCATCAATGATAAACAAGGCCGTAGGTAAAGTTCTGGATCGCCTCGGGCGTTCCGTGCATCGCCTGGGGCGATCGCCCTCAAAAAAATGGCCTAGGAAGCATTCTGGATCGCCTGGGGCGAGCTTGACCATCGCCTGGGGCGATCTGATCGCCAGCGTGCACACCGTGCCATCGCTTCAGTCGATGGTGCGCAACATGGCTCGGATCGCCTCAAACTATGGCTCAGATCGCCTCATACTATCTCCCAGATTTCAACACTCTCAAACTTTGTACGTTTCGACCATCTTAAGCTCGTTTCTGGGAAAAGTGGTAAACATGAAAGTTGTAGACCTTCCTCTTATATAGGTGTGGACAAACTTTCATTGCATTTCATTAATGTATGAAGAAGTTATGCCCAAAATTCTACAGTCGCTCAAACCTTGCTACAATCTGCACTTGTTATGACTTCCATGACATTTTGCTCCATGATGCAATCCGAATTGGACTGAGATGTTTGAATATGAAATCTATCATATTGAGTTGGCTTTCCAACCTCTTTGGATTCACATTGTTCGGAGCATTGAGCCAAGAGATATAATCAAAACATTGCACTGCGCTCCAATTGGCTTCTAAACAAATTTGCCCACCAACGGACCATTGGTTTGTGGGTCTTCATCCTATCATAAGAAATTGTTCCAACATCATTCCACACATGTTGAACACTTAAATTGGTTGTTCATAGATGTCATTCCTTCTCGTCCAAGCTCAATAGATTCCTTGATAAAAATCACCGCTTGTCCTATGAACTCGCATATGTTATTGTATAACTTGGGTTCTCTTCCATTGGTCTTCCCAACCAAATTATCAATCTAACCATGTACACTAAGTAGACATATTAGTATAACACATTCAAGTTTTGTTGATCATCAAAACCCATAAATAATTCGGAGATAAATTAAGCATTAAACTCAACAATGCGTTTAAGGCTCAACACTAAGTATCTTCCAGCAGCCAAAACCGAGAGATCAAGCCATAGACTTCACGTCTGTGTTTCCAAAAGCTTTAAGCATTATATTCGAAACCCTTCCCTTTTTCCAGCAAGTTTTCGAGAAGCAAACTTAGTACATCTTAGCCAAGTTTCAACACGTTTTTCCATCGAAGTGCAACCAAGATTTTCGTTGGAATTCGTTTGAGAATTCTGTTTGAAGGGTTCCAGAATCTGGTACAAGCTTTGGACGTCCTTCTCGTGTTGTTCAAAAGCCAAGGAGATAAGAATTCAAGTGTGTCATACCTTTGATCAATCAAGCACGATACCAAGCACTGTAAGTGGGCTTTTGTTAAGTATTCGTTTCGTTTTCAAAAATACTATGTATGTTTTTAAATTCCCAATCGATATGTATTATGTTGAAATTATGAAAGTATATTTTGTAAGCACGCTAAACTCGAAATCTAAATTTGGATCCCCATGACCCTGATGCGGTGGGGTGTAACCGCTAAAAGAACCTTATACGGTGGTAATCCGTTGTTTCTGGATTATCCAGACCCTTTATTCGTGGGTTAGCCGATGTTATGACCTCATCTCTAGGAGGGTTAAGTCTAGAGACTGATATCAGTACCAAGAAGAGAGTAGAATGCTTTACTGTGCTTAAGTATATGAAAATTATGAAACGATATGTTATGTCATGGCTCGTAAGGGCAAATCAAGTATGTTAAGATACATTCATATCGGTTATGCAAGTTTTATGATCCAAGTTTATGAAAATTATGTATATGTATGATATCGATTGTCCCCCACTTGCTGAGTGTTTTCCAAAGCACTCAACCCTTGCTCTACATCCCCAGATAAAGCCGAAGAAGAATTAGAGCAAGAAGAAGAGCATCAATTTTGGGGTTGGTGAAATCAAGTCCGCTGCGTAGATCAAGATCTTTTATGTTTTAAAGATTTCCAGTTTTAAGACAATTTTATTTATTCAGTTGTTAAGTTTTTAATTCCGCATTTCTTTATTCATTGTAAAGACAATGGGTTTTTATTTTTATGAAAAAAGACTGGCTTTTCAGTAGTTATGATATTATTAGGCTTATTGATTTCAAGTTGTTTATGGAAATCAATGCCGGTGTTAGTGACCCCGGTCTCGGGGCGTGACAACTTCTCCTTCACTTGGTTCATAATCCATCTCGTTTCATCGATCTTCTCAATACACTCACTAACCCATCAAAAAGAGTTTTCATAGTCTATATATTTGCTATACAACTTTTCGACACACTCTTGAGGGAAAAAATTAGTCATCTATTAATATATATATAATTAATAAGCCTTGGAATTAAGACCTTGTTGGAGTTGAGAGCCTAAAACAAATATTTATCAGCTTTATTTGTTGAGCCGCCCCCAAAGATTATCATACCCTTTCAATCTGACCTTTCTAAAATAATATTTATTGCTCAATCAACACATTGTATATACATTACGTCTCCCGTTTACTTCGTAAATAATTGTGGGATGATTAATGATTTGATTGATTCTCTTAAAAAAAAAAGAGGTTTTTTATAAGTGATTAGTAACACCCAGACAGAGGCCCTCAGCTTGATGGCTTTAGGCTAAAATCAAATTTGGTGACATAATGATATTATTTCTTTAAAAAATTGTATAGCTGTGAAATCAATAGAAATAAACATTTACTTGATTAGATGATGTTTGAATTAAAATAATATATTATTAAAATTAAATTAAACATCTAACTCAGTTAATTTACATTTCAACAAAAGTGTGACAATGACTCACAGGTTAAGTCAAAATTAGGCATTCAAAGTTAAATCATAACTCACAGAATCCGACACACAACCAGGACCTGTGTGATTCTAAACGGGTCAAAATGGGTCCCGCACGGGGCACACGCAACCTTAGTCGGCTTGAACGGGCCCTCTAACGGATCCCAGGTGTCAACCATGATTTGTACAACTACTTTACTTGATCAAGGTATTAAATTTTGATTGATATCTCGAAATTTCTGGATTTGAAGTATGTCAGAGCAAAATCTTATTTGTAATTTTTGCTCCTGATACGAGTCTGGCCGGACCAAATCAGATTCGGACTGAATCCAACCGATCCCGAATTTGAAAGTGGTGGAACAGGGCTGGTCCGATTCCAATTCCATGGTGCAAACCATGGAACCAGTCCGATTCAGAACCCTGGAACCCAATAGTCCGGATTGGTCCGAATTATACCGGTTCCAACCGGAACCGGGTAGGCGATCGATCGCCAAGGCACCCCTTTTTAATAAAAAGTTACGGCCTTTGGCGATCGATCGTCAGGCCTATTTTTTGTTTTACTTTCAGATTTTACGTTCAACCCAAATCGTAAAGGAAAAATAATAGTTTATTGAATGTGGAAAACAACGTAAAAGCTTTAGCATTTGAAATTTATATTTAAAAAAAATGTATTATTCATCATAATTGATTAGTATAGTCTTGACCAATTCTTCTTCTTCTTCTTCGGAACTTTCGTACCTGAACTCGTCAACTCCTCATTGTCTCTTATTTCTTCTCTCAGCATCGACTCAATCCTTTAGCAGCGTAAACATACACAATGATTCTGGTTTTAAAGAAACTCTAAAATATCCAATGAGTCGACCACAAGTTCTCTAATGCGACACTGGATGTTTGAACTGCAAATACATCACTAGGCATTTTGGCTAAGCCTGAAAATTGTCTTGTGTTTGCTTTCCACCACTCTAGTACGTCAAAATTTTTATCTGTAATGAACATTTGACTCAGGAAGAACTGAAACTCATTTGAAGAGGTGGATGACACTCCGCTTCCTCTCTGCTTCTTTCTTCCAAGGCTCCTCAATCCTTCCGCTTTGTGACTGAGTAGCGTCTTCTTTTTCTCCTCCTCCTACACGTGACGATGAGCTTTGTCCATGTTCACTATGGTACAATCCAAACATATTTTGAAGAGAATGCATGATTGACGTCTTTTGATCGTCAACATCCTTATCCAAATGTAGTGTAATATTCAAAGAAAGTATCGAAAGATCCTACACCCTGACTTGGATCTAGCAGTCTAGATATACAATGCACGTGTGGAATTTGTTCTTAATATTTTTTAAACTTATCCTTCATACGATAAACGAACGACGACAATCCAATATCATCTCTAAATTCAATAAATTTACAAAACATGTTAAATACAACTGGGAGAAAATAATGAGAAGTATGATAGTAAACACCGAAGAACCGATATGTTGCTTTTTAAAAGTTGATAACAAAGCAGTTAAATTAACAAAATATCAATCTTATCAGACAATAATAACTTTCATCACTTTTAGGCATTTGATAAGGGTTATAAAATGAAGTTAAAGCATCTTGATAAGGTAACATCGATTCTAACATTTTATGCAAAGACTTCCATCGAGTTGCAATGGGCGGTAAAAAAAGAGTAAAACGAATATTCTGACTTGCACACGTATGTTTCCAATCACGCTTAAAGTGTGATTGTCGTATCCATTGACAACAATTTTTTAGTTTATCTATGATACTACATTCAACATCTTTGTAACCAACTTTTACAGCTAAATTAATTATATGACATGCACATCTAACATTAAAAAAACATCATTAAGCATTGGTCATAAATGTATTTTAAGTTCACGCGTTGCCGCCATATTATTTGATGCATTGTCAAGTGTAATCGAACAAATTTTATCTGCAATTCCATAAAATCTACAAATATTAACAATGAATTTAGCAATTTGGGAACCAGTAAGTGCAAATTTTAGTTCATCAAGTGACAAAATTCTTTTTTGCAAACACCAATTATCATCAATTCAATGACAAGTAATAGCAAAAAAAAAGAAAGTAGTGCGGTATTTCTCCAAATATCAGTAGTTATACTTAATCTGCAGTTTATAGAAGAAAGATAATCAACTAAAGTTTTGCGGTAATCAAGAAACACATCCACAATATTTCTTTTCAAAGTGTGCCTAGAAATATGTCTAAAACATTGTTGGATACCAGAAGAAAAATCAATAAAGCCATCTTTTTCAAAAAACAAGAAGGGAAGTTCACATCTAACAACAAAACGAACGAATAATCTTTCGTTTCTTTTCCAGTGTTAAGATAAAATTAGTGCCAGATTGATAATTAATTTGAAGTTAGGTTGGTTCTCTATCTAATGAAACCGTAAAGTAACATAATCAAAATTATGTTTCTTAACTATATGTTTCTTAAAAGTTCTGGTACTGCCTGCGAAACCACCTATTTTATAATTATACGTGGTTTTACAAATTTTAAAAATAACAACAGATTTGTTAGTACCCGCTTTTGTCTCGACATCAAAATGATCCCAATAAACATCATGTGCTTAAAATGAACTTAATATTTTTTTTTGTGATAAGACAAATTTATTCATAGAATACAAGTAGTACTAGTCAAAAAAACCAATAACAACTTCATCACAACAATGAAACATAACAAAAGACAAAGCCGGGTTAATAAACCAATCCGTCATAGAGTAGATACAAGGCGACAAATAAGACAATAACCAATACCAAAATCTAACATTCATTTCCTCAACAAAATTTTCTCTATTTGGATCCACCCCTTGAAATATAACACATTTTCACTTTTCAAATGCTCCATACGATACAATATCACTAATCATTCCAAATTTTGCTGTAACTCCGAAAAGGGTTCAATCATTGGTGTTGAACCAAGTGATGATCAATGAGGTTGTAAAATACAGAAGTAACTCCAAACCACGCATGTGGAATTTTAATTATATTATATTTAATAAATTCTCATATACATATATACAAAAAAAAAAAAACTGAAGCAGGTAAAAGCGTATCAATTCAAAAACAGATTGCAACACACAGAAGGTCTAAATGCTGAACTTTTTCCACGTCTTCGACTAGGAAAGAAATCAACTAAATAATATTCTAACAACCAAGCCCCCAAATATACAACACTTAGCCAGAAGCCGTTCCTCAGAAGCTACGAGTGAAAACAAACTATTAAAGAAGCTATCATTATATAATTGTATAAATAAAAACAGACAAGAACTGGACTGATTTACCTCGGGGTTACTTTTCGATGAAGGGCTTCACTAAGGAAGCACAGCAGCATTGAGGGAGTCGAGTCCGCTCCGCACCTTTTTTTTATATAAGAAACATTTACTCATTGAGTATAAGTCATACTCGTCAAAGAAATATTACAACTAAATTACCCGAAGGAAATACAACACTTACGCATCCTAAGTTATTAATCACCACTTATTAATTCCACGAGCATGTTTTCTACGGTCAACATGTTTCACATGTATTTACACGATTGGATCACAAATCAACAAGGCAGTATAGCCACTCATGTGATGTTATGTTAAAGCTCACTCAACATGTAAGCGTTTGATTCTTCAATTGAATTGAGATCGAAGTACGGGAAAAGGTTCTTGAAAACATATGTTGTATCTTAATATTGAAGTACTCTATTCTTTTTTCCATGAATTTTCTTAGATTGATTGTGCTGGATAGTTTGATCGTCTATATAGATCAGCTATTCGATTACGTGTCCATATTGAAATGACATCTAGTAAGTTGTTAACTAATCCAAAAAAATATATCAAAATTTAAATAAAAAAACACAAAGTAACACATTTTTAGTTAAAATAGTAAGACAAAATTTTAGGATTGGAAATTTTGACCATTCGAGAATTCGAATATACTTTAAAAAAAAGTAAAAACAGCCTTTATTTTTTCCCCTAAGAAACGTGGTCAATTTGGATTGCTAAAGGGGCTTCAGGTCACAGCCATCCACTCGATGGATTATATGTTTGTTTTCTAACAACTGTGGAATATAATTTTGTATTTATAGTTATACTCAAATAATTGAAAAAATTTATGATTAATTGACCTTACAAGAACTTCATCTCATGGTTTATGACCCTTTCTAACAAGGTGCGGAGCCAAGAATGAATATTTTTTAGGGCTGACCAGATTAGGTAGGGCTAGAGGGTTCGACGATTTAGAGAGTTATGCTTAAAAATAAAAATTCTGAAAATTAACAAAAAATAATAATTTTTTTGAAAAATTACATTGGGTTGGAGCCTACCATAGCCCAATGATAGCTACGCCCCTGCTCTAACATATATTATACTATTATATAACGGTTTTTTTTAGAAATAACTTAAAAACTAATTCAAAAATATGGCGATTGGAGAAAGATGGCAATTATACTCTAATCCGCTTCCGGGTGCAGAGGTGCCCTGCAAAGAAGCAGGCATCCGCTGCAGGTGGCAGTGGAGAAGCAACTCTCATTTCCACCTCATTTTCGCATATTTTAGTCCGAGTCGGTTTCATTTCCCATCTATAAAACTAACAATTTCAATTCGTCGGTTTTTTATTCAACGCATTTGCACCAAATTGCTTCTTCTCAGTACTTAAATCCATCATTCGTTTGTACGAGATCCAATTCGATCAATTATCATAATTTTTTGAAGATGAATAATATTAAAGTGCTAGTGTGCTACTATAGTTTGGTGGTAATATTACTATTGGGAATGGATCGGTTGAGTAAAACATCTCACCTATCAGACCAATTCGAATTCCACGATCTATTACTTTATCGGAATTGGTTCAATTGGTTAATAGAAAATTGAACATCGACCCAGTGATGTCTAATACCAAGTTTTCAACCAAATATTAAATCTTATTGGAATGAAGTGCAAATCAACATTAGAGATGATGATATTGTAGAGTTTAAACCGTTGATAAAGGAAAGAAATGTTGTGCAGATATTGCATCTATATGTCGAAATAGAGCCAACTTGTCACGATGTACGTTTTTTATGAACTAGAATCATATATTTCATATGTCACTAAAGGACTAAGAAACTTAGGGTTCAGTGACCAAACCGATACTTCAACGAACAATGATTTTCAACAAATTCAAGATTCTGCATATTTTGAGCATCAAATTGGATGTTGGGATAAATATATAACTGGCTCGTCCGAAGAAAATCCTACATATTGGCTGAATGTTGAAGGAGGTTGGGATTCTATAAGAGAAAATGTTCCACCAGTTCATGCTGCCTTTGATGTAGATATTGGTCCGTCGAGACATACATTTATAATGGCTATATCTGAAGGGCCAATTGCAGATGATGTAATTGGAGATAGCCATTGTGATGCGGTCAGGAGTGAAAGTGAACCCGAAATGTCATCGAGCATGTTTGGAGATGATGAAGATGATATGCATGATGAGAAGATGATAGTATTCATGCATTTTTCATATGACTAAACATTCTACTCCACCTATTATAAGAGTAAATGATATTATATAAGCAGTAACTATATTATAAAAATTAAATCTTTATTACCGTGCACTATATGGAGCAATTGGAAGGATTCCATTGGGATCATCATTAGGGATAACAGTAGTTTGTAACGCTCGGTCAGGATTAACGGATTGTATCCTGCTCCATGCCCATATATGTCAATAAAAATCAACTAGTTAACAAATTGATTTTTTTATAAATTTAAGTTAATATATCATATAGACCTCCAACAGATACAAATGCACTGTTATTAAACGCTTTCCAATACACGATGCTCAGAACATTTGGCTGAACAAGAACGCCAATATTGTACTATCCCCACTATAAGAATTCACCTGGCCGATATCTTGGAGTAGCTGTAAAACATGAGCTTCATGGAGCTTCCCTGATAATTCGAAAACAAAATTCCTCCCATAATCATCAGGGTGATACAACGAGAGTAGTTTATTACATCCAACTCTGGGCTCATATTATTGATAGGAGAAGAGACGCAGTGTTGATATAATGCAGTCATCGATAAATGTCCACTTCTGATATAATTTGGTGATGGCTGAAATCCAAGTAAATTTAAGCATATGTGTTGCCATTCTACACTTTTGTGTGTGTGATCTATGCTAGTCACAGACTCATCATTGACTCTCAATTCCAAAATAATAGAAACATCATGTAAGGTGATGGTCGCCTCACATGTTTTGAAGTAAAATGTATGTGTCTCGCGATGCCATTGCTCAACAAGAGCGGCAATCAAACGATTATCAAAAAGTCGATATCCGCAATGCAGAACACCATAAAAACACATATAATCTATGCATCTCAAGACACATTCATCTATAATATTTTGACCATATAACCCGATATAAGATTACATGTACGCTTCATTGTTGTTATACTATCGATGTTATTGACATTAATATCATTTGATATTGTGTTGCTTGTAAATATAGAACACTAAAGTCTTCTGAGCCGAAATATGATGTCATCATATAATCAACAGAATATTTAATTCATTAATAAAAATTAAATAAATACAAATTGATTATACGTCAAACGGAGACACAAAAATATTACTAAACCTTCAAAAATTTCACACGCACGTAGAAATTGATACGATGAAGACTGAATGCGTAGAGCTTAGAGGCAGGGGAATTGAGAAGCGGTGGAGCGAAGAACTGGAGATAGAGCGAAGAAAGGAGAAAAGGAAAATAAATAGAGCCCCAATGCAGACTGGTCAAAGTTACAGGCCTCTGCTGCAGATGACAGTAGGAGCCTGCAAAACGGGACTCTCGCTGCCACCTACAGCGGAAGCCAGCCAAAAAAAGCAGGCCCCCGCTGCAGGTGGCGACGGGGGCCATTCTTTTGCCTCAGCTGCCACGTGCAAGGGAGGCCTGTAATATAATCAGGCCCCGCTGCAGGTAGCCGCAGATTGAAGTAAGCATGCACCCTTTCTCAACTTGGGGAGTTTTTTAATACATTTTTTTCATTTTTTATTAAAAAAAAAACATTATATACATCACCTAGTGTTTATACATCTCGATTTTAAGAACACGATTATTAAATATGACTGTTCCGTCCCCCAACAACTCATCAACTACAAAACTTGTAATTAAAGTATTTTATCCACTCCTTTATGATTATTCTATCTTTTATTTTGGGATTATTATTATATAGATTAAGTGAACTTGGATTTTCTTTCAAATGAATCACAAATAGTCTAGGCAAATTATTTTACGAATTTTAAAGGTATTAATTTAATATCTCGTAATGAAATGCTAACATGAAGAATATCCAAATGTCAAATTTAATTTGAACATGTATGATCCATTTTTTATTTAGATATCGCATGTCCAAAACAAATATGGTCCATTGATTAAACTATTAAAATATTATCATTATGCTAGCAAGAATTCACCCTTAAATATCATGCAAGATTTTGAAATTTTATTATATGAAGTATATAATATAATAAATAAATTAAATTGAGAAATAATTATGCATAATATAATAGGAAATGCAATTTTAAATATATTTAATAACAATCATCTTTTTATATAAAAAAATGACAATCATCTTTTCTTTAGCAAAAAAAGATAGATTATATTAATGAAAGCATGTGTATAACAGATGTATGTGCCATTGACAGCCATATAACAAAACATGCTTAACAATATGAGAACAAAGATGTCTAAATGGAAAAAGCAGCACAACATAACATAAGTCAAAGAGATGACTAATAGAGAGCAAGGGCCGTCATAGCTAAACAAAGTCCCCTCAAACCAGTTCCTAGGAGAAAATCGAGGATGAGAACTGTCTTCCAATAACCACTAACAATAACAAAGACATTACCTCCACCCCAAAACCAACGCCATCGCCAAAGCCGCCGCCGCCGCCGCCAAAATCAACTCCACCAGCCACACCGCCACCCCCAAAACCACCGCCACCCCCAACTCCACCTCCACCAGCGACACCAACACCACCACCTCCATCCCCAAAGTCGTCGCTACAAACCAAACCAAAGCCCAACCTTCCTCCTCCTCCGAAACCCCCCAACCCCCCCCCCCCCCCCCCCCCCCCCCCGCCCAAGATCGAGATCACTTGGAAACCGACCTCCACCAGTGCTTACCGCACAAAGACGCCCAGAGCCATTGCAGAAAACTCCACCGCCCCACACCCCTCCACCAAAATTAGGGATGGCAATGGGACGGGTCCAAACCCGGACCCGCAATGAACCCGCCCCGCCAGGGCGGATCTGGACCCGCTTCAACCGGGTTTGGAAGAGGGGCGGGGGGGTCCTGGGATTGGCCGAACCCGTCCCGTACCCGCCCCGCATTACTTTTTTAAATTTTTTTTTAAAAAATATGATATTGATTATACACTTTACTTCTTTAATTGAGCAAGAAAGTGTCATTATTTAATTGTATATTCATGTGTTCATGTTAAAGAAGTTGGACATTTTGAAGGAAATAAGAGCAAATTAATAAATATTTAGTAGTTTAAAGATAGTTTTGCAATGCTTATTATAGATATTTACTAGAGAAAACATAAAATTTAGTCACAAAACTCGACTTTTGTGTTTCAAAATTGATTTCTAGCTAAATTTATTTTTTTAAAAAAATAAAAAACTGGAACCGGGGCGGGTAAACCCGTCGGGTTCGCGGGTCTAAGCGGGGCGGTCCGGGTTTTATGTGTAGCGGGACGGGTCCTGGGATTGGCCAAACCCGTCCCATACTCGACCCGTTGTCATTCCTAACCAAAATAAGAGCCCCCAACCATGAAAAAATCATTAGCAAGCCGAAGGAAACCGAAAAAAAGAAGAAAGAAAAAACTAGAGGCCATCGAATTGAGAACATAAAGCAACAAACCCTAACGAGCACAGAAACTTATTTGTTTTAATTTTACCATCATCTTTTTTCCAAATGCAATTAGAATAAAACTCGGGAATTTATCTGACGGCCATATGATATCACCCTGACGTGATATTAAGTGTACAACATGGAAAAAAGGAGTACAAACGCTGCAATGTCGTGAATGATTTCGTCGTGAATGGTACAGCCGTGGCAGTCAAAACGAGAAAAAGGGTTCCACACAATGATTGCTAGTGTGAAATTCTTCTTCTTTGCTAGTGGTCTGTCACGTGGTTTCCCAAATTCGTAAAAAATTTGCGGCTATTAATCTTCCATTCTTGCAAGTGGCCATGTTTTTCAATAAAACAAATTAGTATTTTTTGTGTATAATCTTACTCGGGAAATCATGTTAACAAAGTCTAGTATAAGTATATTACAAAGTACAAAGTATTATCAAAGTCATTTCAATCAATAACCCATAGATTTGGCTAATCCTCGCATGTTTCTAAAGCTCAATAGAGCTTGAATTGATTGGGTTGATATTATCTTTAAAATCATTGTTTTTGTATGCATATCAATCATTGCATGTGAATATTTATATCCGATGTTAATTATTCTCACAGAAAACTGTTTTTGTATGCATATCAATCATTGCATATGGATATTTATATCCAATGTTAACTATTCTCACATAACATTGTTCGTGGGATAATAATTACTCAACTGTTTAACATGATATTCACCATAAAACAAAATTATTTTTGAAGTTGACTTAGATTTTGTTAAAACAAAAAAAAGCACACGGACAGATCAAGATCGAATATACTGCAACATGAATAATTGCGAGGAGCTAACTAGCCGTTGGATAATGTCTTAGTTAGTTAGGAAATCAGTTGTGTTGCATGTATAGCTATTTATTTTATTCTCAAGTGTTGTTATATCAATACTGTCTCTTTTTTTTTAATTTTTCAAAAAAATATTCAAAAGTACCGCATTTTGAAACATTTATAAAAAATGCTTTAAACCGCTGCAGCTGCGGCGGACGCCTGTCAGCTGGCAGTGTTGGCTTATTATGTGAATAGCTTCGTTAGATAAGCATTGAATAGTTTTGAATGAACTATGGACTCTATGTGTTAAGGTATCACCAAGACTAATTTATTAAGCTCGTCTTTTTTGATAGTTGAATGGCTGACTATTCAAATGAATGGGATTCTAAGGTTGTGAATTTTTCTTTTTAAATGTGGGTTATGTTCTTCTCTATTCTTCTTAGGCTTCACCATTTAACTAGTATGTGAATTATGATATATAAGTATAACCTTAAGAACTATCGGTTAATTTGAATAAGATATGTGTTTCTATCCATACCCTTCGATCTCATTTTAGTGTTTGGGGGTCAATCACTCAAATTGATTGTCATTTGATCCAACACCAAGCGTTGAACCGATTTCGGAGGCACTATAAAATACGGAATGGTTTGTGACATTGCATCATTGAGAGCATTTGGAAACTTAGAAACAACGTCGTCTTTCAAGAGCTTGACCTGAATAGTGGCTAACTTATTGAGGAAGTGAAGGTTATGATTTAGACTTGTATTTCTTCTTATTTTGCGGTTTGTAATTATTCTCTGAAAAACTGTCTATGTTGCACAGACACAGATATGGGGACACGGGTATAACACTACACGGAGAAACGAATTTGCAAAAATTACATGATAAGACACTTCTAGGATATGATAATTGACGTGATCCGTTATTTTACGTGTTTGGTAGAATTAGGTGTTTACGCAAAATAAAAGGAATACACCAAGATTTTTTACGTGGAAAACCCTCGAATTGAGAGAAAAACCACGGGACCTAGTCCAGTATAAAGCTCCACTATAAATATTGATGATTTACAGGACTCTCTAGACACAAAAAATAATTGTTCAATGACTTACACAAACTGTTTATAAAAATAACAAAAAAGACCGAACAGACATAAATTTTGCTCTCTTCGGAGTCTTTTTGCCCAGAAAATTCCAACCCTTGCTATGAAGTTATCTGAGGGTATTTATAGGACTGCCCTTAGTAACTAACTCGCGGAAAATCAGCCACATGATGTCCTTTGATCGTGGCTTGATGGGAGCCAAGCGTGTCCGAGAAATCCGCCCCATTAAAGCACGTTCCATCTCAGCCGGTTAATTAGTTTTAATTATGACCGGGTCTTCCTCTACTCTTTGACCAAAATCCCGAAGAGGGCAAAGGATGCCCGACAATATGCTGATCAGTATCCTGTGTTCGACAAGCATCTCTTCGGTATAATTTCTGCTCGGCAATTTTAGGGTTTGTGTCTTCATAAATGGATTTTACCCGAGAAATCAATATGTCATATGACATCACCTCACCCCCCCGAAGTAAAGTAAGATGAGAGTAGTGAAATCTTGGTTTATTGTCTTCGGGTAAAATCCTGATATGCTCGGGATATTTTAACCGCCTAATTTTCCCGCCTGAAAATTTCAAAAATCTTGCGACGTTTCGTTTCCCAAGGCACATCTATAACCGTTCATGGGATTTTATTTGGACGGTGCTGATTTAACGACTGTTCCAGTGGCACCCCACTATAAATACTCGTTCATTTTGCTGATTTAACTTACTTTACTGCAGTTTGCTTCCGAGCTAGCATTAGACGTCCGACCAATCTTTTCCTCCATACTTATTTTCTTTCCATTCATCGAGTATGTCTTCTTCTGACGATATTTCGAAAACTATAGACATGTTCGAGGAAGAGGGTATCCTGGGTCCCTCTCCTCGACATTCTTCTTCCTCTGATAGTGAGGAGACTTCCAGCTCGTCGACAGCCCCCGACGCTCGTAGAGAGGAGCTTCAGGCTGCGACAGAGCAGGATCTGATAAAAGCCCGCGTTCCCTGGTTTGAGATATTTGAATCAGGGATTAAATCGCAACGGCACATATCCAGTATCCAAACTAAATGGGGGATTTCAGAGGGGACATCTATTATTGTTCCCCCCCCCCGGATCTCGCCCCCACTTGCCTTCCGTGGGTTATTTTCCCTTCTACATAGACCAACTTCGAGGGAGACTTCGCTTTCCTATCCCTTCTTTCTTTGTAGATGTTGCTTCCTACTTTGCCATTTCTCTAAGTCAGTTGTTCCCCAACAGTTATCGATTGTTGGCGGGTTTCTACATAGTCCTATCCTTTTTTGGCTTTTCCCCGACTCCCGAACTCTTTCATTGTTTCTTTCAATTAAATCGAAAAGAGATCGGGCTTTTTTATTTTTCTTCTCGAACAGGGATGGGTTTTCTGAAAAATTACCCCTCTTCCATAAAATATTGGAAAAGATTTTTCTTCTTTGCTCGCCCACTCCAACCCTGGGACTGTCCCATGGAGTGGAAAGAAAACTTACCGAAGGGCAAGTCAATCAAGGGGCTACTTGAGGGAGAAACATATCTATCGGTTCGTCGTAAGCTTGGCGATCAGTGTTTTAACCTTGGGGAGCTGATTGACGACGGACTGCTGTACTTGTTCCAGCTTAGTCCTAAGGGTGTTTCCCTAAAAAAGCCCCTCGGTGAGTATTTACCGAGCATCTTACTTTGTTTTCGTATTTTGTGTTAACATACTTGAATAATTGCTATGATGTTTCTTTCTTGCAGAAAACAAGATGCTGAAAGCCAAGATTGCTGCTAGCCTGAAGAAAATTGCCGCACCAGAGAAGGCTACCAAACCGACCACTGGAACAAATCCTCCCCCATCTGTTACACATGCTCCCCCCGAAGAGGTGATTGAAGTACCGGAGACGGAAGCCTTGATTCCTCGATCACTGAAGAGGGCGGCCCCCGAGGGCCAAGGTTCTTCCTCTAAACTTCCTCCTGCCAAGAAAACTCCCCCCCGAATCTCTCTTACCCACCGAGCTAATCCATCTCTTCAAACTCGGGCTACTTCTCAACCTGCTCCTGGTGGTTCTAGCTCTTCTCGTCCAACCTCCAGATATCACATACCTGATTGGATTTATCCCCCCAACGTCCCCATTCTGAGAAAACCGGACCCCAAAATTTCCCATTCTATTATTTGCAATTGGGCCAATTCTCCCGACCGCAAATACCTTGGAGGATTGGCCTTCAGCAATTTGATAAATGATTTTTCCACCTCCCTCACTCAGGTACCTTATATCCATTTCCATCTGATAAACTTTTTGTCTTCGGTATATTAACTTCGTTTATTTGCTTGCAGACCAATCTAATGGCTGGCGAGATTATGACTCGCTTTCAATCCATGAGATCCTCAGATGGGGAGAATCAGAAACATCTTAAACAGCTAGAAGGTATCGGTGAGGAGATGAAGAAATCCATAAAGCTACTGGAAGAGCGATACTCTGCTGCTGTTGTTACTCGAGATAAGGCAGTGGCAGCTCTCGAGGAAGCGCACGGTAAATTAGCCGACTTTGAGGAGGCTAACACCACTTTATCCGGGCAATTCAGGTCCGTGACTGAAGAGAATAAATCCCTCTTAGAACAACTTTCACAAGAGAGATCACTGCGAGCTGAAGAGAACAAATCCCTTTCTGAACAGCTTGATCAGGAGAAACTATCTCGGGCTACTCAGATCGAGGAATCCTGGCTCATCAAGAAGGAAGAGTTTATGAAGTCTGAGGAGTATGGTGATATTCTGGGCGAACGCGCTGCTAAGTTCCTTAACTATGGCTTTGAAGCGTCTGTTCGTCAATTTAAAGCCGCTGGCTATCCTCCTGAAGGAACTTCAACAGACTTTATAAATGTTGATGAGGCCCTGAATACCGTTCCCGATGAATTCCTCCAGTTGTAAATTTAGAGATGTACCCTTTTTGTTTTAAAATTGTAATCTTTGGACCATGATATTATGACTTTCCCTGTCCTCTTACACTCTTGTGCAAACTAGTCTCTCCAACAAGCGAACTTTTTAGAAAATATCCCAAAGTAATGAATATAACAGAACTCGGGGAAAAGACATCCCGAGCAGATAAATATGATCGGGTTTTAGAGAAAACATCCCCAGCATAATAAGGTGATACAATTTCAAGTTCAAACGTTGACCAAACATCCCGATCCAACGATTAAACCGAACATAAACTCGCTACCCCGAGCACAATAACATGGTATTTTCAAGTTTAAACGTTGACCAAACATCCCGATCCAACGAGTAAACGATGGTGTTTTCAAGTTTAAACGTTTGACCAAACATCCCGATCCAACGATTAACCCGAACATTGCTCTCTACCCCGAGCATAATCACTTAGTCCCATTTTAGGTTCAAATACAGACCAAACTTCCCGATCCTGTATTTAACCTGCCAACAATGGACTATAATAACATAAGCTCGCTACCCCGAGCACAATAACATGGTATTTTCAAGTTTAAACGTTGACCAAACATCCCGATCCAACAAGTAAACGATGGTGTTTTCAAGTTTAAACGTTGACCAAACATCCCGATCCAACGAGTAAACGATGGTGTTTTCAAGTTTAAACGTTGACCAAACATCCCGATCCAACGATTAACCCGAACATTGCTCGCTGCCCCGAGCATAATCACTTAGTCCCATTTTAGGTTCAAAATACAGACCAAACTTCCCGATCCTGTATTTAACCTGCCAACAATGGACTATAATAACATAAGCTCGCTACCCCGAGCACAATAACATGGTATTTTCAAGTTTAAACGTTGACCAAACATCCCGATCCAACGAGTAAACGATGGTGTTTTCAAGTTTAAACGTTGACCAAACATCCCGATCCAACGAGTAAACGATGGTGTTTTCAAGTTTAAACGTTGACCAAACATCCCGATCCAACGATTAACCCGAACATTGCTCGCTACCCCGAGCATAATCACTTAGTCCCATTTTAGGTTCAAATACAGACCAAACTTCCCGATCCTGTATTTAACCTGCCAACAATGGACTATAATAACATAAGCTCGCTACCCCGAGCACAATAACATGGTATTTTCAAGTTTAAACGTTGACCAAACATCCCGATCCAACGAGTAAACTATGGTGTTTTCAAGTTTAAACGTTGACCAAACATCCCGATCCAACGATTAACCCGAACATTGCTCGCTACCCCGAGCATAATAACTTAGTCCCATTTTAGGTTCAAATACAGACCAAACTTCCCGATCCTGTATTTAACCTGCCAACAATGGACTATAATAACATAAGCTCGCTACCCCGAGCACAATAACATGGTATTTTCAAGATTAAACGTTGACCAAACATCCCGATCCAACGAGTAAACGATGGTGTTTTCAAGTTTAAACGTTGACCAAACATCCCGATCCAACAATTAACCCGAACATTGCTCGCTACCCCGAGCATAATCACTTAGTCCCATTTTAGGTTCAAATACAGACCAAACTTCCCGATCCTGTATTTAACCTGCCAACAATGGACTATAATAACATAAGCTCGCTACCCCGAGCACAATAACATGGTATTTTCAAGTTTAAACGTTGACCAAACATCCCGATCCAACGAGTAAACGATGGTATTTTCAAGTTTAAACGTTGACCAAACATCCCGATCCAACGATTAACCCGAACATTGCTCGCTACCCTGAGCATAATCACTTAGTCCCATTTTAGGTTCAAATACAGACCAAACTTCCCGATCCTGTATTTAACCTGCCAACAATGGACTATAATAACATAAGCTCGCTACCCCGAGCACAATAACATGGTATTTTCAAGTTTAAACGTTGACCAAACATCCCGATCCAACGAGTAAACGATGGTGTTTTCAAGTTTAAACGTTGACCAAACATCCCGATCCAACGAGTAAACGATGGTGTTTTCAAGTTTAAACGTTGACCAAACATCCCGATCCAACGATTAACCCGAACATTGCTCGCTAACAGGAAATTTATTTATTTCGGAAATACATATGGGAACAGTAACGATAACTGAAAGATTACACAAAATACTTTCTTAAATTATGAATGTTCCAAGGTCTCACCAGTTCCCGACCTTCGCGATCTTCCAGCCTGTAGGCTCCTCTTCCAATCACCCCTTTTATTTTATAAGGGCCTTCCCACTTGGGTGCTAACTTCTTTACCTCCCCCGCGGGATTGATTCTTCGCAGCACCAGATCTCCCACTTGAAAAGCCCTCGGGCGAACCCTCCGATTGTAAGCATTGGTTACCCTTATTTTATACAATTCCACTTTAGCCAAGGCTTTCTCTCTTAATTCCATAATCCCGTCTAACTCCAACTTCCTTTTTTCTTCATTCTGGTCGGGGTCGTAGCTCTGTACTCGAAGAGATTCAACTCCAATTTCTACTGGAATGAGGGCCTCAGATCCATATACTAAGCTATATGGAGTCTCTCCTGTGGATACCCGAGGAGTCGTTCTATAGGCCCATAAGACCCCGGGTAATTCATTTACCCACTCCCCTCGAGCCCCTTCTAGTCTTGTTTTGATCCCGTGAAATAAAATCCGATTAATCACTTCCGCCTGTCCATTTGCTTGAGGATAGTCGACTGAAGTGAAGACTTGTTTAATTTTCATATCTTTGCACCATTCTTGTATTCTTCCTCCCTGGAATTGTCTTCCGTTATCGGAAATTATTCTTCGAGGTATTCCGAAGCGGCATACTATATTTTTCCATAAAAATCTGATGACTTCCTCCACAGTTATTTTAGCCAATGGTTCGGCTTCCACCCACTTAGTGAAGTACTCAACGGCTACTAGGAGAAATTTTCTCTGCCCTGTAGCGGGAGGAAATGGCCCAACAATATCCATTCCCCATTGGTCAAAGGGGCAGGAAATGATGCTACTATTAAGAATTTCCGCAGGTACATGGGATAAATTTGCGTGCCTTTGGCAATTAATGCATTTCTTCACAACTTCTTCAGCATCTTCCCTCATCGTCGGCCAATAATACCCAGCTCGGATAGATTTCTGATATAACATGTTAGTCCCTACATGATTCCCGCAACATCCTTCATGAATCTCCTTTAATAAATGCTCCCCTTCTTCCTTCGAGGCACATTGTAAAAAAGGAATTGAGAATCCTTTCTTGAACAACTTGCCTTCTATCAACACAAATCGGTTCCCCATTCTTTTAACCTTAGCAGCTTCCTTTGGGTCAGAAGGCATAACCTTTGTCTTCAAGAATTTAATAAGATGCTCTCGCCAATCGGATATAATACATGGCTCCATACTCATGATGCTATTGACGGATATATGAGAAATTAAAAGCTCTTGCACGAGCACATTCCTGTTTTTCCATTCGTGTACTGAACTAGCCAATTTTGCTAATTCATCGGCACGGGTATTCTCCTCCCTTGGTATTTGCATTAATTCCACTTCTTGAAATTGAGCTATCATCGCCCGCACCTTTTCTACATACTTTCGAAGTTTCTCCTCTTTCACCTTATATATCCCCTTCACTTGATGAACGACTAGCATCGAGTCCATAAAAGTTTTTATCTTCATGGCTCCAGCGTCCAATGCTATTTGGAGACCTGAAATGATAGCTTCAAATTCAGCTTCATTGTTTGAGGATAGAAATCCAAACTGGACGGCAACCCGGATTTCTTCCCCTTCACGACTAATGAGTATGACACCTGCTCCACTTCCCAATCGAGTAGATGATCCATCCACAAACAAACTCCACTCTTTTTCTTCCGAGGTATGAGTGACTTCTACCAGAAAATTTGACAGAGCTTGTGCTTTAATCGTAGTTCGGGGTTGATAAGTGACCTCAAACTCACTCAGCTCTGTGGCCCATTTTACCATTCTCCCTGATATTTCGGATTTGGATAAAAGTCTACCCAAAGGAGTGTTTGTTATTACCATGATAGGGTGAGACAGGAAGTATGGCCGAAGTCTTCTCGCTGTGGTGACTAGAGCTAAGGCCAACTTTTCAATTTCAGGGTATCGCTGCTCGGCTCCTTGCAGGGCTCGGCTGACATAATATACAGGTTGCTGTTGTCCTGATTTTTCTCTGATTAACACGGAACTAATTACTTCTTCTGCCACCGATAAATACACGAGAAGTGTTTCTTTGGGCTCAGGCTTGTTTATCAATGGTAACTGAGCCAAATAATCCTTCAAATCCTCGAAGGCCTTTTGGCACTGGTCATTCCACTCGAACTTGACTCCCTGCCTTAATGCTTTGAAGAAAGGCAAGCTTCGATCGGCTGATCGGGATATAAATCGGCTCAATGCCGCTATTCTTCCTGCCAATCTCTGCACTTCATTCAGTGTCCTCGGAGGATTCATTTCTCGTATGGCTCGGATTTTCTCCGGGTTAGCTTCAACACCTCTTTCCGTAACCATGTATCCTAAAAATTTGCCCCTACGAATACCGAAAGTACATTTTGCGGGATTCAACTTCATGCCAAATTTTCTTAAAGTGTTGAAAACTTCTTCCATATCTTTGACCAAGTCCTTGGCTCTTCGGCTTTTGATCAGGACATCATCCACATACACTTCCACATTCCGACCAATTTGTTCTTTGAACATTTTATCCATCAACCTTTGATAGGTGGCCCCAGCATTTTTCAATCCAAAAGGCATTACTACATAACAAAAAGTTCCCCCTGCTGTTACAAAACTTACTTTTGATTGATCTTCCTGTGCCAAAGGGATCTGATGATATCCCTGATAAGCATCCATAAGACATAACAGCTCGTGTCCAGCAGTAGAATCTACAAGCTGATCGATCCTGGGCAAGGGATAACAATCTTTGGGACATGCCTTATTCACATCCCTAAAATCCACACATTCTGCATTTATCACCAGCTTTAGGCACCAAAACTACATTCGAAAGCCATGTAGGGAAGCCGATCTCACGAATGTGGCCTGCCTTTAACAACTCTTCTACCTGCTTGGCAATGACAGCGTCTTTTTCTGGTCCAAAATGCCTTCTCTTTTGCCTTATTGCCCGAACATTAGGGTCTACATTGAGGCGGTGTTCGGCAATCTCAGGCTTAACTCCCTTTAAATCAGATGTGCTCCATGCAAATACATCCACATGCTGATTCAGACAATTAACCACTTTTTCTCGTAATTCTGGATCAAGCTGGGATCCTACCCTAGTAATTCGAGTAGGGTGACCCAGCTCGATGTTGAGGAACTCCTCTTCGGGTGTTATTCGTTCTTCCTCACCCCGTTTCCTCTTTTCATTTCCCCTTCGTTCTCTTCCTTCGTTATTCTGCTCTTTTTCTTGCTTTAACTCTTGCACATAACATTTCCGGGACGAGCTTTGATCACCCCTTACTTGCCCCACCTCCTCTCCTACTGGAAATTTCATGATTAGATGATAGGTGGAGGCAACGGCTTCAAAAGCAGCTAGGGCTGGTCTTCCCAATATTATATTGTAAGAAGATGGTGCATCCACAATGAGGAAATTTATCATCTTTGTTTTGATCCTTGATGCTTCACCAAGTGTAACTGGTAGAGACACTTGCCCTATCGGGTTTATGACTTCCCCTGCAAATCCGTGCAAGGACGTATTCACTTTCAATATAGGTAAGCTTCCTAAGTTCATTTGGCTTAACGTACCAAGAAAAAGTACATCCGCCGAGCTTCCTGTGTCCACGAAAATCCTCTGCACATTATAATTAGCCACTGTGGCAGAGATAACCAATGCATCATCATGAGGAAAATGAACTCCTTGCAGATCTGCAGGCCCAAAAGATATAGACGGACCCTCATGTACATGACTGGGGTCAATAGATATCACTTGAAGCCTCCGGGCGTGATTCCTTCTTGCTCTGTTCGAATCTCCTCCTGACGTTCCTCCAGCTATCATGTGTATAGTTCCCCGACTCGGAATATTGTTCAAGGTTTCCTCTTCTCCCTCTACTCTTTCTCCCCGAACTGACCAAGGGACTGGCTGCGGTGCTCCTCTTCCGGGATTTATATTAATTCTAGGAGTGAAATTATTGTCTTTGAACTCCTCGTTAAATCCCCGCCCTCCATCGGACTCGTTAGATCTTCCACCTCGAAACCCCCCTCCTCGATATCCTCTTCCTCGGAAGGACCCTCCTCGGATCATTGTTCCTCGGAAAGGCCCCCCCTATGAGGTCCACCCCGCCCCCTCTTCGGCATACTCTGATTCATTGCTACTTCCCGATGAGGTCTCATCGGTAGAAATTGGTCAAAACTTCTTTTGACTGGCTCCACCGGTTTATTCTTTCTGTTTACTTCTTCCCCAGTTTTGCCATCTCTTCTTTGCTTCATCCTTTGGGCTTCTTCCAGGTTAATGTATTTAGAAGCTCTTCCCAACAATTCATCATAATCAGAAGGTGGCTTTTTTGCCAAAGATCGAAATAAGTCTCCTTCTTTTAATCCTTGAGTGAACGCGCTGATTAGTACTTCCGAGGTGACATGCGGAATGTCAAGACATGCATGACTAAATCTTTTCAGAAAATCTCGAAGAGATTCCTTCTCCGCTTGCTTAATCCCGAATAGACTAAGAGCTGTTCTTTTGCAACTCCGGCTGCTTGCAAACTGATGCAAAAATAGAGAACTAAACTTCGGGAAAGAGTCTATGATTCTTGCTGGCAACTGATTAAACCATGCTTGCGCTGCTCCCGATAATGTGGTCAGGAAAACCCGACATTTCACTCCATCCGTAAGTTGATGAAGAAGCGAAGCGTTTTCAAATCGAGACAGATATTCTTCGGGATCTGTACCACCATCGTAATTTCCCACATTTAAAGCCCTGAAGTTTGTGGGCAAAGGATCATCAACCACATGGGAGGCAAATGGAGTACTCCTCTGCGGAGGATACAGACGTCCTTCCATCTTATTACGCATCTGCTGCAGCTCACTTTTCAGCTCTTCCATTTGGCGATTTAAAGCTTTATCAGCTTCTTCATTCAAATGATTAGAAATATGTCTAACTTCCTTAGGCTCTTTTTCAGGTTCTTTTTCAAGTTCTCTTTCAGGCTCTTTTTCAGGTTCCTGCCGGGAAGCCAATTCTTCCCCCTCTTCATCTTGTACATTTTCTTGTTTCTGGGGGGGGGGGGGGGGCATAAATTGCCTCATAATCTCTCCAACAGTTTTGGTTATCATTTCCGTCAAATGCTCCATGGGCATTCCCCCAACAGGAAACGACTGAGGAACATGTTGAGATGATCCTGCATCTTCTGGCCCTTCTCCGGGTTCAGCGAACATGTATGGGTGAGAATTGGATCCGTTTCCCCTAGAAGCTTGCCCCCTGCCTTTACCTCTGGCCATCTTGTCCTTTGATTTCTTTTTCGTTAGAAAATTCGTCCTACTTCAACGCCTTAGATCAAATTTTCCCACAGACGGCGACAATGATGTGATCCGTTATTTTACGTGTTTGGTAGAATTAGGTGTTTACGCAAAATAAAAGGAATACACCAAGATTTTTACGTGGAAAACCCTCGAATTGAGAGAAAAACCACGGGACCTAGTCCAGTATAAAGCTCCACTATAAATATTGATGATTTACAGGACTCTCTAGACACAAAAAATAATTGTTCAATGACTTACACAAACTGTTTATAAAAATAACAAAAAAGACCGAACAGACATAAATTTTGCTCTCTTCGGAGTCTTTTTGCCCAGAAAATTCCAACCCTTGCTATGAAGTTATCTGAGGGTATTTATAGGACTGCCCTTAGTAACTAACTCGCGGAAAATCAGCCACATGATGTCCTTTGATCGTGGCTTGATGGGAGCCAAGCGTGTCCGAGAAATCCGCCCCATTAAAGCACGTTCCATCTCAGCCGGTTAATTAGTTTTAATTATGACCGGGTCTTCCTCTACTCTTTGACCAAAATCCCGAAGAGGGCAAAGTATGCCCGACAATATGCTGATCAGTATCCTGTGTTCGACAAGCATCTCTTCGGTATAATTTCTGCTCGGCAATTTTAGGGTTTGTGTCTTCATAAATGGATTTTACCCGAGAAATCAATATGTCATATGACATCAATAATAATTTTTTATTTTTTTTATATCTATTCTACATATACATTATGTTCTAATATACTAAAATTAAAGAAAATTTAATTATCAAATATTTGAATAATAAAATTAAAAATGATGTCAGGTTGTAGAGAATCCATTCACTAATTAAAGCATACAATAAATACCACTCAAACTACATAACCATAAAAAAGTTATAATTTTTTTTAAAAAAAAATTTTTAAAAAAAATTTATTAAAAAAACCATTTTTCCCGTGTCCATGCTGTGTCCCATCGTGTCCATGCCGTGTCATGCAGTGTCCAGTTGTGTCTATGCTGTGTCCGAAACGTGTCAGAATTTTTTTTAAAAAAAAAATCCGTACACGCCACGTGGCGTGTCCGACACCGTTTCGCACCCGTGTCCTGCCGTGTCCGTGTCGCAGAGTGTCCAACACTGCATGTGATGATTTTTTTGAGTGTCGATACAACATAGATAACTATTTTTGAACCCGCCACTCTTTAGTAATTTGTTAGATCTGAGTAACTTCGTTTTATCTTTTTGTATGACGATCCACTTCTTTAATAAATTGTCTTAAAAAAACAAATATGATGCGTGGATGTGAGTAAGGTGGCAAAGCAATCGATTCATGAGCATTAGCTTGGAACTTAATTTACTCACAAAATGGACAAGACCAAGCGTTGACTCTTCGGATTTCTCTGATATAAAGGTTAGGTAGTGAACGTTTTATATTGTCTTTCATATTTGGATACGCCACGTTTAAGTATAGAATAATTGATATATTATAATCCACCCTACTACCTTTTTACTAGTCAGCTGTTTTTTAACAAATATAATCTCCACATAAATCATTTTATAACAAAAGTAGTCTCATAATTGAATATGGAGCTTCGAGACCACTTTTGATTAAAAACAAAATTCCGGACTAATATTGATAAAAACAAAAGTTTGAACCTATTTTGATTAAAAACAATTTCTATTATACTATATTTGATTAGTTCTAAAAATTTGTTATTAGTATTGCAAAGAACATATCCTATGGACCATTTTCGAAATTTACCCTTTAAAATCTTTAAAAACCTTAGAAAAAAGATATGGTATCATTAACTATTCATAATAGTATTTTTAATATAAATTTGGTCCTCACCAAAAATTTTAGGCAACTTTGTTTTCTTGCCTCTTAAAAGGGTTACCTAATTGTGTTATAATTATTAATCAGGTGTAATCTTTTTGCACCAGATTACCAATTGGCCATCAATGACTTTAGTAATTTGAAATTTCGTTTATACCTAGAAAGAAGTCCTCCTCTTAATTCGAGACAATAAGTCACTACTTCTTGACTCGTACCCTAAAATAAGTTGACATCTAGATTTATTTACTTTATATATTTAAAATATTTTATTTATTAAGATGTATATAAATATTTTATTAAAAAAAAAGTTTGTATAAAATACAAATATAGTGTAAATATCACAACCCGTTTTTTTACTCAACTCGAACTCGAGATTTTTTTTTTTTATCATTCGAACTCGATATTTTACTTAAGTAAAAATCGATTATATTATCATACAAGATAGGTATACATTGGCTATTAAGAAAATAATTTTTTTAACAAATAATTCTTTTAACTCAATTGTTTGTGGATAGGTTATATAGAGTACTTTAACCATGGCGTAACTTTGGAGCAAGTTATGGATTAGATGGGGTCAAGTATTAATGCATGGGTCGTCGGACTTGGGCCCAAAAACAAATCCACAAGTTAGGTCCGATTCAGAATGATGGAGTTGGAAGGTAGGTCGGACCACCTACTCTTTCTTTTTACCTAAATTTATTTATTTATTATTTATGTTAAAATTAATGTTGCACTTGGATTAACGATTTGGGTATTAGAAAAGATTTCAAATAACTTCATTTTATGTAATTTGAAATATATTGCATTACTTAATAAACAAGTTAAAAACTTAAATAAAGAGATTTCAAATTTATAGATTTCAATATTACCTAAACTAATGTGGTCGATTTATAATTATGGGAAATCCTTAACTCAAAACACATCGCCTTTATAATTTTTATCTTATGCGAGCGATGAAGCTAAACATAGACTGTAGTGCACTTCGGTTTATGTATTTGATCTCACTTATTTTGGTACACTTGAATTCCATCGATTTGAAATTTTTAACTTTACTTGTTTATTTAACTAATACAAGATTTCAAATTCGTACAAAAGATATTCATTTGAAATATTCCCCTCAAACCCAATTTTATTTTTATTTTTAAGAATACATTTTTATAATGTATTTATTTAAGAGTTTAATAGATAAAGATTTGGTGGACTTTATTATATATTAGAGATTCGGTCAAATAATAAGCATTTAAATCAAATAAAATAGTAGTTTACACGCTTCACAAAAAGTAAAATTATATATCTGATTAGACTAAACATCATTAGGTATCGAATATATGTACTTTCTTGATCTTCATCTATGAATTTTCACCTAATTTTGTAAATATATGCCTGCATCTTAATTAAATAATCTTTGTCAATATATATGATATATGTAATGGTGCAAGCCTTGCCTAATCATTTTATTGAAATTGAGGTTATTAAATCAGGTAAATATATGCTATATTTGAAAATAAATTTTGTCGGTGTAAAAACCTCGATAATTTAATACAATATTAATTAATAACCTCGATTAAATAATATTTTTGGTTGATCTCGATTTGGGACAACATGCTGAATTAATAAGATATATATGAGAATTCATATAAACCTCATACAATATATTATTAATTACTCTTTAATATATAGTATATTTATGATTAAAATGAAGATTTAATAAAAAATAACTCAATTATCATATTTTTTTAAGAATTTGGCCATCTTAAATCTCATATCTGACTTTTTTTAACATAGTAAGAACTTTATGTGTGCTTTTCTTATAACATAACAAATATTATTTAATATTATCGTTGTATATATGATGTATTGTTATGATTTTTTTATTAATTTAATGTTCATAAAATATATTAAATAAATAATACATTGAAGAACAAGTATAATACATTGAACAATAGAGTAAATTGAACAAATAGCATGTTGAATAATACATACATAATAAATTGAATAATGTTTCATTAATAAATAAACAAATACTTTAATAAATTACTATATTAATTAATCTGGAACTAATTAATTATTAATTTCTGGATTATTAATATTTACTGAATCAAAAGAATTTTACCAATCTCAAGTCCATTGATTTATAGAGGTTAAACGGTATATGTATCTCAATATTTTTTTTTGTTTTTGTTAAATCTAATTTAGTGCTCACACATATTCAATAGAGACATTATATTTGTTTTCCTTTAACTATTGCCTCAAAGTTTTAGTTTATATAATCATGCGCCATCAACGCTGATGTTAACAATTTCACGGGAGTAAAAAATATAAACAAAAGAATATTATTCATATATTTAGAGCACTTGAAAAATAATCATTGACATAAAGAGGCTACGAGATAGAAAGTTTTATTGATGTTGTCATATGGGTGGTGCCCTCGGAACATCCAGTAATTCATTTGGCATAAATGTGGGTGAAATATTCCACATTATGTCAAATGATTGTGGTTGGATTGGTCATCAAGGTATTAGGGTCCGCATTAGTTAAACCGGGAGAGAGATAATGTACATTATCTATTTTGGTATTGTAAATATATAAAATTTCTGTATATAAATTGTTACCTTGTTTTTTGGTTCGATTTTTGTAACAATGAATGAATATGCAAAAAATAAGTAGACATCAAGATTTTTTGCGTGGAAACCCCGAGGGGAAAAACCACGGGACCTAGTCCAGTCTGAATCTTCACTATAATCTCAAGAATTTACATAGTTGTTCTTTTTTACAATAATGGGAAGAGCAAATCAGACAGCATGGGCGAGAGAGAGGGTTGTAGAGGCGATCAAAAATCTTTTTTTCTTACAGCCGATGCCCCCCTCTTTTTAAACCTACTGTTGCATTCATTTTCCATCCTTAATGGGCTTTGGCATATGGGCATCTATAATAAGGCTAATGGACCTTACAATTAATGGGCCAAAATAAATGGTAAATGAGTTAAATAAACATAGAAAATAGGCCAAGGCAAACGGGCCAAGGTAGGATGGCCTCTGGTATCTTGTCAGATTGGGTCGAGCCCATAGAATTTGGGTCCAAACCGCACCGGGACAATTATCGGGGTATCATGAGTATCCCCCTCTAGTCGAGCTAGAGTGGCGATGTATCGACTCCAATTGGTTAGGTGAGGACCCGGATCGATAGTCCTTCAAATGCCAAACCATGATGTGTCCTTGCGCCGTGCAGAGTTCCCAAGTCATGATGGCGGCAGAGCCATGACAATTCGAATGCCGATCCTTGATAAAGTAGGTGGCTCGTAGAACTCATACGAGGAACCGGTGTAATCACAGTACTGAGCTTCTGTCAATAATAGCATGTTGGACTGGGCAGTAGGAATCCGAACTGAAGCTACTATAATCGATAATTCTGAGCTGAAAAAGGTGATCGAGAGACCCGAGGTTATAAAATTGAGCTAAGAAGCAAATAAACATATCCGAACTCGAGGAATAAGAAATATTCCAAGCAGATGAAACAACTACGGGCTATGTTTATCTTGGTTGGGCCGACCTGAGCAAATAAAGCTTGTCCGACCTGATCTCCTGAGATGATGTATGAGAAGATAATACCCATCCGACCTGATATGAACAAATATTGCTCGCCCGACCTGATCTGAGATAATATGTACGAGCAAACTACGCTTGCCCGACCAGTCTAAGCTCCGAAGATGAAATATATATGAGCTAATAATATTTGTTCAAGCTGAGCTGAACTCCACATGATAAATATAAGTAAATAATGCTCAACCGACCGAACTCCAGAGCTAATAAACATGTGCTGAGCAAACAAAATACAGATGAGCTCCAAAAATGATCCATGTACAAAGCAAATAAATCCGAGCTGATCTGAGCTCCACAAGTAATACCGAGCCGAGGAATAGATAAGTTGATGTGAGACGAGATATACCGAGCAAATGACGCATGTCTGAACTCCCAAAATACTAAAGTCATGCGTTGAGTAAATAGATATAGCCGAGCTCCAGACAATCAACATGGAGCAAATAAGACTACAGAGTTCGAAACTGAGCTGGCATGTAGTAAGGATGGCATATTATCTCGGCCGGGATGACGTTACCTGTGCAGGGCCTGACCTGCAATAATAACTCGAAATAATTCTAAGTACAGAATTAAATCTTAAACATGACTGACCTGTTATCTGGGCAGGGCTGACCTGCAATAATAACTCGAAATAATTCTAAGTACAGAATTAAATCTTAAACAGGGCTGACCTGCAATAATAGCTCGAAATAATTCTAAGTACAGAATTAAGTCTTAAACAGGGCTAACCCGTTATCTGGGCAGGGCTGACCTGCAATAATAACTTGAAATAATTCTAAGTAAAAAATTAAATACAAAACAGGGCTGACCGGTTATGTTAGCAGGGCTGACCTGAAATTATAAATAGAAATAATTCTAAGTATAGAATTAATTCTTAAACATGGCTGACATGTTGCCTTTGCAGGGCTGACCTATGCAAGGCTGACCTGTTTTCTGGGCAGGGTTGACCTGCAATCACAGTTGTTTTCTGGGCAGGGCTGACCTGCAATCATAGCTAGAAATAATTCTAAGTATAGAATTAAATCTAAAACATGGATGACCTGTTATCTTTGCAGGGCTGGCCTGTATGAACTCCGAAGATAATAAACCTAGCATATAAGTCTCGCCGGACCTGAGTTCCAGGATAATAAACTGAGCACATACAGCTCACACGTATTGAACTCCAGAATAATAAATGCGCGTAGGAGATATAGCTCATCTGAATTTACAAAATGACAGATGACTTGAGCTCTTGAGATGATAAAATGCCTTTGCAAATAAAGCTCGTCTCATCTGATCCCGGAGAATAAATATAAGCAGACAAGGCATGTCTGTTCTGAACTGCAGATAATAAATATGAGCGAATGATTCTCGTCTGATCTGAACTCCGAGGCAGACTATGCAATAAAATCGTGCATGGGCGGACCATGGCAATATATCTGATCCAAGGCTTCATATACCTGGGCTTAAGCAATCAGGGTGGACCTGTGCTAATATTTGCCAGGGCCTCATACACCTGGGCTTAAGCAATCAGGGCGGACATGTGCTAATATTTGACAGGGCCTCATACACCTGGGCTTAACCAATCAGGGCGGACCTGTGCCAATATTTTGTCAAGGCCTCATACACTTGGGCTTAAGCAATCAGGGCGGACTTGTGCTAATATTTTGCCAGGGCCTCATACACCTGGGCTTAAGCAATCAGGGCGGACCTGTGCTAATATTTGACAGGGCCTCATACACCTGGGCTTAAGCAATCAGGGCAGACCTGTGCTAATATTTGTCAGGACCTCATACACCTGAGCTTAATAAAATGCCAAGGCCTCATACACTTGGGCTTGAACAATCAGTGCCAACCTGGACACCAGAACCAATAAAGATCCCGAGCTTGTGGATAGGGTCTCACCGTCGAGTTTCCACTTCCGAGCTGTCATAATAGTGCTTATTGCTAGATTACATGCCCGAGCTGTCCGATAGGGGCCTACTGCTAGTTTACATGCCCGAGCTGTCTGATAGGGGCCTACTGCTAGATTGCATGCCCGAGCTATCCGATAGGGGCTTACTGCTAGATTGCATGCTCGAGCTGTCCGATAGGGGCCTACTGCTAGATTGCATGCCCGAGCTGTCCGATAAGGGCTCACTGCAAGATTGCATGCCCGAGATGAGTACGAGGACCCAAGTCCGGGCTACGAATGAGATTCATATTGTACTACGTCGTAAATGGAGTTGGCCCGATGTGTCAAGCCAAGATGGTCCAAATAGAATAGATGATAAGTCGAGAATAGGCGAGATGCTCACAGCCAAATATAGCATGTACTGAGCTATCCCTTACTGAACCAAGGCCGAGCCAAATTGTAGCTAAACTTCAGTCGTGTAGCGACCCTACGATAAAATACAAAAGAGAAGAGACGGAAGGAATCCAAGATAATATTTGTAATTTAAATGCATGACGCAATATAAGATATTTATTATAGATTCCCCGAGTTCAAAAGATAAAGTCCTGAGTAAGTAAAGCATGGCATAATAAGCGTCAAGTATAAACGAGTTTGAGTGAAATATATATGCCTAAAATAGTGAAGTAACCAAAACCACGTTTTAAACAGGCTAACTCCCTCGATTTTGAAGCAAATCTCAACTCAAGATTGTACTACAACATGGAAGAGCAACAGATGATGTGAGCCAAGCATAAGTGAAATGTGTAGAACAAATTCACATTTACTGGTTTTACTACCCATCATGAGGAATTCTAGTAAATTGAGTGCCTTGTTCGAATTCAATACATGGTAGGAAAGTTAGATAAAATATAAAATTTTAACATATGAGATCCGAGGCCTCCTAAAAACCAAGCATATGAGTATGAAATACACACAGACTCATAAATTCAAGACAATCGAAAGATATGGATATTATGCTCAATTTCCAACCTAAGCACCATTAATTTCAATCGCGGAAATCTTGATAGTGCAATAACGAAGCCAAACAAATCTCTCATGCATATTAGAGTCGATAACCACCAACAGTCAATTCCTTACAAAGTATGTTGCATAATTTTTTATCAGATTGTAAATGTGATTGATTTCTCAATAGTTATTGTAAAGGATGAAATAAATAATTAACGTATAATGTTTTAGTGAAGTTCTCCATATATATAAATTAATCTATGGTAGTAGAAAGCAAATATAGTTCTACTAAAATTTGTTGTGTATAAAAATCATAAGTACTTCCCTGAGACCTTGTAGACCTTCTTCAACTTTGAATGAAATACAAGTGGCCTTAAGATTCCTCTCTTGACTATATGCAGTAGTCAAGTTAGTATATTGGGGAAGGCTGCCCGAGCACCTGACGCATCGATACATTGGGGAAGAAAGAGTGGAAGCTCTGCTGTTCGGAAAGACATCTTCTCCTCGGTGGCTGGGGCAGTCGCGGTGGGGACACCACCACCAGCGCCTACAGTTGTAGCAGACATAGAAACAGCGATGATGCCATCATCGTAAAGAACCAAGACGGCACAAGGACATGGGAGCTCTGCAACCGACATGCCTTGCGAACCAAAGAGATGCCTCTGATTTTTGGATGCACACAAATGATCTATGCTTTTGGCCGCTTCAAGATTTTCTTTACAACATTGCTAAGGTTCTAGCCTTAAATATCCATCGCAGAATGATAGGAAAGCTCACAAGATGAAGAACAACAGTACTCTCATAAAATGGATACATTTTCCACCATGAGACGAACGAACCTTCTAACCGCGGTGGATTACAGCTTCATACTTCGGCATTTCCAAAATGGATTTGAGAGCTTTGGACACTGATAAGAAGGTGGATGTATCTAAAATGAAGAGAAGCCCTGCACCACTATCCAAAAATCGCCCAACCATAGCCGCTGCCCTGCGACGAGCTATACAGCCTAACTAAAACCAGCCCCACCGCACAGCCCACAAAAACGCGCCATTGCCGAGGAGAAGAGCACAGCGACGGCAGATTTGGAAAATCGGGAGCTTCTCACAATGTACAGAAGTTCTTGAATCTCTCTCCTTTTTCGGAAACCTATAATCCTTCACCCCAAACACTAACCAGTGAACTCGGCCCCATATTGCTCAAGTATCTGGTAAAATTTCCTTCACCCTTTCTGTATCCTTCTCTCCCTTTTACCATCAAGCCTGGGTGAAGGTTCCTACAGCTCCCGCAGACATTATCCTCTCCCAAGCCATGCTGATTCCAAAGGTGATCAATGGATACGTGTCCAAAGATGACCAGCAAGTACGGCGGTAGCGAGCCGAGCTCGTATATCCTTTGCGAGCTCGTTCTATGTTCCTCCATCCACCACTCGATCTACCGAGTGTAGCTGAACCACGCACAGACTCCGTTGTGCCTGGTTTCTCCCGAACCAAAACATATCCTTCTCTGTTGTATTCTATGCCCGACATCTCAATTCTGAGCTCTTCCATTTCTTGAGTTTGAAGAAATGCGAGATAGACAAAAAAGAACTGAATAATCCAGCCAACACAGAGCATGAAAGCGTGCAAGAAGAGGATAAATTGCAATGAAGACAACGATGCATGCCAGCCGTCCTAAAAGTGCATCGCCGCATCCACTACGTGAACCTCAGCCTAAGCCAGCAGCCATACCCGAAACACTAACCAGACGAAGTATCAACGTCTTAGCCCAATTTCCCACGTACGACGCCAATTGTTACCTTGTTTTTTGGTTCGATTTTTGTAACAATGAATGAATATGCAAAAAATAAGTAGACATCAAGATTTTTTACGTGAAAACCCCGATGAGAAAAACCACGGGACCTAGTTCAGTCTGAATCTTCACTATAATCTCAAGAATTTACATAGTTGTTCTTTTTTACAATAATGGGAAGGGCAAATCAGACAGCATGGGCGAGAGAGAGGGCTGTAGAGGCGATCAAAAATCTTTTTTTCTTACAGCCGATGCCCCCTCTTTTTAAACCTACCGTTGCATTCATTTTCCATCCTTAATGGGCTTTGGCAGATGTGCATCTAAAATAAGGCTAATGGACATTACAATTAATGGGCCAAAATAAATGGTAAATGGGTTAAATAAACATAGAAAATAGGCTAAGACAAAAGGGCCAAGGTAGGATGGCATCTGGTATCTTGTCAGATTGGGTCGAGCCCATAGAATTCGGGTCCAAACCGCACCGGGACAATTATCGGGGTATCATAAATCAAATATCCTTCTCCATTAATATTTCATCGTCCGATTAATGCAATCATGCTATCGTTTTTATTTACTCCCGAAGATCAATAATTCTTTGATCCGCGCAGCATTCGGCAAGGTCCCACTTATAGATGTCAAACGGGCCGTGCCGGCCCGGCACGGCCCGTAAATCCGTGCCGCCCGGCACTGTTCCGTGCCGGGCTGGCACGGCCCTTTAAGAAGACGGGCCGTGCCTGGCACGACCCGTCTCCTTATGGGTGGCCCGGCACGGCCCATAGGCCCGTGGCTTATGGGCCGTGCCACGGGCCGTGCCGTGCTGGCACGGCCCAAATCAATTTTTTTTTTCATTTTTTTTATTTTTTATTTGTTTAATTTTATTTATTTATATATAATAATATTATATTTAAATATAGATTGGCACAATATACTTATAAAATCAAAATTTATTGACTACGAATTGAAAAACTACAAATTACATTGAACAAAAGAAAATAATAAATTACAAAAGAGTTTAAAAAATATGCTAATTTTCTTCATTTTCATCCGAAGAAACATCATGTCCTCCCAAACCTTATAAGCGGCTATCAGCATCCAACCAATCCTTTAAAAGAATACACAGTGTTTGGTTTCATTCTACTTCTTTTTTCATCAATGACTCTTCCACCTGCACTAAAACAAGACTCCGATGGAACTGTGGATATCGGAGGAGTTAGTAGATCACGTGCCATTATGGAAAGTACTGGCCAAAGTCTAGCATTGTCTTTCCACCATGCCAAAACATCAAAAGTTTCTAATTCTTGTTCACTGAAATTTATGACTTGGTTTAGATATAACTGAAGCTCAGTAAATGAAGATGTATTAGAACTAGAAGAAGCGGAAGTAGTGTCTTGTCTTCTTCTTAACATTGTCCACACAGAACCCTTACCACTACCACCACCACTACTACCACTTTCTCTTACTGGAGTTGCTCTAGAATTATGTAACGAATCATATAAAGAAAACAAAGCAAACAAACATTTATTAATGCGCTCTTTCTCTTGATTAATATTAATATTCTCATAAGCCATGTTGGTGTAATAAAATTCTATTATAATTTCTACACTATATAATTTTAATCTAGGATCCAGAATTGATGCCAAGCAATTCAACATAGGAATAGTTTTCCAGTATTTTTTAAATTTATACTCCATTGGTTCGACAATACCTGTAAAAACTGGATCACATTCACTAATTTCATAAATTTTATTCAAAAATATTGAAGAAGTTGGATAATAACAGCCCGAAAATAAATTGGTAGCATCGTAAAACGGTTCTAAAAAATTACAAATATTAGAAGCAATTTCCCAATCAGTTTCTTCAATATGAAAATGTTCGGCCATCCTTTCATTAAAAAATAAAGTGATCACATTTCTATAAGGTAAACATGCTTGCAACATTAAATATGTAGAATTCCACCTATTAGGAACATCATAAGGAAAATCTTTATAATTCGTACCATGAGAAATACATAAACTTTTGAAGTCTTGTTTTCTAGCAACTGAACCATTAAGAAATTTAAGAGTAGTCTTTATTTTTTCTAAATGAAGCTCAAGTGGTTTCAATCCATCTTGCACACACAAATTTAAAATATGACATGCACAACGAATATGAAAAAGATCACCATTTAAAATTGGTTTCAAATAAGTTTTTAATATAGTAATTACAGCAGTATTATTAGTTGCATTATCAAATGAAATAGAGAAGATTTTATTACTAATATTATATTCATTAGTAACTTGCATAATGGCATTGGAAATAACTCCACCCGTATGAGGCCAATCAATTTTTGTGAAACCTAAATTTTTTTTATGTAACACCCAGTTATCGTCAATCCAATGTCCTGTAACACAGAGATATGATGCATTGCCAAGATAAGTTGTCCAAATATCACTTGTTAGTCCTACTTTCGATGAAAGATTACCTAAATACGTAATTAAATTTGCTTTATATTCATTAAAAATTGTGAATGCATCCGATTTAATAGTATTCCTTGAAAATCGTTTATGTTGAGGTTGCAAACCTAAATGAATATAATTAGTGAATTTGGCGTCCGCCCCCATTGAAAAAGGTTTCTCCGCCCATACGATGTATTTAGCTAGTTCTCTCCTATCTCTTTCAACATTATAAGTGAAAATACCCAAACTTGAACTACTACTACCAGTACCGAATTGTGAAAGAATAGTTTGGTTACCATCAGTTGGTTCTTTTTCATGTTTAGCCATGTGTCTTAGTAAATGACCTATACCACCAGAAGAAGCATATGCATAATCTTTTTTACATTTTTTACAAACTGCCCTTGATCCCTTTCCCTCAACAATTTCTACATCGAATAGTTGCCAGACATTGCTAGTTCTTTTTTTTGAAGTTCTTCTACTTGATGATTGAATATTTGGTGTGCTTTCTTCATTTTCTTGGAATTGATCGATTTCATCATCAGAATTCACATTATAAGATGAATCGGCCATTATGTATATAGACTACAATTATGAATTATCTAATGCAACAAATATAAAAGTTACCAAATATTTGCTAGGAGGAGTGTTGGCTTTGTTGCTTGTGCTTGTCTTGGCAAACGTATGACGAATTTCTTTCTTCTTGTGAACAAATTGAGAGTATAGCGTCTCAAGTATATAGAGCTTACAGATTAAGAGGATAAAATGTTTCCTCAACACACACATATATATAACAACCAAAAAAATTAAATTTTTTTTTTAAAAAGCCGTTGAACGGCTATATTTTTGACCGTTGGACATTGGCGATCGATCGCCATTTTTGTGGCGATCGATCGCCACCCCTGCATTTTGCTTACTGCCTCTAGGCGATCGATTGCCTTTTTTGTGGCGATCGATCGCCACCCCTGTATTTTGCTTACTGCCTATAGGCGATCGATCGCCATTTATGTGGCGATCGATCGCCTGGTTAAAAAAAAAAAAAAAAAAAAGGAACAGTGCCGTGCCACGGCCCATACTCCGGGCCGTGCTTGGCCCGGCACGGCACTGTAGCAAAACGTGCCGTGCCGTGCCGCTCCGCGTCGTGCCGTGCCGTGCCGTGCCCGTGCCGTGCCTCGTGCCGTCCGCTCCGTTTGACATCTCTAGTCCCGCTACGCTAGTTTTTTGGCGAAAAATATTTAACTTCAATTCATAACGTATTAGAGCATAACGTATTAGAGCATTATATGTGATGAATTTGTCAGGTCATACACAAACCATACAAACATTATAATTATTGCCATGGGCAGAGCCAACCAATGGCCTGGCCCTATGCTTGTTAATTTTAGAAAATTTGATTTTTAGTCTAACCATTTAAACCTTGATTGTTCATTGACCCCTATCTAGCTCGGCAATCCCTAGATAATTTTGCATTCTAGCTCGCCCATACCATAATGCCTACCTCCATAAATGTTGGAACAAGAACCCCTCCTCTAGATGTGGAAATGCTTGTATCAGTGAGATTTTAGCATAGCCATGGCTTCGGTCACTTTAATAAGCCCACATCTCTTCTTCTTCTCGAAACAATATCCATCAGTGAACCATATTCTCGTTATTCAGTAAGACCCACGATTTTAGATGAAAGGGAGGATAAATATGAAAAATTATGTATTGAGTCTTTCTTCACATCCATTGAGTCTGTCCTTATATCGAATAATTAATTAATTAATGATCTTACATCTTCTATGTACCATGTGTGCACCAACACTAATATATATACATATATTAAATAAATCCATGTTAAATAAATTATTTTGTCTGAATTATTGTCATCTATACTATAAAATAGTTAGATAAATAAAAAGTTGGGATTTTTTTTTAAAATATATATTTTTTATTAATAACATATTAAAAATTGAACTAAGTATATATTATTTTCTTGTTTAATATTATAGCATAGTTGTAAATTGTGATAGATGAGAGGTGAAGGGTCAATATTTTCATATCAACTCCTGAACATTTTCCTTTGGTCAAAGCCCGGCTACCTATTTTCCGCAGCGCAGCCAAATGTCCTCGCTTTCCTCCCTCCTCCGCCGCGGTTTCTCCACCGCCGCCTCATTCCAATCCCCCTCAATCAAGACCCTTTCCGAGGACCTTTACAAAGAACGGGATCTCAAAAGACTTGTCCAAAAATTCAAACGCTACTCCTCTTCTGATCGTTTCCGCGCCAAAGCAGGCATCTATGAGACTACCGTGCGCCGCCTAGCCTCCGCGAAACGATTCCGATGGATCCAAGAAATTCTTGAACACCAAAATGAGTTCAAGCATGACGTCTCCAAAGAGAACTTCAACATCAGGCTCATCAAATTGTATGGTCAATCAGGTATGTTCGACAATGCCAAGAAAGTTTTCGATGAAATGCTGGAGTGGAAGTGTGAGAGAACTGTCAAGTCTGTGAATGCACTCTTGTCCGCATGCGTCAATGCTGGAAACTATAATGAAATTGAGGGAATTTTTAATGAAATGGAGACGAAGTGGAAGGTGAAACCGGATGTAGTGTCATATAACATTGTCATCAAAGGGTTTTGTGAAATGGGGAAGCCTGATAGAGGGCTAGCTCTTGTTGATGACATGGTGAGAAAAAACGGAGTGAACCCAGATTTGATAACGTTCAATACTCTTCTTAATAGTCTGTACGAGGATAAAAGGTTTGATGATGGCGAAAAGGTGTGGAAGCAAATGGTTGAATGTAACTTAATCGCGAATGTTAGAAGTTATAATGCAAGGCTTGTTGGATTAGTCAATGAGAAGAAGTTTGAAGAAGCGGACAAATTGATCGTTGAAATGGGCGAAAATGGAATAAAGCCAGACTTTTTTACTTATGCATCTCTGATTAGAGGGTACTGTAATGAGGGAGAAGTGGATGAGGTGAAAAAGTGGTATTCGGAAATGGTGAGAAGTGATTGTGTACCAGATAGAGCATTGGTTGGGGCTGTTCTTTCGTGTGCTTGTGACCATGGTGATTATGATTGGTGTTTCAAGCTTTGCATCGAGTTGTTTGAGAGGAAGTGTCTCGTTGATGCAGGGGTGTTGCAGAAGGTGGTAGACAGTTTGTTGAAGGTCTCTAGAATTGCAGAGGCTAAGAAGGTTGTTCAGATGGGGAAGACAAATAATTATTGCCTTTATAAACTTAAACTAGCATGAGTCGGTATCTTTGTTATTTTTTAGCAGTTCCAAGAACTTCAAGAAACAAGTTTTGTAGTATTTTTGGTCTCTGGTTATTGCCTCAGTTCTCTATTGTTGCAGAACTTAAATAAAAAAAACTACTTGATTTTATTTTTTATTTAGTGACCAGCATCTTTTATAGAGAAGTGTAATTCTACATCGGTTTTCTTTGTTACATCTTCATATCAGATAGATAACGTAATCGGATCAATCTTCAATGACACAGTAATCCATTAGCCTTCAGGTAGGCGACAGATTGATCCTATATTTCTTCAATCCCATACTCAAACTTTATCAAAGTGAAAATACTCAAACTTTTCGGCGACAAATATATAATCCCATGCGCAATAATAAGCTCGACGGTTGATTAAGGAGGTTGCAAGGGTGACGCAGCTGAGAATTTCTGGAGTAAGACAAGGACCAGTCATTATAGATGGAATGATTGTGACGAGGTTGGTATTGTTTTGCTTGGCAAATTTACATGCAAGCCTTTTCAGCCAGTGCTTTGGAGACAGGATTGACGAATTCAACATCAGTCAAGTTATTTTCATCCATCGCTAATCCTGTCTCATTCAGCTGATTTATGCACACTGTAGCAGCAGAAGATGTCAAAACCACACGCTTCAGAGTTCCTGCTTTCGCACAGGCTTTCATCACGTTGATTACTCCCTGAATCGCTGGTTTTATCATGTCATTCTGCTTGCAAAATGGGAATGGTGATACATTATTTAATTTAATTAAGATGATGAATCAAATATTTTGATTTCTGTAGTTGAGGATCTTCAGAAGCAAATTGACAGGCGTCGCAACACGAAACACGAAGTCCCTCAAAAGAGCGAGACTAACCCTTGGCTCGTAAGTCGTACCGTTGTATTAACTGCGTAACCTTTCTGAAGCAAAAAACTAACCAGTAAAGAAGCCACAAATCCAGTGCCACCAATTATACACGCAGTTCTTGATTGAGATTCCATTAATTTTTCACCTGTTCGGAGCCATTGCATGCAATGCTATGTTTCAGCGTGACAATTATTTCTTGTTTCTAGCAGCTGAAATAAACTCTACATTTTATTTATTTAGAAAGAGTATGTAAGCTTGGTTGATAAAATAAAAAAGCGTAAATTATCTTTTATCAGCTTAACCAACTGAATACTTTATTCAAAATCACATATTTTTTAAAATTGTCTATAAAAAATAGCGATTTAGATTATTATCGATCATTGAACTTTACACACGATATGAGATTTTATGAACTCCTTTCCTTGTTGCCAAATGAAAGGAATCCATCGGTATACCAAAAGAGAAGCCACAACAAAAAAAAAAAAAAACCAGGATAAAGCGATTCCAAGACAAAAGAAACCTTTAACCCAGAGCTAAGACATATAATCTATCACATATGTGAGGCATTTATCAGCCTGTCCACGTGGGTTCGTCCACTTTATTCGGGTTCTCATGCATGGAGGAAGGAATAATTGAGGGAAAAATTACATAAAAGTTATACGTAACAAGACAAACAAGAACTCTCCTGTTTTCACCGAGATCAGTAAATAGTCATCTTCTTCTTGATTCTTCTGCACCGTAGAATGATGGCAAAAAACATTGGCTTCCTCGTTTGTCTTTCCATCATGGTTTTGGACATTGTGGCAGGAGTTCTCGGTATCCAAGCCGAGATTGCTCAGAACAAGGTTTGTGTAAAAGTTGGAACCAGTTGTCCGCTTTTTGTTTGTGGATACACACATAAATAGTAGTTAATTTTTGATGGACAGGTTCAAAATTTGAGGGTGTGGATTCTTGAATGCCGGGATCCCAGTGACCAGGCTTTCAATCTTGGATTAGCTGCGGCGGGGCTCTTGTTCTTCGCACACGTTGTAACCATTTTACTAGCAGGTTGCCTACTCATTATAACCAAGGAGGAACTGGATCGAGCCTCGCCTAACAAGCAGCTCGCTTTTGCTTCTCACATCATGTCATGGTATTTCTTTTTTTGAAATTTTTTCCAAAAATAACAAAAAATTGTGGGAATATATATATGAAATTGCTTGTTTTTTTTTTTTTTAATTAACTTCCTGAAATTTTCTAATATGAAACCGATCTAACCAAGTGATCTTTTTAATTTTATATAGAAACTGTGTCTAATGAATACTTAATTATAAATCAAACCAAGGGGGAGCCACGTTAAGGCAAGAAAATGCAAGTGTCATCCCTTGAAGAAAAAAAATTATTATCAAAATTTAAAAAAATCATATTTTACCCTAAAAAAATTACAGCTTGTCCCTCGAAAATTACATTTTCCCCCACTAAAAAATTTTTGCCCTCCATTTTTTGTGTTAATATTTTTTGCCATGTAAACAAAAATTACATGTCGGCTAATGTTGTGGCTCATGTTCTCACATCTCGACCAGTGTCTTCTGGGCCAAGTCATATTTAATTGGAATCATGCCTTAAATTTTTGAAATATTTTGTATTTTCTGACTTGCCTCCTCTTCATTGATTTAATTGTCTTCATTCAAAAAAAAAAATTTAGTTCACAAATTATGTTATATGATGTGATTGTCATAACCTGCACTTTTCGAGCATAGCTCTTTCTTGCACGGTTAGAATCCCTTCGTGACACTCCCTCAGAAATCATATATATGGTCCTTCGGATTGGAATATTGACTGGGCGAATTCGCCTACCGCTTGGACATCATTATCTTCCTCTCTATCTCTTCTGATCGCCCATGGTACTGGCTTGTGTGCTCCTCTTCCCGGATTTGCATTATTCAAAGGGGGAGGATTATTGAAAACTGGTCTATCATTGGGTTCCTGCCTTCCCCACGATCTGTTTGCTCATCTTCCTCGAAGATATCCTCCTCGAAGGGTCCTCTTTGAAAATGTCCTCATCGACCTCTCTTCGGCTCTCTTTGATTCATGGCCACCTCCATTGAAATTTTCAATCTCGAACCGTGTCGCCAGTCTGACAACAATAAAATTGCCTAAAATAAAATCTCAATAATTTTTTTTGAAGATCAGCCAAAGCTGCAACCATAGAGCATTCTCAGAATTTTACAAGATCTTAAAACCTGACCCTGATACCACTTGTTGGCCCCAGGTGTGGTAACATGAGATAGAAAATAACGAAAATGAAGAATAAAACGGACACATGAATTTACGTGGAAAACCCCTAAAAATTATTAGGGTAAAAATCACGAGCAAGATGAAAAGATTTCACTATAATATTTTGCATGTTACAACCACTCGTTATCTTTCAAAGAGAACGACACTCTCAATATATGAGAAAACTACCTCAAAATATTGTAGAATACACTCAAATATAGATATATGAGAAAACACTGAAATGAAATGATTTATAACGAAAGAAATGAGCTGTTGAAGATGTGCATTCAATTTTGAGAAACTGATTGCCGACATAGATGCTAAATTGCCACAAAAGACGAACAATCCCCAAGTATAACCTCGTCTTTGCTAGTCCATGTATGTTTTATGGGGAACTCCGAATAACATGAGACTGTAATATCCGTGAAACAGGATAACATTGGGTATTGCATTCCCACTGCTAATCTCAGGAACATTAGCGAACTCGAAATCAAGAAAAGATTGTGGAGTAGACCATCATCGCCTACTGTCTATTGGAGGGGTCCTGTGTTTCCTACATGCACTTTTTGCAGTTGCGTATTATGTATACGCACATGCTGCCGTACAGGAAGAAAGAAAACCACATCAACAGGGAGGGCAAGCCGCCTGATTTTTAATCGTATTTCCCTCTGTTATAGGCTACAAAATGGGTTTTTTCCACTGAAATTGATATATATTTTGGTAGATTTACATACTTGGTTTTTTTCCTTTTCGATATTTGAATGAACTTTTCAGGTCTTTATGTGCTTGGATAGTGTTTGAGCATATGCGTGTGCGAGTTCTTGCTTTCCAGCTGTACTTTCATGATACAGTTATTCGTCTTCCTCGCACGTTTCCTAACACCGCTTCTATGAAAGAAAAAGTTCTCTGAACAAGCTGATTTGTAATTTAATTTGACTAATTATTTCTATAAATCGATTATACTTCTAAAAAAATGTTTAATTAATTCCAATTTTCTTTTTTTTTTTAAATAAACAGGAGGAGATAAATATTTTGTTTTTGTATGATCTTATTTTAAATGTTATTATTATTATTATTATTATTTGTTTCTGAATTCCTTTTTTTCAGAAAAATTGCGGTTGTTTCTAATTATTCGGTTTTTTTTTTTAGTTTGATCATTTTTTTGTAATTAATTTGATTTTTATTTTATAACATAAGATCATATTATAATTATCATCATTATAACTAGACATTACTATAATGTCATATTGGTCATACCAGCATAAAATTAAATAGCATAAATAAAATTTTGAATTCTTTCATATTTGGCGTGGGTTCGAGTTTCTCGTTCCCTTTAAATAATAAATAATAATAATAATACCTCTATTTTTGAAAAGCAAATATCAAATCAAACAATAATTTTTTTTAATAAAGATAAAAAAGAAATCAAAAGTTTGATTCCTTGTATATGTAACGTGGACGAAAAGGTAAGTTAATACCTAATACGTTTGATTCAGAATTTCTCATATGATCTGCGTATACAAAACTCCGTCAGTTGAACCCTAATACTAAAGTGCCTCCCTCGGCGCTTGGCATTGATCGTAGAAATCCAGGAAGATGGATTCTGACTCGTAATTGTTGCCTTCGAATCAGCGCTTAAATCGGCTCGATCTGAGAAGTGGTGTTAGATTTCCACCGTTTTACAGGTACAACTTCCCCCCGAATCTTGTAGCTAATAGCTATGAACTATATTAGAGGTTCCCGCATTATCTTTAGGCCGATACACTGTAATTTTTTGAATGTTTATTGTTGGGGGGGTGGGGGTTCGGGGGTGCTCAACAAATTTCTATTATCTTTGTTATTTGCTTCTAGCTCAGACTGGATCAGTGGTCTTTAATCTTGTCCTGGCTTTAAGAAATTTGCAGTTTTAAAGTTTCTGATTACAACATCATACGGGAGGATCATGACGCTCGAAACTGACGCACGGAAAGATAACTCATTACCCCATGAACTAATCGATGAGATCTTGAGTTGGTTGCCTGTGGAACCCCTGCTGAGATTCAAAACAGTGTGCAAGTTGTGGCGTGACACCATCCAAGAACTGTATTTCACCCACCTACATATGACGCGGTATGCTTTAACATACCCTGATGTCATATGGGAAGAAGACACCGAAGGACCTGATTCAAATAACAACAGAGATTTATTCGCAAATGTAAGTTATATCCATGGATTACTGTTGGAAAGATGTAAGTCGACCAATACATACCGCGTAAGGAACCCTTCGACTAGAAATGTTCTTCATCTTCCTAGTCCAACGCACATTGAATCAACCATCATGGCCATAAGATTTGTTTCAAAAACGAATGTATACAAGGTGTTTTCTCATCACTTGGACAAAACAACAAAGCTGTCACATTTCGAAGCTCTAACAATCGAGACCGATTCTACTTGGAGACCTCTTGACATTCCTAGTAACTTGTGCAATTCAATGCATGATAGAGTAAGGGGTCTTTGCATTGATGATGTCTTGTATATATTTAGACCTTCTAAGGATGGTGAACCGGGAATAATCTGTATTGACACGGTAACAGAGCAATTTACAGAGATCAGGATCCCATCTTGCTTATTTCCAGATTGGCAAAATGTCAGGGCTTTACAATGGGACACAAAGTTCTCCATTATTAACATAGTACAGGAACATCTTCATGTATGGATATTGGAAGATTACAAAAAGCGCAAATGGGCTGACCAGAAAATAGTTATTTCGCTGACATCAATCTTTAAAGATTATCCACGGTTCAAGGAGCATGGCAGTCTTTATACAGCTGCTGGCCATGGATTGGTATTTTTGGACTACAGGAAGAATGTGTTTAGGTATGATATTGAATCTGGAAAAGTTAGATGTATTTTATCTCCACCTTTAGAAAAAAAAGTTAGTTTGGCTTATAGACCTAGCATGGTATATTTTAGAGGAATGCATCCCGAGGAGAGGTAGTTTTTTAAAAAGACGTACCATTGATGTATGATGTCGTGAATTTTGATCTAGTGAAGTTTTTAATATATTTAATCACAATTTTAATCTCTAAATCAGGGTTACTTTGTAAAGCTCGTTTACTAGTCCAACCGTAGGTTATGTTTAGATTAATGGATATGTATTTAAAAGGAGAAATGGTTCCAAATATGTAAATTTAAGGTTTTAGTTTTATGAAATCTACATATCCAGTTTAGTTAGATGTTGTGTGCCAGACAAAACGACAGTGTGTATGCAAGCAAATGTGTTTGAAAGAGAGAAGATGACGAATGTGTGAATAAGAGGAGAGAGTTCAGATTATGGGTTTCAGAGATGTAAAATCTATGATATAAAAACTTAGATTTCAATTACATGTATCTTTTTTGTTCAAATTTTACAATAGTTTTAAGTTGGGAATTTAGAATCAAATCAGCTCAATTATATTAGCCAATCAAAATAAAACATTTTTGTTGGTTGGACTTGTGATTCTGCTACTCTCAACTGTTCAACTGATTAATAATGGTTGTGCTGAAATGTGAATGACAAGTTGTTATATCTAGTTGATAAACTGGTTATCAATTGCAAGAAAATTTGTAGGTTTTAAGTGCAGATATGTATGCTTATGTTTGAACCTATATATAAAACAAAATCAGTATCATTTAAAACTATATTCTATCGAATGAAATATTTCCCGGGTAGCATAACTCGTGAATTGGCCAAATGACGCCAGGTTCCACGTGAAGCTGCGTCACTTTGAGGCAAAATAATGTAAGCTAACAGGGTTTCTTGAGTCCCATGCTCTGCCCATGGTGAAGTCCTTCCAGACATCAACAGCTTCATAACCAGTAATCAAGTTAGTGCTCAAAGCCGAAAGTATATCAACTGAGAACACAACAATGGAGGCTCTTCCGATTGTACTTATAACTACTAATATCAGTCCAACAAGTGAGGCAACGAGACAAACTCCTGAATATAATAAGGCACCGTATGCTAGTTTCATTCCCAATAATAACTATTGAACTGCAGACATGGATGCGGAGAAGAACACCATGAACGAACAGGTAGCTGCTGTCACCTATGGGCTATGTACCATATAAAAAATTTCATTTTTTCCATACAGTAAAATGAATTTAAATCATCAGTATAAGCAAGTAAGAGACTGGATTTCTTGGTCCTGTTCGGTTATGTTCAATAATAAATTGGAAGTTAAAAGCAACAAGAAACATACTTCGGGTTCTAATCCTATCTGGAGAAGAAGCGGATTGATCAACATGCCGCCTCCATTGCGAAAAAGACCACCAAGAAACCCCACTGATAGTGTCATTATACGCAACTTATGCATGTGCTTCTCGTTTCGTGAATTCCCATCTCCTTTGCATCAAGAAATAAGGTGGTCTCATTCAAATGAATTAACGTTTACAAAATGCAGTATTGTAGTTTAATAATTAGAAAGTGAAAGTGGATGTGGTCTTCTCTTGATATCTCATTGAAAGCAAGAAATTTTGCACAACAAGATATTGCCCAAGTGAAATTGTCATTTATTTCCTAATGTAAAGGTTTCGGCTTGATTCATCCGCCTCCCCTGATTACTAAAATAAATTAAATATATATATATATAAAGTGAATGTGACCTACAGAGTGGGATCAGGTGGAGCATTTTTTTCAAGACTCCTTCTGCGAACAGAATCCATGCGGCCAGTGAAGATGATGATATTTATGCAATTTTTAGCCTTTTTTCCTTAATGTCATTAACGAATAAGAACATAGAAATCATTTTTTGATAGATAATTTGGAAGTCAGATAGATTAAATATGATAACGCATACTCAATTATTCATGTGGTTGCCGAACTCTTCTTTTTTTATTAAAAGATTAATTTATTATAGGACCGAATAAAAGAAATGAAATTAATAAAAAACAATTATTTGTAACGCAATCAAATGAAATAAAAGCTCGCTGTGGATAGGGTTGTTTTTTTAATTATTTATTTGTCCATTTTAATAGTAGGTACAATAATTTTTTTTTTTTTATCAATTACAGTTACATCCACAAATACAAGACATTACAAGATCAATATATTAAAAGTACAAGCTAACAATACAAGCCAACAACTAAAGTATAACAAATCCATCAAAGAAAGAAACATATTACAAAGAATATACGAAGCCAAAATTCATGGGAATTAAACCTAAGACATACTCTAAAATTGGGGTCTTAGACCTCTTGGCGGTCCAATAAAATTCTAATCGGGCTATGAAAATAGAAGCTCAATGCAATATGTGGATGTTCAATGAAGTTTATATGGAAAACTATCAAACCATTATTGATTAATTAAGTAATATTTTCATTGATTGATTAATTAATTAACTAATATAAAAGTGGATATGAAAGGATAAGATGAACTGGTCTTTAGAAAGTTAAATTTAAAATAATAATTATATTGTGCAAGCTAAATTTAAAAGAAGAATCTAAACAAATTTTACCTTTCACTCAATTCTTACCAAAACAAATATTAAAATTAACTGAAATAAACAGGACACTTTTTATCCTTATAAATATGCAATATTAAACCATCCGGTCCAACCCCGACCGGACAATTCGCGTGCATCTTATGGTTCTTACTATCCCAACTCCATATCTTGAACCGTATAACAGACATGACATCGAGCCGGAAAACCACCTGGCCCTGAGCTCGGTCCGCCATGAATTGCTGCCACCGCTGGCTATTCACCGTCAGGGTTCCGGCGATAATGGTTGTATTTTTCGGATCCTGATAAAACGAAGACAACACCGGCGAACCACCTATGCTCTGATCTTGGTAATAAACTGTTACCTGCATTGAATCATAGTATACACCAATATTTTGGTTTGAATTCCTGGCCGTGACGTTGTAGATTATTTGCGCATTTTGAAACCCGCTGTCTTGGGCCAATGCAGGGATCGAGAATTCTTCGACGTGGAATCTGGGGCGGTGGGGACGTAGACTCAGCCACATGATGAAAGAAACGAGGCCCACAAGGAAGAGGAGGGCCAAAAAAATGGCGCAGATTAGTTTTGAAAGTCGGGTGGTGAGGCTTTCTTTCACACGGTGGGCGTAATATTTGACGGTGCGGTGCCGATGCATGGTTCGATTTTCCGGCGTGGATTGAACTGGAATTCTGTTCTCCGCCCACATTTTTCCGGCGAAACGTGAAAATGGAAACAGGTCGAGGTTACTGTGGTGAGATGTAGGGGGATTCTTTATAAACTTGTTCGATTAATGAGGTGAATAGAACAAGAAAGAGAATGCTTGTTCTGAGTAATTTGAACTGGAAAGAAAGGAATAAGCTAGTTAGCTTATTTTGATTCTGCTTGATTCATCTTTTTTCATGTGCAGTCGCTTGGAATGTAAGATTGTTAATTCAGTCATTTTATGTTCCAGTGCCTCTGTGCTATGAGTAGAAGGTATATGATACTTGTGTGACTTGCATACGATAGGTATAGAACTTAAATGCGGCTGTGTATTTGTTGCTGAGAGTTGTCCACGTTGGTTGCTAATGTACAAAGCTATGTTAGATATATGAGTTACTCCACTTATTGTCGATTAGTTTTGAGTTGGAATCACGTGTATTCTTAATACGATATCAGAGCAGAATTTTTATATAATCGCTTATTCCGCTCAAATGATCACCTTCACCAACCCGCGTTATCAATCCACTTGTTTGACTTATATAATGTTACACGTGATGGGACGTGTTAAGAGTTGTCACACATTATCAATTTACAAGTTATGTTAACTCTTTATAAGATACATGTGTCATTGACATTTGGTTTTAAGTTGGAACCACATGTATTCTTAATATGTGTAAGGTTTATGGAAAGCATGATGGCTATAGATGTAATATCATAGTCCCATATTGGTTGGGAATAAACGTTTAAAATAGTTTATACTGACTTATAACTTTCGTAAAGTGGTTATGGATTTGATGTAGTTGCTACAGTCGACAGTAGCTCATTGTGTAGTCATGTTTTTGGGGGCCTGACCATGTGTGTGAGAATTAAATATTTATATGTTTTTTGATAATTAATCATGTGGATTTTTTTCGCACCCTTTAATTTATTATCTTGGTTCCGCCCCTGGTGGCAACAGCCTTGGTCGAAAATATTTCAATTATAATTATTATAACTACATTCATGTAACTAAATAATTATTTAAATCAAATGGTTGGAAATACAATAAATTAATTAAATGTTTTGATTTCATATTTAGTTAAATCAATAAAATGAGAATTTGATATACTTTTAATTTAAAATATACATGTATACTATATTATGTACTATGTATAAAACATACTTGTATTATTAATTGTCTTGGAGCAACAAAATTTATATTTTTATACTTATAAAATAATTTCATAATCCATTTATTATTATTATTCTTTATATGAAATAGACAAGTACAAACACCGAATTTGTTCATGTACAAAATATGTATTAAACCATCAGCATAAAAGTCAACCATGGGTCTTTGAGCATGCTTACGCAAATATGACAAAATAAGCCGGTCGTGGATGTATGACCCGTTTTCCTACATTAATGGTTCATGACAGGCCGATCATTTCGGCGGTTTGTTTGACGATGCCCTTAAGGGTAATGTTCTTAGGGGCATCATCACCATTCATTTGGAATCTTTTTTTAAAAAAAGAAAAAAAGATTACATATGGATGGTGGATGATGCCCCTGAGGGCAGTGCCCTTAAGGGCAGCAACAATAAAACCCATTTTGGCATGTTGGTCCTTTTGAGTGGTATCTAAGCTTCAGTTATATTTAAAAAAATTGAAAAAAATATGAGTTGGGTTCACACGACCAACAAGTTCTTGTATGGATCGGATCATGTCATACACTAACACACATACACATATATACATATTTATGTGTGTTGGTGTATAGTAGAACACAGTTTTTGACATGTTGGTCCGTTTGAGTGGTGTCCAAGCTTAATTTGAAAAATATGAGTTGGGTCGACACAACCCGCAGGTTTTTGTATGAACTGGATTTTATCATACACCAACATATATTATGTATATGCATATATATAGATACATGAGTTTTATGAATTAGTGTATGACAAGATCCGATTAATACAAAAATTTACAGAGCTTATCTGTTTTGTCATCCCCTATACGTACTTTTCAGCCTTAAAATTAAAAATATTTTCAAGAAGCAGATGTAAGTTTTTGTACTTGAGAGTGAAATAATTACAAATTTGAAATTAATGATTAGATGTCGTAATCAGTAATCAAATCAAGTTGGTCTTCTATTCACGGCAGATAGATAGATATGCCCAATCTCCCCCAAATTTGCATATTGAAGATAAGTCCTGAATTAATCATGTACCTTTTGAATAATTATCTTATATTATACTCATTGCTATATTATAAACAAAAACTTGAAGTTAAAGTACGGGTATAGACGAATATATCATTCATTATAATTATAATAAATTTTCATGCTATCTCATGACTGTTGATTAAATTTTAAAATATAAAATTTTATTATACACAATATACATGTCATATAACTTCCTGATATACTATATTTTCAAAAAATAATTACTGAACATCAAACACAAACAACAAAATAATGTTAAAACTACCACTTTTAAAAAAAATCAAATTACGAAAAAAATTATTATCTCTAACCTGAAATAATTATAAACAGCCCTATAAATAAGATCCATGAATTGTTTGCATATTGCACAAAACTTTCAAAAATTTCAGGAGATGATGAAATGTGGCGATTTAGGTCACTTTGCTGAACCATTTAAAAATATGTTATTTTGTTAAAATTAATATTTTTTCGATTATCTTATTAAAAAAAACCCTCTTTCGATGTTTATAGTTGAATACGTCATTAATTAATTATTCAAAGGTACATTTAACTTTATTTCCCTATATAACTCCAAACTCACCAAACGTCGAGTGTCATTTCCTCGTTCGTGCACGTATTAGAATTGTCTTAGCGCCTTTTTTAATAAACATGGTCTAGAATCATGATAATAATCAGACAAAATTATAATTAATAAATTTTTAGGTGGATTTTTTGTAGATAGACAATATCACGTTAATTTTGAAAATTCTTTTCTCGCCATAAATTATATGCCTTCGACTTGTGGGTAGGATAAGTTCGAATTAGTTTTTGAATTTTAGTTGGGACAAAACACATAACCTGATTATATAATTTTTTTTTGAGTAGATTATATTATTATTAAAAATCAATAAATATGAGAAATTATCAAAAATAGGGTGAATTACATTTAGACCTCGTTTGAACAATTACAAATTCTCCTCTCTAGTTTAAACAATAACATCTATCTTCCATATTATATATTATGTATTTTATGTCAAATAATATGATATATATCATTTATTGTTTAAACTAGATATCAAAAGTTATTCTAGGATGAGTCTGTAATTTTTCCTTAAAAATATTAGTAATACTTTTTTTAAGATGGGGTTTTCTGTATATATGAGGAATCGAACTCGAGTCTCTCCAAATTCATAATTCAATATTAAATTTAAATAATGCGATAACAAAACGCAGCAAGAAAATACTAATACCAGATAGGATCAAATTAGAAAATTGTATCTGGACTCTTGTCACCACCACCAGACAATACTTGGAAGTTGGAAATCCTCTCTAATCTTCCCGTCTTCTCCAACCTACCATGAATTTTGTACACGCTCCATGACAAAAAAAGGCTCCCAGAATTGATTTCGGAAATAATAATAATAATTCTTAAACTTTGCAGTTGAAGGAAAGGTCTGCTTTTAGTATTCATTAAGGTTTGATGTTTAAATTCTTACTAGCCGCTAGTTTTTTTTATCAGTTGTTTAAGCTTTAAGAGAAAGGTTATCCTCTGCAACTGAATTTATTCTTTTATCTGTTCTTCAGAAGGACCAGTCAATTCCTTTTTTTGGATCGGGATTCAGGTATTGGATTATTTTCCCTATTTTTCTTATGCGTCCTTATATCAATTCCTCATCATAAATTTTTACAAAATCCAAAATTGGTGCGCTTTGGTTTTCTTTTTTTTGGTGTGAATTCTTTCAAGTGTTGATAATATTACTAGCCGGAAGTCTGTGTATATGTTGAATTCTCAAAAAGCTGTTTATTTTTATTTATATATTAATTTTGGTTTGGAGGAGAAATGGGTTGTGATCATAATCTGGGCTCAAAGGATGGAGAATTGGAGGGAAAAATAATTCAATCTGATGATAGCTTTGTGGTGGAGATGTCGCCACTTTCTCTTCTCATAGACAAACAAGTGAATGTCAATTCAACAATTACCGTAAGTTTTTCTTTTTTATTTTGTCATATATAGTTTACCCGATCCATAAAGATTAAAGGCTTAATATTACGTGTTGTTATACTTGTATTTATCTATTCAATTTAAAAAATTACATTTATCTTTATTTATTATATATTTTTATATCAAATTATAGTTGTAATATTATATTTCATCAAATTAAGGGTGGGTTTGGTTAAAACAAGTTTCCATTACAAATATTTTATCATATCATCAACTCTTAAAGTGCTTTATTTGTGTATAACTTTTATTGTTTTCTATATTTTATACACTTTTAAAAGCAAAGTCGTAAATCATTATTCTAATTTTTTAAATACTTTTAATTTCTTGGATATCAATACAAAGGTCACGATACATTGGCTCAGGTGGCCACGAGACAAGTTCGAGACATCCATACCCTTGAATCTAAAAAAAAAAACAAGAAAATACAAACAATGATTTCAAAAAAATTAAATGGTTTCCGTTAAAAAAAAATTAAAAAAAAAAAATTAACTCTAAATCTTGAGATAGTGCTTACCATCTTACCTAATAAACCCAAAAATGTATTTATTAACACGCAAGTGTATATATATAATTTTTGGTGTACATATATTGCAGAGAAAGGTTTCAAGAAAAGGATTAACCAGAGTAGGCGATTCAGTTCCTACCGCCAACCAGAAAAACACCGGTACGCTTTCAATTTCATCCTATGTGAAACTTTTTAACTATATCTACAAGTCTCGTACTGGTGTCATTCCTATGTTTGGGAAGGGTGACAACCGGAGAGGGTGTCCCTCCAAACTTGTTTTTACTGTCGATATTAGTTGAGCAAGTTAATCATGGTATGTCTTCAAATAGTTATAGTACAAAAGTTAAGGGTGTGTATCTTAGAAAAATAGCAAGCAAAACAACAAATGGCTTTGTATTAGAAATGTCGATGCGAGATTTGGAATCTCTGTCATTAAGACAATATTGCCCCGCTACGGTGCTAACCATTTACTTTGGTAATTTGTCTCCCAATATACAACGACTATGATTTGTGATAGGGGCACACCAAATCACAAATCATTTAAATCACAAATGTTTAAAAGCGTTCAATATTAAACAATGATGAAGATCCACAAAATCACTCAAATTTAGATCTTTAATATGATATGAATTTCGAAAATTCCATGAAATCAAGTGAGGGATATGTTGTATATATAGTAAACAAAAAAACAAGTCCAAATGGATACCTTTTGGAGGCACTATATTGCGGAAAATCACACCCGTATGTGAATGGACACATCATTTCAGGAAACAGAAACATGGCTCGATCGATCGAGGAAGGAGCTCGATTGATCGAGCTACTGTTCCAAAGAAACAAAAAAAAAATTCTGGCCAACTCGATCGATCGAACACTATTGCTCGATCGATCGAGCAATCAAAAGTTTTTCCTTCTTTTCATTTTTAATTCATTTTCCAACAATCCCCCACATGAATTAAATTAATGCATGTATGCAATTGAGCGCTTTTAACGAACTATTATGGCATCTGGAGAGATAGCTTGTGGCTTTGAATCTTCCGTAGTAGTATTCAATCGGATTTACTTGACTTAATAGTGAACTTATAGTCTTGAACTATTTAGTCGTTGGTGTAAACCAAGACAATTGAACACACACCAGAATAATTATAACCTTCGTATTGGTTTCTTACGGTTGTGTCTGTTTCAGCCATGGACCACGCTTGGTTTCATAAGTGCTTTTCATTCTTTGAAGCGGCCACACTTCGGACTTACGTAGCTGATCTCCTAGAAGAGTATCCCGCTATACTCCAACATATTTTTATATGTTTTAGGAATCATTAAAGGCATTTTGCCTATCCTCGTAACCTTTTTGCAGGCTACACTCATTATCATAGGAATGGGTTGGAGATTGATCTCCAATGTGTTTATACAATCTCATTATTTAGTTGTCCCTTTTGAACCTATAGGGTTTTAACCACATTCCACTCGATAAACTTCCACATGATCTATCGGTTAACCAATTTATATGTGGATCCGCGGTTTCACATAATCACTCATGATTATGCTACTAGAGATCATTTTGTCATATAGCATTAGCGCAACATATTTTAGTTGCATGCATAGGATTTTTCGCTAACAATTTATAAAGTCACTCGGCCGAAGAAGTTTTATATGTTTTGCATAGAGAATTTTCCACAACAATATATCTTCAGCTTTGGTAATCACATTACCTCTTTTGTATCATTTTATCCTTTTAGGATATTTCCATCATCGAATTTTAAGCGTTGTTAATGCATTATTTCTTACAAAATTCGAGACCAGAGTAAATACTCAACTTTAATTCACAATTCAAAATTTTAAGCGCATAAAAATTACAAGTTCAATATTCTATTTCTTGCAAACTTGAAATTTAAACACGAAGCTTAAAATTTGAAACTCGAATTAATCCTTGAGCTTTTATTCTTCAAATGTCTTGAAAATTTTAATTCCAAGCATTGTTCTTGATGCATATACTTCAAAATGTCTCGTCAACATTTTTCTTTGTTACTTGATGATTTCTAAATTGCTTCCCCAATGAGCATATCATCAATACACAAGCATATCTATGCTTTAGGTGTGTACACATTTGTCACACTCGTTAAACTATTTGACAACAGGATTTGTCAAACTATTCATGTCTTTTATTTGGCATTTGTTATGACTTTACTTTGGTCTTCTTATTTATAGTTTAGCCAAGCACCCCCACATTTCAAATATTGTAGGAAATTCTCTTTTCCTTCAATCACAAGATTTTTTGTCATTGCCTAAATGTGGTACTTAGTATGTGATTGACTCATAGAATTGCAACCTCCCACAACTTCGGGATAATCACGAATTGCACTGGCGTTCAAACTTTCGTGTTTCAAGTTCTAAGTGTTATTGCCTTACAAATCCAAATTCAAGTGTTTATTTCTTGAAAATTTCGGATTTAAGCGTACTTGCTTACAAAAGTTGAAACTTGGATAAAATTCTCAAACTCGGTTCACAATTTGCAATTTAAGCGCACTAACTTAGAAAACGTGAATTTAAGATTTTAAATCTTGCAAATTCGTGTTATAAGTGTACTAGCTTAGAAATTCAAAAATGAACCAATTTGAGATATTACAACTCCTAATCAAAATTTGTGGCTTCGATTTATCACTTGTGTTTAAGCGTACAATGCTTAGAAACTCGAATTGAAGATTTTATAGTCTTGCAGATTCAAGCTTAAGCGTCAAATTCTTAGACAACACAAATATAATCTACTCACAATTTCCCATAGCAAAACTCATTTGCTAAATTTTATTGCAATCTCATTCTTGAAGTGTTTAAACACATCATTGACATCGTTTTTGCTTCATAACAAAAAAAGTCACAACAATATCATGTGCAAATATTGATAAAGTAACAAATTACTTTTCTCACATCTCTAGTTTGCACAATCTTTCCATCACAAACATCATTGTGAGTTAACTCTAGAGACGTTACCATTATTCTAACAAATGAATGGCGATTTTGTTAACTTAGTGCCCACACAAGCAATAAATTTAACATTACAATTTGTGATGCGAACTATGGTTTAAATGATCCTAACAATCATGTCACAAACCATAAGATTCAATACACTAACTAATAACATAATTTTTATTGCTTTCAACAAATATCGTCATTAGATTTATTTAGAATCACTCAATTCTTGGAGTTTACAACCTTCAAAGATACACAATCTAATTAAGCGGTAAGCGCTAGATCATCCAAATCATTTGAGAGACGATATTCTTCGGTCACATTTACTTGATACATAGCCTTCACACGATCGTCTTTATTGCGACAATCCTTCGCCATGTGATTGGGTTTTCCACATTTGTAGCACTTGCCATTGAACTTCTTCGCCTTTCCAGATTTGGAGGCCATGCCGTCAAACTTGCGCTTTGTTCCGGCGTGTTTGTCCACTAAGTTCACTAGTGATTCATGTTGGTGCCAACTTTCATTCCTTTCAGAAATTTTGTTGTCCTATTCGATTCTCAAACGAACCACAAGGTCTTCAAGATTCATCTCTTTTCGTTTATGCTTGAGATAATTCTTGAAGTCCTTCCATGATGGAGACAACTTTTCAATCATGGCAGCCACTTGGAATGAGTCACTTAGAACCATACCCTACGCATGGATTTCGTGCATGATTACTTGCAAATCTTGCACTTGCGATATCACCGGCTTTGTATCAACCATTTTGAAATCCAGAAATCGCCCAACGATGAATTTCTTCATGCCGGCATCCTCGGATCTATACTTTCTCCAATGATTACCACAATTCATTGGCCATCTTTACTAGACAATACACATTGTATAATGTGTTGTCTAGTCCGTTGAGAATATAATTCTTGCACAAGAAATCGCTTTGATTTCACGCATCAACCGCAACCCTCTTTTGGTTGTCAGTTTCACTCTCCATAATAGTAGGAGCATCATCATTGAGGAACATTGTCAACCCCAAGGTTGTCAAATAAAACATCTTTTGTTGCCATGCTTGAAATCATTCCCATTGAACTTTTCAGGCCTTTCACGATGATGAACTGGAATCGTTGTTGCACTCGACGAAGCCATTTGTTGCTAATATTGTCTTATGATTGTAATACAAAAGTCATGGGTGTATATCTTAGGAAAGTAGCAATCATAACAACATATGACTTTGTATTAGAAATGTCGATGCGAGGTTTGGAATCTCTGTCCTTAAGACAATATTGCCCCACTACGGTGCTAACGGTTTACTTTGGCAATTTGTCTATCAAGATACAACGACTATTATTTGTAATAGGAGCACTCCAAATCACAAAGGCTTAAAAGCGCTCAATATTAAACAAGGATGAAGATCCACAAAATTACTCAAAGTTTGATCTTCAGTATGATGTGAATTTTGAAAATTCCATGAATATCAAGTGAGGGATATGTTGTATATAGTAAACCAAAAAACAAGTCCAAATAGACACCTTTTGGAGACACTATATCGCGAAAAATCGCACTCAAACGTGAATGGACACATCATTTCACGAAAAAGAAACAGGGCTCGATCGATCGAGCAAGGTGCTCGATCGATCGAGCTACTGTTCCAAAGAAACAAAAAAAAAATCTGGCCATCTCGATCTAGCAATCAAAAGTTTTTTCCTTCTTTTCATTTTTAATTCATTTCCCAACACTAGTCACGGACTCACGGCTAAATAAATTCTTAGAAAAATATGATTCGTAAGCAGTACCTATCCAAGAAAACCATTCATATGGGATGTCGCTGTTGCATTGTCATCATGATATGCATTATTCATTATATACTTAGTTAACTTGGGGAAAAAATAGAAGCTATTTTCAAATAATTGCTTCGTTTGGTCAAATTTTTGTCATTTTTGAAGATTTTTATTTAAAATTTAATTTTTTAAAAAATATATTACAGAAATAAATATATCTTTATTTATGTTGAGGGAAGGTTGTGATAGTCAAATATAAAAGTTTTTGTCTGAGAATTTATTTTTTAAATTCTGTTGGATATTTATAAATTTAGAATTATCTTGTGTTATTTTGGGAGCTTTGAAGATGGATTTTTAGAGAGTGACATGAAAATTAGATAGATGTAGTAATTTCTAAAATATGAGAAAATGTTTTGAAAAAACCTAAGCGAATAAAGCCTTAGCGTTTTTTAATCACTATTGCAACTACAATTTGTGGAAGAGGTAGGGACTCGATCCCTCGTCAATATAAGGAGGGTCAGGTGAAAGTATTAGCGTTTTAGATCGATCAATAAATCTTCTGACATATGTTTCCTCCATTCCTAAATGAATGTCATATCATTGCGGTTAACTTGACCAATTTGTAAATATATTTAGAACCATCGAAACGGTGTGTGTATGTCGAGTTGGTCCAACTCGACCCACTAAATTGGTGGGTTGAGCCAACTTTACAACCACCTTATGAGGCAAGTCTAAACGGATCAGCTGGTTTGAGTTGCGAGTTGGTCCATTTGGGTCAATTAACCATTGTAATATAAAAAAAATTCCTAGAAGGCTATCTATGCCTATGAACATTTAAAATTTATAAGAAGTTGTTACCCTATGTTAATCAAAGGGGCCAAATTAAGTCGTTCAAAATATCTGGTAAGAATTTAAGATTGGACAAAAAGTGGTGGATTATCTGAAGTTTTCACATGATAAAAAAAAAACAGCGGCAACTTTGCACGGAGGCAGCTCGCCTGACAAGGTAGAGATAGTGGCGGCCGACGACTCCGCCGCCTCTCTACACCACCATCAGATTACAATCAACAATGGCATCGTCAGCAACATGGCGGCTGTAGAAAATAAATTTTTTGCCAAAAGTTTCTGCTTCCGCGGTCGTTCAATTCATTCATTGATCATTGATCCAAGAAGAATATTTCTTTTCTTTGCAACAATGTAAGTAAAAATCATTAAATAACTATGTTTTGATTGTTAAAGTTTGATTATATGTTTTAATTTTAATTAATTACTTGCGGGTTTTGTAATAGGTCAAGCCTAGGAACTGTGCTGCTCATCTATTTTACCTTAACCAGCACCAGCAAGCTCAACGGGGATGACAATTAGTTCACTTAAATAATCACATACATGTATATATAAAATACATGTATATATTCAGTTAACAGGTATACATGTATTGGTTTGTGGTAAAAACTTATAAAAAGTACATATAATTATTATTATTTTTTTTCATAAATATGCTCATGTACTCCTTTGATATACGGGTTCGAGTTTGGACAGTGGCCTAAAAACTTTAAAAATCTCTCTCGCCATAAAAAAGAAGAGTTCGAGTCTGGACAGTGGTCCAAAAACTTTAAAAATCTCCCTCGCCATAAAAAAACAAAAGAAAATGGCAATCTCATGGGAAAATTTTGGCAGCTTTTTACATGTAACATGCATGAATATTTATACATGTTTGAAGGAAGGTTATTGGAGAAAAAAAACAATATAATTACTAAGCCTTTAATCCCAGTAAATTAGATAATCTACATGAACCAGATAAAAAATCAAATTGTATCAATATTTTTCAAAATCTTTTTCAGCCAGAATATCCTAATTGATCTAATTGTACTTCAAATCTGTATATATAAATAACTTCAAGACGTGTCTTCCTTGGTCATTTTTTTGTTCTCATGAAAGGGTTGAAATACATGGACTCTACTTGAGCACGAATGCACTATCGAGTCTACGTCTTACATCACCAAACCTTTTAAAATACAATGAAATCATAAATAAAAAACTTGACCAAAATTATATATCTATTAACTCACATTATATGCAACAATTAGTATTTATCCAATTGTAATTTTTTATATTCTGTTAAATATTGATAATTTCTTTACTAAAAATACAAAATAAATAGATAAAATGGATGTTAAATAAATATTAAACATATCAAAACTTTTCTAAACAAAACAAGGGTAATTGCCTATGAAATTCTGCATAATTTTACTTTGACACGCGAGACTTTATACATCACTTATTCATTCATTATCCATCTGACATGACGATTTTTTTAAAAATTCTTAAAAAATTCTTATTTTTTTGATGTCATAATGTCAGATGACGATTTTAGGTGAAGTCGCCATCTGACATGGCGACTTTCATAAAAATTCTTAAAAAAATATTACTTTTCTAATGTCGTCATCTGACGTGGAGACATCTTTAAAAATATATATATATTTTAATGTCGCCATGTATGATGGCGACATCATATAAAATAATTTTTTCACCGGTGTCGGTATATAACGACATAAATTTCTTTTGTTTTTAAACGTTGTCGCCATCTGAGATGGTGACAATTGAAAAAAAAATATTTTTTATTTAATGTCGTCATTTTAGAAGGCGACAACAATCAGTTTCTTTGTCTACAAAACCGAACAAAATGTTACTCATTTCGAAATGTAAAGCAAAATCTCTTCGGCATTCGTAAACAAATTCTCTTCAGAATTCGTGAATATTCAAATTCTCTTCAGAATTCATGAATATTTTCTCTGCAGGTACGTTGTTATACAAATAATCAAATTTAACAATATTATATATAATGTACTAATTTATAAAATTTGTGTTTATGTTTTAAGGTATGTCAATTAAAGTTTTGTTGTATTGGGGAGGCGATATATTACAAGATTCAGAGTCTGTGAGATATGATCGTGGTCCGTCAAAAGCCATGACAATATCTCGCACTATTAATATTTGCAGTACGACGTATATGATATTACTGGCATCGACCGTAACCAGTTCATTCTGAAAATATATTGTAAATATATATTTAATGATTTTTCTGGGATAAAACAAACAATTTTTCATGTTGACAGTGATTACAATTTAGCATGGGTATTGCATTCTGAACAAAATTATAGTTGTTTGGAGATGTATATACAAACAGAACGAAGAGCTTATGATTTTATTACAGAAATGCCAACAAGTGGTAGTGGTTCATTTGTAGTAGATACAGAAAGACCAACAACCTTTAGGATTCAAGATGATGCTCCTATAGTTGCTGACAATATTGTTCCCGAGCCTCTAGCAGACAGTTTTGTGGATTTTGGAGATGATATTCAGACTGAACCGGAGGACATTCTATCTGATGATGAGTCTGATGACGATGAGGTTGATATTGAAGAAGTGCCAGATAATGTGCCAGACACAACCACGACAAATACTCATGTCCTTTATCCAACAATTCCATTCTTCTCAATGACACATCCCGAAGTATTTGGAGACTCATTAGACATTTCAACAGGTAGATGGGGGAGTTATTACGACTACTCCAAAGGGAATATCCATCTAGATATTGTCTTAAAAAATAGAGCTCATTTGCAGGCAGCTGTAAAGGATTACTCTGTACGTGTTGCCAAACGAGAGTACCGCGTTGTCAAGAGTACAAAAACATTGTGGAAAGTGGTGTGCAAACACAGTACAGAAGATATGTCTTGTAGATGGTACCTGCGGGCCTCGTTGAAGAAAAAAGTTAGATTATTCAAAATAAACAAGTATGGAGGTTCTCACACTTGCCTTTTGAGTGACCTGTCGGTCGATCATGCAAATTTGGACAAAACATGATTGCTAGCTTGTTAGTGGGAATTGTTCGGCGTGATCCATCTTACGAAATAAAGTATGTAATTCAAACAGTGAAAGATAAATATGGATTTGAGATCTCATATGCAAAAGGATGGTTTAGTTTGCGACGTGCTGTTGAGAATGTGTACGGAACATGGGAGAGCACTGCCCCAACTATATGTATGGGCAGAGTCGATATCCTCCAACTTCTGTAAATACAATAACCTAACAAAATTGCCTGATGAATCAGGGCACATAATTCCCCCTAACATCAATAACGCACAAACCCGTGTAAACTTAGCAACATCATCTGGCGTACTATGTATCCCCAAGGGATTTTGCAGCAAATGATTTTTCAAAACAACTAATCTCAACCTTGTACCTTTAAAATCTTTGATATCTGGTATGAATCCTAAATATGTATGGCAATATTTTTGCCATTCGGGTAGAGTCCTATCATAATCTATCTCATACACTATGATGCCATTTACTGGCAACACACATATTATTGCAATATCTTGCAGTGTGATGTACGCTTCTCCCGATCTAAGATGAAATGTGTGTGTTTCACGGCGCCATCTCTCAACTAAAGCCGTGATCAGGTGCATGTCAAGTTCAATCTTACCACACCTATATATACCATAAAATCCAATAACGTGCAACAAATTAACAACACGTATATCTAGTGGACACATATCCCAAAAATAGCTATCTGGGTTTCTCACACGAAGTATGCTATCCATATCACCTCCACATACATCCTCAGATCGATGTGAAGACTGCAATGCCAAAAGATGTGTGTCAACCGGGCCTGGTTGTCTCATTTGATCCATCATAAAATATAATACAAAAATTAACAACATTAATCTCAACATTACAAAAACTACCCGCCGACAGTCTACGACCGCCGCCCTCCGTCCGCCCACCGCCGCAAACCCACGACACCGCCGGCCACCCTCGGCTGACGCCGCCACCGGGCACCCCCGCCCACAATGCACCAGCCTTCCTCCGGAGCCAACTTGAATTTTAATCATTCACATCACCAGTATATACACCTAACAAATAATATACTCCCACTAAATATATCAAAATCATAATTTATCTACAATACACAAATAATAAAAATAAAAAAGCTTACCTTAAATATTTTGGAAAGAAAGATGTTCGATTTTCGCAGCTTGTTCACGGAAGAAAATGAGATGGCGAGTGCTGAGATTGCGAGTGCGGCTGTCGTGTAAAAGAGAAAGGCTAGGGTTATAATGGTGTCGCCATCTGAGCTGACGACATCAATAAATTAAATTGATGTCGCCAACTGAGATGGCGACACCAATAATCATAAGTATCAATATAAATAAATAAAAAAATTAAACATTTCCCAAGATATAGATGTATAAATGTATAATAATGTCTTAGTTATTCTCAAAATAATAGTAAATGAAAGAATTGCTAGTAAATTATTTCCGAAAGTAGTTTTTTTAAATGAAAAATATATATTTAATCTCATTACATTCCTATATGGGTGGTTAACGGATTGATCCGGTCTGGATCGGTCCGGAACCGGCCGGTTTCAGATCCGATAATCCCGGAATCGATTTGATATGTTAAGGAACCGGATCGGATCTGGTCCGGTTCCAATCCGGAACCGATCTGTTTGATTTTTTCTTCTTCAAAAAATATAACTTATATTAGCTTAAATAAACTTTTTTTTTTAAAAATGGATCTGATTCCGGTACAATCCGGAACCGGTAAGATATCGGTTCCGGAATGGTAGAACCGGTCCGTACCAGTATCTTACCGATTCCGAACCGGTTCGAAACTGGTTAGCCGGTTCAAACCGATCCGATTTCGGGCCGAGTCCGAATTGACCTGGTCTGTTAAGCACCCCTACATTCCTATGTTAATAAAAGAATAATAACATCTATCATCCTTGTAGAATATCTATATTATAAATTTTCCCTGCTAATTTAAACAGTTACATCGCAACTCTTTTAGAATAGCTGTATTACAATAATCCTCTATAGTTTGTAAAATATATATGAAAAATTATAATTATCTTTCTATGATTTGATATAAAAATAGAGGTGATAATTTGTTACTTGTGAAACTGAAGTGCGTAGGAAATTTTACCTATTTTGTAAAATGTAAATGAAGCACTATACAATCAAATAACAAAACTACGACCTTTTTTTTAACAGGTATTCAGACTTATGTTTGACTAATTTTTGGGTGACGATCTCGGCCACACAGGACCACCACCAAGTAAATCGAAGGATGTTCACGGATGACAGATATATGAGGGATCGGACCAATATGACTCAAATTAAGAACAAACCTTCATAATTTTCAGTTAAAATTTTATTTCAAGTCCTTGCCAACCAGTCTATGAGTGTGTTTGCGATTGCTTATTCAAAGCACTTCTATGTTGCTTTTTTGTTTAAAGTTGGAAAAAGTTGATTTTAAACAAAAGCATTGAGTGTTTGTTATGTAAATAAAAAAAGCAGCTTAATAAACTTAAATTAATTACGAAATTGCCACAAAACAAACCTAAAGCAGTCAAAAGCATGTCATGACCTGCTTCTTTGTTTTTTTCTGCTTATTTTCAGAGAAGCAATAGCAGAAGCAAACAAATAAAACACCCAAAAACTGCTTTTTTTATCTGAAAAACAAATAAACAGTTTTCATAAGCAATTGCAAACACCTACTATATTATTGGGTAATATGCAACTACGATCTCTCTTGCTTTCCCTTCGTAGCAAGAGTCTCAATTTTTATCTACACTGGAAAAAGTTCGTACCGCCAAAACCCCGATTCCTCGACCCTCCATCCGCTCTTCCCCGTGAAGCCTCTTCGTCTTAGTTCCAAGCCGTTATGGCCACAGCTCCACTGGTGAGTCATAATTTTAAATTTCTCTAGTTTTTTTGGTGGTATTTGTTGTTTACATTTTGTATTTTTCCCTCGTTTCTTGTTCCAAGGTTGGATTTTTGGTGCCTTTGAACAATAATTTTGAAGAAGAAAATGGTTCCTCGATACCCAAAATACCAATTTCTACAGGCGTCAATTATGTCGGCCGCCAGTGCATTCCCACCGTCGATAAGCGACTTAGCCGGAGACATCTCACCATTAATTCCTCGGATGATGGATCTGCTGATGTATTTGTTGTATATTCCTCTCTCTCTCGCGCTCTCTCTCATGTATCTTCCCACGACGATTTGGTTTCTTCATAGCGTGAAATGTGTACATTTGTTTATTCCAAAAGTACCAGATATTTATTTTGGTCGAGGAAGAAATAATTATGTTCTTGCATCCGTATTTTAACAAGTTATTTCAATCTTTTACTGTTTTTTTCTTCTTCAAAATATTTCATTAGAATCTCAAATGTAGGAAGGAACTAACCCAGTTGTTTGGAGATCCAAGAATGAAAGAAAAAAGCTTTTGTCTGGTGAAAAATGGAAGATTCTACCTGGTGATGTCATAGAGCTGATTCCCGGGAATTACGTTTTCAAATATGTGTCTGCCATTAACAAGGAAGTGGAAACATCCCCAAATACTAACAGAGAGAAAAGACCTTTGAATGATGGAAGCATTGATGCTGAAGATCATGCTTGTAGCAGCAAGAGAATGCAAAAGGTTCCAGATGACGCTGATGTGCTATGGTACCATTAACGGTTCTGGGAATAGTATTTTTAACTACTTTTGTGTCCCTACTATGTAGGCTGTGAGGAACCATAACGGTCAGGAGCTTCAGAATCAATCTGAGGGTGGACTTCATTTTCAAATTTCGAAGGATAAGTTGCCTTTAACGTTTAGACTATTGCGAGTAAAAGAATTGCCAAAGTGGGCAAATGACAACACTGTTTCCATCAATGATGTGGTTCAAGTAAGAATCCTATACCCAAGGCACACCATAGTTGCAGTCGGTTGTGGTAGGTCGTGTCGTAGTTTTAAGCAGCTGTGACCAAATTCTAGTTTTATTGATGGATCTCAACTAAATGAAGGAAGCTTAGAGCTCCATGGCTTAAGGGGAATAGCCATGTTTACATAGTAGTTACTTGATTTATGACTTAAGGGCAATAGCCATGTTTACATACTAGTCAATCGACTTTTACTTAAGGTTGTGTTTTGCAGGGGGGTGCGCTAGTAGCTATCATATCCAATTACATGGTAGACATTGATTGGCTACTTTCTGGTGAGTTTTCTTCTATTAGGTCATGTTTTCTACTTGGTGATATTACAAGGAGTCTTTATTTGTTTCTTTGAGGTTTTGAACTTGAAGCTGCTTTCTTTAGTTGGATTAACATTGACATGCCTTAATACAGCTTATTTGTTCAAGTCATTCTGAAGCGTGGACAAAAACATCACTCTTCATCTCAATTTTGATTGAGCCTAGAACTTAATGTGTTATATTTATCATGACTGGTCTTTCCGAGGTATTGTGTTGGTCTTTTGTATTAACTATGATTCCGAAATCAGATTGATTCTGTGCCCTTTTCTGCTATACATAGTTGCCTAGGAAGCTTCTATAAGACCAAGTGTGGTGATTTTCTGAAGAGCTATATGACTGTTGTTAATATGAATCAGTATGTGTTAGGCGCTTATCAGTAAGAATGAACTTCGCAAACACCTTGTTCTTACATTGGTTTGATTGTATGTTATAGATTCAGTTTTTCTTAGACTGACTAGCTTTTTCCCTTTTTGTTGTAGCATGTCCAACGATAAAAAGAGTCCCTCATGTTTTAGTTATTCACGGCGAAGGTGATGGTACACTTGAGTACATGAAGGTTGGCTAAATATTTTCTTATAAAGTTTTGACGTTCTCATTTTTTTAAGTGTTTCATCTCCTTTTCCTGATTATTTTTTAGAGAAACAAGCCTTCTAATTGGATTCTCCACAAGCCTCCTTTACCCATTTCATATGGAACACATCATTCCAAAGCTATGCTTCTTCTCTATCCTCAAGGACTGAGAGTGGTTGTACATACAGCTAACTTGATACATGTTGATTGGAACAACAAAAGTCAGGCATTATGGATGCAAGATTTTCCATGGAAAGATCCAAGCAGTGCAAGCAGTGGTTGTGGATTTGAAAGTGACTTGATTGACTACTTAAGTGTGTTGAAGGTACTGCTATTTCTATGGCATAGCAAATCAATCCGAAGTTGTGGTTTATGATGCACAGGAACTGTTCAAGATTCTTCCCCTTTTTTTTTTGTTCTTCCTATTTGAACTGCTCACTTGATGTCAGTTTTGAAATTTAACTGGTCTGCTTATATGGACATCATAATTCCTCCTGATGTCATGAAAAATCAACCTTTAGCATGGTGTTAGACTGAGCATGGAGCTTTTCTTTGGTATAATTTCGTTTTTCATTGCCTCGTATTGGAATTAGTTTCTCTTAATTTTCCTTTTTCTTTAACCTGCAGTGGCCTGAATTCAATGCTAACTTACAAGATATTGGCAGCTTTAGTATCAATGCATCATTCTTCAAAAGATTTGATTACAGCAGTGCAATGGTATTTATGTAATTCTTCTCATCCCTTTTTCATTCTTTAGGGAAAGAAGTGGTCTTTTTGTTGCAATATACTTCCATAGTAATATTGAATATGATGAACTATAGTCATATGACCTTGATAATCCAGGGTTAGGTAGATTTGGAATGTTGTATTTCATCCTAATAAAGATGTAAAATGGTGCAAGGTTTAATTTGAGATTTTGAGCTATTAGTGTATCATTGTGTAAGCTTTTTCATGTCATGCAACCTTGTTGGTCTAAATCTCTATCAGAGTTATCCTAGTTGCCATGAATTTCATTTATGAACTTTTTCGGGTGGGTTCATTTTATGGTTCTTTAATAGTTAAGCACATATGCTTCTTGTTTAAGCATTATCTTAAGTTACAGTTTATACTCAACACTGGGTATTCAGTTACGTGCTAGTGTATGATCATTATAAATTGGTACAATCAGTTGACCTACTAATATGTTGACATCAAAGCTCAATCTAGATATGTTACATCCAAAAGTTCCATTATTTTTATTTATGATGTTTATGTTTTGAGCATTGTGGATTTTGAGGTATTATTGAATCAATCGAAGGAATGGATCAAATCCGAAACAAAAAAAACGGAAGAGTTGCTTATTTTAGGAATTTAAGGAAAACATGTCTCAAAATGCAAGTGCAAAAAAAAAAAATCAGTAATCCAAGAAGATTTTTGTATCATTTTGGCCGCATGGCCAAGTGGTAAGGCGGGGGACTGCAAATCCTGCACCCCTCGCATCGTGGGAACTTCGTGGACCGGGTTTTCCCCTTACTTGCTTGATGATGTGGAACCATAATTGTCTCTGTCCCTCCCAGGTCAGGCTCATTTCATCTGTCCCTGGATATCATTCTGGTTCCAGTATAAAGAAATGGGGACATATGAAGCTGCGAACCATTCTCCAGGAGTGCACTTTTGAGAAAGAGTTTGAGAAATCTCCTCTTGTTTATCAGGTTAATTTTCTTATCTTTTCTTGCATGTCGTGAAAACTCGTGTGTTTGTATAAACTATAAACTTATATGAATACAGGTATTTAGTACTGTTGATACCACTTAGACTTTGTGCATGCAACCATTATGCTAAATGTACGATTTCAAGGGTGTATTAGCATCTCTTGACTACCACTATCTCTTTCGCTTCCTTCCATGTTTTATATTATATACTCTCAACTAACTGATGGGTGAAAGCTTGAAAATTAAGAATGCATTTGGACAGTGAAAATGTTTTAAAAGAAATTACCTTCTTTACTTTAAAAATAACTTTTTTAAAAAGTGTAATTCGGTTGGACTTTTACTTTAAAACTATGAGCTTAAAATAGTTGAATTGATATGCCTAAATTATGGTTCTTAGATCTTTTGCTTCAACTTTTCTTTCAAATATGAAGGATAATGATAATTTTCATTATTTTGTAATTATATTCAAACATATAACTGGTTCTTTTTTTTTTTTTTTAAAAAAAAACATATTTGAATAAACCCCCTGTTTAATAGGTGTTGTTAAACTAAAATGGACAATTTCAGATATCTGTAAATGATTGACATCCATGAGTTTTTAAATGGCTTTCTAAGTTTCCACATACGTAGTTATGAACTTTCAACAATATACCATTAATCAAATTTTTAGAAGTATTTCACGCAGCAGATAGCTTCATTTGACTTGTACTTTGGTGCACCATGCAACAAGTCTCGATGGGGATCATGGTCCAGTTGTGACTCTTGTGTTGTTCTTTTTCTTTCTTACTGCAGTTTTCGTCGCTAGGTTCTTTGGACGAGAAATGGATGGCCGAGTTTGCATCTTCAATGTCAGCAGGAATGACAGAGGATCAAAAGCCTTTGGGTCTGGGGAAACCAATGATAATATGGCCAACTGTGGAAGACATTCGGTGTTCTTTAGAAGTAATACCGGTCATGTCATGTTTAAGTATTTGACACTATTTGAATCTGAATTTTTGAAGTATAGAAATGTCTATGAAATTCTAAAAAAGTAATGTGTGAATTAACGGATATCCCTCGTAATTATTTTGAAAAAACGAAGTCTTTATTGTTTTCCCCTCTCTTATGCAAGAGAGCACATGTGGCGATACTGTGATTTTGTTGATTACAATTATGCATCTCTTTTTTATCTGGTTGTTAGTGTGGCTTTGCCATTTTCACTGCCTTAGATGTTCTGGAAATACTCGGCATGCAATTGTAATGATAAGAGCACATGTTTTGCATTTTTAAATTAACTGATGCATAGATTACACATTTTGATATCAATGTAATACTAATTTATTTATACTTCTCCTATGGTACCTCAGTTACTGAATGAAGGATTACATGTTTTTCGCTTTATTTACAAGGGCTATGCAGCTGGGAATGCAGTTCCAAGCCCTTTGAAGAATGTAGAGAAAGAGTTCTTGAAAAAGTATTGGGCTAAATGGAAGGCAAGCCACACAGGTCGATGGTATGTATTGAATTGCGTCTTGCTAACTATACTGGTGTTTTAATGGTTTAATTTGGTTTGTGAAACAATAGTTGTTAGTTTCTTCAATGTCCTTGAAGTTTCATTTGGATGATATAATGAAAAAGAGGACTTGTGTTTTTACCTTTTCATTGTTGCAGTCGTGCAATGCCTCATATAAAGACATTCACACGTTATAATGGTCAAAACCTCGCGTAAGAGTCCATGCTAGTGCGACTTTACTCTCGTTCAATGCCTTTTTCTGCTAGTTGCTGTTGTTTAAAACTCCATTGTTTTTTTATGAACAGATGGTTTTTGCTTACTTCAGCAAACCTCAGCAAAGCTGCCTGGGGAGCTCTTCAGAAAAACAATTCCCAGCTGATGATCCGTTCTTACGAGGTCATTTGAATATTTCACATGCAAGATCATTTGAGTAATTTAACCAATTAGTTAAGTGGTTGAAACTTAAGTCCCTCATCATGCTAAGATGATAATGAATACCACCCTGATATTACAATTGTTCTTTATTGTTTAATTAAAAGAAACTGACGTCTGCTTCATATTCCTCAATCATCCCAGCTTGGAGTACTCTTTTTGCCTTTCTCCGGCAAATATAAATCTGTCTTTTCTTGCACAGACGATGAAAGTAACTCAGAGGCATGTACTGATAATTCCCTAGAGCTTTTCTTGTTCCTGATTGTATTAATATAATAGTGAGACTCTAGACTTTAGCGTTCTGATTTTCAGGGAAAAGGTGCATCAGCGAGAAGTTCTGAGGTGAAGAAGGCGAAACTGGTCACCTTGTCTTGGAAAGGAAAATGTAACGAAGAAAGTAGTGATATAATTCAATTACCCGTGCCTTATGAACTTCCTCCAAGGCCATATTCCTCTCAAGGTTGACTTTATGTTCTTGATTCCATTGAAAGTCATATGTTGCTTTGCTATGTGCATCTAACCATCGAAAACACATCGTATGCAGATGTACCCTGGTCGTGGGACCGAAGATATACAGAGAAGGATGTGTATGGTCAAGTTTGGCCCAGGCAAGTGAAGCTGTATACCAGTCAAGATTTCTGATGTGCTTCATGTAAAGTGTTTCTCAGTGTTTACTTACGTTGAAAATGTGTGTGTGTGTGTGTATATATATGTTACCATTGGTGATATAGATTTGGTTCATCATAGTTTGTAGAATTACTTGAGATTATAGGCTTCACATACAATTAATCATGTGAGCTGATTGACAATTCAACCACTCAGAAATATCATCATTTCTTTTGGTGTATTAGGATGGGTTCACAAATTTCAAATCAAAAGTATTTATTTCATAGATTTGAAATCATGTAATCTGATGAGATTAAGGGTGAGCTATGTTGCAACGGTGAAATTTGCTGTCATATGACATTGGATGTCACTCACGGAAACATCTTACATTACAATAGAAGACTGCATACATTATTTCCAAAGTGGCCCGACCTTTTCAGGAGGGGTTTGCACTGTTAATCTAATGAGATTAATAGAAGACGGAACACTATTTATAAGAAACCATTTAAATCGGGAAATTTCAAGACTATGACTGAAATTCATTATATTTTGAAAAGAGACAAAAACAAATTTATTTTCTTTAAGTTTAATAATCCATTATCAAGAATTTTGACAAACATTAACCAATGTAAGATAAAAAAACAAAAGGGCAAACGCAAATTTCCATAAAAATTACAATTTTTTTTTTATATATTTGTTTCGGTTGTTAAGGACAATTTTCGTCCATCCTCAGCTACCAATAGACTCGAATTTGGAGGAGAGGTAATGATCTATATCTTCACAATAGAGGACTTTTCATGTATATATAGTGATCGAATTAGGACTTCTAGAAGTTTTGTTATAGAATATATTTAATGTTTTTTTTTAATTTAAAAAAGGAATGACTGTCTAATTTAAGTTGGTCAACCCCTTCCGCATCAAAATGTCGGTTGATGAGATCAGCTGCCTCATTCAGTAACATACTTAACAAAACGTGGTGACAACATTCATATTCTTGGAAGAGATTCATGTAACTATAGTATTTATAGTAAATGAAAAGGGCATATTTAAATATCAATAAATTCAAGACAAAAGTGGCAACCCGCGCATAACTGAAGCTTCGTGTACCGGGTTTTTTTTTTTGAAAAGTGAATATTTAAATATCAATAAATTTAAGACAGATGTTTTTGGGAATGATTCTACAAGGAAACGGTTAAGTATGCTTGGAACCAAGTCTTATCATAAAAATAAATTCTCCACTTGCTTTTACACAATATCATCAACAAAAGATTCGGCAAGGAAATGGATGGCCATAAATAATATGAAAAAAAAATGAATATGTTCAGGATGCATGCTACTGTTACAATGATTGATGTCGTGGACTAAAGATTAATAAGATTTTGATTTCTTCTAGGCTTGGCTATCCCACGAGGGATAATATCCCAAATTAACCAATATAATAAGCCCCAAAGACCATGAATAGTGATCTGATTCTGGTTTCTTAAAGTTATGAACAGTAACTTATATTATATTATTTTTATTTATTTATTTATATATATATACTATATATATTTGTTTCTCGATATTTGACTTCCTTGTCTTGTGCAGTGTGCATTTCACCGCTTGTTCATTAGATATTTATTAAAAATTAAAAAGAAAATTCATTATTTTATATTGGTTTCTCGATTCTCGATACTTGTGCTTTGCGTGTCTTCAGGCTTCAGTATTGCACGTTTCACCAACTCATCTCCTTTGCGTGGTCCTGTTAAGGGTTTGGTTGGGGAGGAAGACGCCTTGTTCTTGGCGTTGTTTCATTCATCGGCTCATTTCCTTTCATGGCTAGGTTAAGGGCTTGATGGGGAAGGAAGGACCTCGTTCCTTGTCCTTTCGATGAAAGCTCTTGCCGTGTGGAGCCATTTCGCATAGGTGCAGTTCTTTTTTTGGTTAAGGGCTTGATGGGGAAGGAAGGACCTCGTTCCTCATCCTTTCGATGAAAGCTCTTGCCGTGTGGAGCCATTTCGCATTGCCTTTGCAATGATTGTCTGGAGCCGTGTTTCTTTTGTTGAACTGCAGGAAATCAGGTTGATTTGGTGATTTACCATACCTTCTGTCGTGCTGACTGATCTCTGTTGTTTGGTCATCCTTATTTTTATTGTGTGTTTTTGGTTTCTTCTTCGTATCTTTCTCACGACAAATTTGATTTTCCCTTCATTCTCCGGTGATACTTCTTGTGTTTTAGTTTTTTCCTTGCTCCAATATTCAGCGGAGGCTGTAATAGATAGGAAACCCTTGTGTGATGGCCCATTTTTAGTCTATTTTGGCCATTTGTGCAACATTGCTCGATTTACCTCTCTAAGATTTTGCCTAATGACTTAAAGTCAATATCATGTTTTTTCCCAAATCTTGACTTTTTCAAGGTGCAGAATGTTTTTTTTATTTTTAAAGTCAACTGATAACACAAAGTTTATTTTTTTCTTGTTGGATTCTTATCATTCAGCTAACATAAAATCCATTTATAAGATCAATTAAGTGGGGACATGCTAAAAAATATATGTGATTGCCTTTTTGCTAAGGATTTTTTATTTATTATGCAATTTTCATAGTATATATTTGGTCTATGCGGATTCAAGCAGCATTTCGAATAGCTGAAATTAGGAGAAATACTTCGTCCCCCCAAGATGAGACAAGAGCAGGATCAAGTTACTTTCATGTAATGAATTTGAAGGGAGTGCCGAAATCCTTGCGGCTTGTAGATATTGCTTTTGGAAATATTGGAATAAATGAGCGTGTTCCTATTGGACGGGCGGGGATCATGGTGGTATTTTCTTTCTTTAATTGCATTCATTAATTATTTGTTACTCCTTTTGCAACTTGTTTTGATTGCTAAATAATTTAGTAGAAACAAGATTGTCATTTTTCGATATTGCTATCTTGATTTATATTTTAATTTACACAATTGCAGCTGAGATGTGTTTCATAGCATGCATGATTTTTATTTACTGGGCATTAGCTCATGTAGTTCATGCATTGTAGGTAAACATGACGATGCCTGATATCTGGACTTACTGAGCAGGGTGATGCGCTCCTATGGGTTTCTGAGATCTGTTGTACATGGATGACGATCTGCTAGGCTATGGGATTATCTTATCTTACTTTTTGAGTCTGCAGAAAATCCAATGGTGACTCATGAAGTTACAAGAGATGTATGTTTGCTGGCTAGAATGATGGCTGCAAATTTGTACTTCGCTCAAATAGAGGATCTCATGTTCGAGGTAAGAAGGATAATTATTTTGTACTTCTTATGAAATGCTCTTGTTTAGTAATATATATTGTCTCTGATAGCTCTCAATGTGGCGCTGCAATGAAGGACTCCGTGGACGTGAACAGATGAACTACAAAGGTCATCAACGAGAGATGCAAAACATTGTATTGGTATGTGAAGAGATTGGTTTGCTAATGGGCTGTGTGCATCGTATTTATCTCCTGTGAGATTTCTTTTGTTTGCTCATATGTTAGTGTCTCGCTATTGATCTATATGTGAACTCTGGTTTTGCATCGGGCATTGGTGTGATCGTGGTGTTTGCTTGACCAGAATACCAGATCTAGGAGCCGCATAGATTTGGCCAGCTCACAAACACGGGTTTATACTGCAATTATTATGCATATATTGAATGAATCGGTATCTTTAATTTCTTTGACTATGGAAAAACATGTTAGGGAGCCACACTTGCAGCTTTTGGCAGGATGACTTGAAGATGCCAAGAGGTTACTCCCGCCTCATTTGTACCCTTCCTAGGTTGTATTCTCACATAGACAAAAGTTGAGTTGCATTTCCTCCATAGCTATAAGCAATATGCATTAATATAATGATAATAACAATGGGTTGGGTTGTATTCTTTAGGTCCATGGAATTTTGTACATGTGTAATAGCAGTACATAGAGTTAAAGAAAATTTAATAGGATGAGCCAGGAGAATTGACATAAGACTTCGTCGAGGGTACGACGAGTCATGCCTTGTATACTGGACTTGCTAACATTTTCGTGTATCTGCAGTGATTAGTGTTATGTTGAAGCATTTAAAACCAGCTACAGAAGGCGTATTCATCCTCTGATGTTGCTTACTTATTCTCTTCTCTTTCAGACTCTCTATGAGATTTTTAAATTTTCTGGTATGACATCTATAATTATGCAAATACATCGTAGAGCAAGAATTTAGTGTATATTCTAGCTGCTTTTGGAGCATGTGTTACAATTTTTGACATGGTTGTGCTCGGGAAGACGAGCACCCAATCCACTCCATATCATGAATGGCTGCTTGGATGCTCACGATTCTCAGTCCGGGTAAACCCAAATTTAGTTTAATTAATAGAAATATAGCGAGAATAACGGCTATTTTCTTAAAACTTTAATTTGGTTTTCTTTGAATCTCAGGTGATCATTCTACTTGTGTCAAGGTGTGGAAGTTGGTTGGATGTCTTATCAAATGGAATGTTATGTTTTTGTGGATATCAAAACTTGCTCTCATGATCCATCGACTCCAAATTGTTCTTTCTTCATCCAAGGTTTTTTTGTTGGATATTTTTTTTGATATCTTTTGCAAATAAATTTGATATTAATATCATGCAAGTAGTTCGTAATGAAGTGAGGCTCTTGGTTCCTATCTCTATCTCTGTAGCATTTCATTTGAATGATAAACATGCTGATCAAATAGGATTAAATCTTATTTCTCAAATTCATTTTCGCAACTCAAATTCATAATCTTGAGGTTGTAAGTGCAAGGTGTTCGTCCAGCGATATTATCTTTTCAATATGTTGCTAAAGATTCAGGTTAGAGATTTAATGTATCTAATATATTTGAATATTATTTCATTCGTATTTAAAATTATTAGTTAGAACCAAATTAGCTGAACTCGGTGCCAAATATTTAATTCTATACTCTTATCATCTTGAGTGACTTGGTTGGACTTCCAAGACAATGATTTTTTCAATGATGAGCTTATTATTTCAGGTCACTTTTTTGTACCCTTTTCCCAGTTTTAGTGAATTCGTTCGAGAATATAACTGGAGAAGGTTAGTGATTTCGTTCGAGAATATAACATGATTTATTTTAATAACAAGTGGTTTGTGATGTTCTACGGAGACGATGTTCATGATTGTCGAGTGACATATTAAGTGAGGGACCAAGGATTTACATTGTTACTTACATAATGTCCATACTTTTAAAGTGGAGGACTTTTTCCTCCACAATAATGAATGAATGCTAAAAAATGTAGTTGGGCATTTCGGAGGGGAGTAGTTTATTTCTTTCTTTAATAATAGAAATGAGTAGCTTCGGAAAAGAAAAGAAATGAGTGATTTGAGTTTATTTCTTCTCATTTGCAGACAGGATACCGAACAAACTGGGAGAAGGTTAGTGTTTTCAATTCCATATACTCCACTCGTAGATCTCATATTTTTATATTCTTACGTTATTTGGTCTGAATTGGGTGCAGGAACTTTTGGACAAGTTCTTGAATGTCTGGACAATGAAAAGAAAGCAAAGTATCGAGAAGCTGACGTGATTGAGATTGATTTTTTGCAGAAACTCACAAAGTATGGTATCTGTGGCACACGACAAGACTCCGGTATCATTACCAATTTTACAGCTCTAGAAATTTGAAATTATTTCAGTGTCAGTTGTTCATTCTTTATAGTTATGTGCAAATACGGAAGGTAATCATATTTGTATTGTAAATAATTTATAAATTATGGTGTGCTTGAATTTGATTAGGCATAATGTTTCTTGATACCCTAATATTATGTTAGTTAAAACTTGCGATGAATTTAATGGTTTTAACAAGTATTTGAGAAATTTGGTCCAAGCTTATGTTATTTTCAATGGAAAAAAACTATCGTTCATTTCCCATGTATCTTTTTCGGGAGTTTGGCAGACAAATTTTGGAATCTGCGGCATGTGTATGAACATATGTTTACTTTTATATGTGTATAATTATGTGTTTTTCAGGTATGAACCATATTTTTTTCCTCTCGGACTACTTCTGTCTATACTTGACAATGTGTTGATTTACTTTGGCTCTGGTATTATAGTTTAGATAGATGCTTTGCGTTGAGTCTATAAACGCTTATTTCGAATTTGGTAACTTTTGATTCTTCTTGTGTCGATTTATTTTTTATGTCTTAGATGTCGACTTGTGAGCTCTATTCTTAGTAGTTTTTTGTTCTTTTCTTTGTTCTCATGGATCACGTAGGCTATACTTATTATTTCTTTTTTGCTTGTTTCTGGTATTGTTTGAGGCTTATATAACTACTACTCTATATATGTTCCTTTCTTGCTTCCTTCTAATACTGTGAGGTTTATGGACCTACTACATATTAAGCTACAAAGGCTCCAGATCAATCAGCCACAACGCTCTTGCGCTTTTCATCAAAAAAGATGTTCCAACGCATCAGTTTTAGCTACGACTGACTGGCTCGAGTTAATGAATTTTAGATTTAAAATACGAGGCTACAAAACGACTTGCTAACAATCTGGTAACTGGCATCGCTCCTTGCGCAGTGTCAAAGAAAACTAGTATTATATAAATGACTTAGATTTATGAGTCTCATATAAAAAAGTGTAACATTATAAATCTAAAACATTAAAATCCAACGCTTGAGTATTTTGCGGTTATTTTGTATTTTGAGGATTTAAACCTGTGACCTCAACATTACTAGCCTTGCGAGCTACCAAACTGCTCACGAACATGTTTTTATTTTACTGTCTCGATTTCCTTCAAATCCACCAACCCTTTGGTGGGTAGTCCAGCACTTGCTTTTCTCTCACTACAAACGTCACAGGCCTCTCAATTACACAGCTACTGCCACCGCTTCTTGCCCTATAATTTCTCCAAATCCCGAAAAAATCATCAAGGTTCTTGACAGTTTCAGTCCAATTTGGTTTGCATGTATGTTTTGTTTTGAAGATACATAGGAGTTGGAGATGAGAGGAAGCTTCTATATTGAATCTCCTTTCTCCAGGTGTAATACTGAGTGCCTATATTCTTTACTATATCAATTCTTGATTGCATATGTTTATATCCAAAGAATAAAACCATATATGTACTGTTTCATGCCCATTGTCTTTTTCTTTTCCTTCCAAAGAAATTCGTAAATGGTCTGTTGCTGCTTCGATTCGTTCCTCCTGATTTGGGGTGTCAGTTTCCAAAAGCTGATCCCTTAATTCACCTGCTTTGATACCGAAATTCTTTTTCTTTTAGCTTTTCCAGACTCAGAGTTCATATATTCTTTTAAATATGTGGTTGTAGAGCCCTTTTATTCGTTTGCTTTTGTGATAGGCAAAGGAACTGCTAGCTTTTATCCAGTTAATTGGTGCTGTCTCCGACACCGTGCTTCAAATTCTTGAAAAAGGGTATTAAATCGGAGCCGCACAGCTTCCAGAATGGGAACTAGAATTAAAGGAATCTATAAAGGATTCAAATATACTCTTTCTCATATCTTTGGTACCAATTTTCCCTTTCTAACTCCATATACATTGAGATGTTTTGTGTTGAATTTTGGGCAAAATATAGAGTTTCTTATTCTTGCAGTTGTTAAAGAGCGTGAAGTGGAGATTGGATATCCAACAGATGTTAAGCATGTGGCACATATTGGGTGGGATGGCCCCTCTGGGAATGCTCCCACTTGGGTATGTAATAATGTATTCCCTTTGTATTTCTAAAATCTTGATTCAATCTGGTGAATTTCTTGATTTAATATTTTTGTTTCTTGTTGATGCAGATGAGCGAGTTTAGGACAGTGCCTGATTTCACTGCAACTTCAATTGGAGATTCTGGTTCTGCACTCTCTCCATGGTCTTCTCTAGGTTGGTTATTGGCTTCCTAGTTTCTCCCCCTTTACACGGGAAGTTCTTCCATGGGTGACAGTCAATACACACATATATATGTGTATGTCTATTGGTGTTTCTGAACATTAGGCGAACCCTTTACACAAGTCGAGCTTAATAATTCATAGGTTAATAATTGGAGAGGGGACATTTGGCCATTTGTTTTCTATATCATGTGCAATGCCTCTTTCATTAAAGATAAAGTTTGTCACGGGTTGCATTTAGACCTCATTCAGGACAAGAATTTTTGTGAACGAGACTCGATGCTTGAACTCTTGAAACTAATTTTATTTGCTCTTGTTTTTTAGAAAATGGTTAGCGGGACATATTTAATCTAAACTTTTATATACTCTATATAAGTCTATTGGTAGATATTTATATATACTCCAAAAAAGTCTAATGATATTCAAAATAGACTTTCATAGAATTTTAAAAAGTCGCGTGATATTCAAACATGACTTTTTAAAAATCTATAAAGTGTAGAGGTATTCAATTTCGATAGATTTTTATTGACTCTCGTGGAATTCTTTTGATACAAACCTTAAAACTCTAGGTACTACTACAAAAAAATCAAAAATTCTCTCACGCTCATCCTAGAGATTTCTCTTATCTCTTCGGGTATTTTACTGAGCTAATGACTCTCCTTATTTAGGTATCTTGTATCCTCTTTCTTCATCTCTCTCATACTGTTAGTGTTTGATGTTTCGCAAAGTTTTATCTTTTTCCAGTATTTATACCTTAAAAGATTCTGATCATCCATTGAACAGATTTTGGAGAAATCATCCGGAAGCAATCAGAAGCTGAGACGTTTAAAGATTTGGCAATGACCGAACTTCCAAGCGTAAAGAAGCAGCAGAAACGGAAGAAATCTATGTCAACATCCTCTCCAAATTACTTGAAATCTTCCTCGTCATCAAGAGTATCGAAAACGAAAGCCAATTTAATTTGTTGAATACATAATCGGATTGATTCTGTGATGAAAACAGACTTTAGAGACTGTGTTTGTTGGGCTAGAAAACCGAATTATTGTTAGCAAAGTTCAGGAAAGCCTGTAAAGACACATTGAAGGGTGCTTAACGGATCGGACCGGTCTGGAACCGGCTGGTTCTGGATCCGTTAAGCACGGATCCGGTCCGATCCGTTAAGGAACCGGATCGGATCCGGTTCCAACCGGTTCCGGATCAATCCGGTCCGGTTCGTTGCTTTAAAAAAATTTCTTTTTTTGCTAAAAAAATTACTAGTTCCGTTTCAGGAACCGGAACCGGTCCGATAGCACCGGAATCGGTGATGCCACCAGTTCCAAACCACAAAACCGCTCCGGACCTATTTTTTACCGGTTCCGGAGCGGGTTGAAACCGGTTAGCCCGGCTCCGGTTCCGAACCGGGCTAACAAGTTCGGTTCCGGGTCGGGTCCGGATTGACCGGCCCGATAAGCACCCCTACATTGAATGCTTCTAAATAATTGTTAGCTCGATAAAAAAATAAAAATCAAGCAATAATGCAAACTCTTGTGTGTAAAATCGTAAAATAGAAACAAATTAATTTGGATGCACATAAGATTTAAAATGTAATATCTGGTCAGGGAAATTATTCATGAGCTTGAATATTACATGACTAAAATATAAAAAAAAAAATGGTAAGTTATGTGATTAAAATTATAATTTTCCCTGAAAAGTGTTTTTTAGCATATATAAGGATGGCAACCGGGCAGGTCTGGGACAGATTTGGCATAACCCGGGACTCACCCCGCTACAAAAAAATGTTCCCACACGCAACCCTTTTTTTTAAAAAAAAATTAACCAAAAATCAATTTTGAATCATAAAATTTTAGTTTCATGATTGAATTTCATGTTTTCCTCTAGTGAATATTTATTATAAATCTTGCAAAACTATATTTAAGTTACCGGATCTTTATTAAGTTGCTCACATTCTCTTCAAAATGTTCAATTTCTTTAATATGAATTCATGAGTTTGATATAAAATGAAATAATTTAGGTCATGATTCAGCAAAAGAAGTTAAATATATATTTAATATTACATTTAAAAAATAAATGAAAATATGTATAGCAGGTGTGTCTGGGACGACCCGCTCTGTCCCGCACCGCTTCGGGACCTAGTCAAACGTGTCCAGATCGTCCCCAGGACCCGGTCAAACAGGTTCAGACCTGCCCCATACGAGTCAGGTATAATATGAGTTCGGGTTAGACCCCGGATTCATTGTAATCTCTAAGCATATGTAATACCCACGAGAGACTAGACCGGATCTATTGCCAAGCATATATAATACCCACGAGAGACTCTTCTTCCGTAAGTCAAATTGTTGTCGCTTACATATAGGTGTTTCGACCCTGATTTGAATTCGTGGCAAATCTTTAGGCAGTATTCACAACTTGCACAAAGCAATAACTAAAAAATTTAAACTTGATCGTTCTTCGCAAAATTCACTCACGCATAGAAAATTAACTCCTTGAGCAAATAAATTTGCATTGAAACTATCGCCATATCTGCCAACTTCCTTCATTATCGATATATACTTTGGTTCAATTATTTTATATGTGATATTTTGGGTTTATGTGAATTTGATTCAATTATTTATCAGTGAAATTTTGGGTTTATGTAAATTTAATTCAATGATTTGATTTTTAGGATAATAATTCAATTTTACAAAAAATTCGATCCATGTAATAATCCGTTCAAGAATTAGTTTGAATTATTTGGTTTTTGAAAGTCTTATCTGGCAAATTAAATACATCAAAACCTCCGTAAATTAATATTCGATAAATTAAATAATCTCTCTAAAATAATATCTTTTTACAGCCCCAACTTGAGCCTGTTTAAAAAATTAGTAATTTTGATAAATTAATAAGATAAATATTTTTTTTAGGAAGACTCATATATAAATTTATAGGCCTGTCAATATCATAAATTAATAATTCTCTAAAATTATAAACGTAATTAGAATGATTTAGTAAAGTATGAATATATTATTGTTTATTTTTTCTCGAAATTTAAATCTAGGTGGATTGCGTCTCCAGTTTTTCTCATTACATTCTTAAGCTCTGGTGTCGTGTTCTCTAACTACAACACAATATTGTGAAGATTTGTCGCTATGAGTGCTTAAATTTTGTGTCACTGGTTCTAAATGTACTAAGTCATCTCCATTTTCATCCTCAACGAGATTTTCAATGATACTAGCTGCAATTTCTTCTAAAGTTTGGAACTTTGAACATTCATCATTTTCATTTGGGTAATCCTACAAGTAATTGTCATTCATTTTATTATGGTATCTGAGATCATTAATCATATTCTCAAAACCGTGAATACATCCTTCATGATAAATTTGTTGAATCGAATCTTTAAATTAATAAATTGTTAATTTATCGATTAATTACGAACCCTGTAAATTAATAAAATTTTATGGTTCCAACATTATTAATTTATAGAGGTTTTACTATAACAATGTGACAAAATGCGCACCTTATTGTTATTGTTTGAAGTATATTTTAAATTAGTGTGAGCCTACCAAACATGTTTCTTATGAATTATGATAGTTTTCATCAGCCATGTCTCAGACGGCATTTCCCCATTCAACACAAAGCATGACAGGGTCCCCAACTTCTTGATTTTGGGCCAAAATCATGGACACTAGAAAGATACCAAAAACCCTCAAAATGTGCCGCTGCATCACCACAATTCCATGATCGCTCTCTTTTTAACAATACTAACTGAGTGTATTCAATCTAGACTTTTATTGACTTTTAATGACTTTTTTAAACGATAGACTTTTATAGAGTTGATAGATTTCTATTGACTTTTATAGAATCCAATGGAGTTATAAAAATATTTGTATAGAGTCTCGTAGACTTTTTACTAGATTTCTATGGACTTTATTGACTTTTTTAATGATTTTTTTTAAATGATGAACTTTTATGAAATTGATATATTCCTAATAACTTTTATAAAATTACACGGAATTATAAAAAGAATTTTATAATCTCTATAGATTTTATAATTTATAATTGATTTCTATGAACTAATAATTGAACATAACCAACTTCTTCAACTTATAATATATTTTTTTACTATTAATATAACAAATTTTACTTATTTAACAACCGAAAATATAAAAAATTGCTATTCAATTATTTTGTATGGCAAAGATTGAACTACTTTTTTGCATATTCAAGATGACGACCTTGAAGATCAAGTCAATGTTGCTATTTTTTATTTGGTAACTATAAAAATTCTTAAAAATATATTTTTTTAAATTAACCATGATACTTTATAAATACCTTTTTATTTTTTTAAAAAATATTTATTATAATTAATTGTTGCATCTTCTATATAGTACACATAGATATACATAAACATACTCACAGCCGCACATTAGGAATTAAAGAAATAGAACCAATGGGGAGATGACCGTGTTCGAAATGAAAATAAACGTAAAGAGAGATTAGAGTAATTATGAATTAAAAGTCATTTCAAATCTTTACTAGGAGTGGTTGAGAATTTTTAACTCTTTTGGGATATACATGGGGCATCAAAGTTTGTACCTAAAGATTTCAATAGAAGTCATTAAAAGTCTATGAGATTTTGGATATCTATAGACTTTTATAGAGTTTTAAAAAGTCAAGTTTGAATACCAACTGACTTTTAAAAACTTTACGAAAGCCTGTTTTGAATATCACTAGACTTTTGAGGAGTATATAAAAGTCTGGATTGAATACCTCCAGACTTTTAAATTCCATAAAAGTCATTAAAAATCAATAAAACTCTATAACCAATACACCCCCCTAATTCTCTTCCTCACCATTCTCAAACCACTCTTCCTCACCATTATCAATTTTTTAGTGAATTTTGAGAGCATTTGTTGTTCTTCAAATTGAGTGCTTTGGACCTTTGTGGTTTGAGGACTTGTGATTTGGAGTGCTCCTATCACAAGTCATAGTCGTTGTATCTTGGGAGACAAATTGCCATAGCAAACTGTTAGCACCATAGCGGGGCAATATTGTCTTAAGGATGGAGATTATAAATCTCGCATCGACATAAAAATTGTTTTGAAGCAATTGTTATTTTTTCCTGAGATACACTTTGAGAGAAAATTATATACAACATAAACTGCATTCATGATCCACGACAATACTATCGCGTTGCATCTCTCCCGTTGAAACAACAATCCTAATTTAGAATCAGGTCGTTCACAGCTTCCATTGATAAACACAAGTTTATTTTTGCCACGCAATGCGATTAACATTGCGCCCAAACACTGTAATTATCAGTGCCAACTAATTGCTCAGACTTAAGCTCAAACCGGGTGTATCGTTCGAAGAGATGAAAAGAGGATCAGACCATCAATTGCGGTAGTTATTGAAGAAGACGCAGTAGCCATCCATAATCAAAAAACAAATTGATAGATTGAAATAAGAAATTACAATCAACTATGATCGTAGAGAAATTGAGGTCGTATCAAAAGAAATTGATCAATCAAAAATTTTTTTTACAAAGGATCGAGAGACACCTGACTCTGATACCATGTTGGAACTTAGCATGCAACGGAAGAAAAATGAATTTGAAGAACAAATCTTCATTTCTGTGTAATGTAAAAGAGTACAACTCAATGGCATTTATACTAACAACTAACTACAACTAAGAAGGTAAAAACACGTTTACACTATTACAAAAATATATATATAGCAACTTTAACAGTATCACCGTAGCAGCATAAGATATTGACAATGAGAGTGCAGAGCCAATCCAAGTTCTCTCAAACCACGCACTTCAGGTTAGATTGATGCTGCTCTTAGGGATAAAAATGAGATAGCCCCCCGTGTAGCCCTATTAGTTGTGAGCTTCAATCAAGTGACCCATTGTCTATAATCTTTCTGTCTATTATAATTTTGTTTATTATGGGTTTGTGCTTAATGACCAATTTTTTCATTAATTTTTGTCTGCTAATGGTATTGTTCTTTGAAGTTATGTGATCTAATAATTTTCATATTAGATGGATTTTTATGAAATGACCTTTTTTCTAAACATTTCAAATAAATAGTTTCAACTCAATTTTATTTATATTTCCTTTTTTTTATACACGGGCTCCACGCAATTCAATGGTTATATCTACGCCTTGGGAGTAATACTCCAACATATAATTCCAATGTGAGGTGTTGAATAATAGTGATGTGGACTTCATGTGGTCATCCTCAATATTAACCACTAACGAATTATTAGCTGTGACATCAGATTATATCGTTGTAATATCAAATCATGCAAGAAAAACATATAACCATCGGTCCTACCTTAATTATCAATTACGCCGATGTTCACGTTCTCTTTTCTCTCGTCAAATGAATAATTACAAATAATACAAATGACATTCTTAAAATTATTTTGTCAGTAAATTTGATAGTGAGTATATTTTATTGCAACTAAGGTAATAATACGTACAATGTTTAATGTTCCATATAAAGGCATATTTAATTAATTATTCTTCTAGTTTTAATTGTGACAGACAAGGAAGGTTAAATTTTATGTCCCTTTAATTTTTGACAGGGTTGTAGTCACAAAAATACAATCATGAAAGTGTATGATTTGAGAGATTGCTAGTAACTAATGTTTGTTTTCTGGAAATTGTTGGAAAATGAATTAAAAAAGTGAAAAGAAGAAAAGAAAATTTTGATTGCTCGATCGATCGAGCTAGATAGATTTTTTTGTTTCTGTGAAACAGTAGCTCGATCGATCGAGCTGTGTTTCTGTTTCGTGAAATGATGTGTTCATTCACGTTCGAGTGCGATTTCTCGCTTAGTATTTCCAAAAGGTGTCCATTTGGACTAGTTTTTTCGTTTACTATATATACAACATATCTCTCACTTGATATTCATGGAATTTTAGAAATTCACGTAATATACAAGATCAAAATTTGAGTAATTTTGTGGATCTTCATCCTTGTTGAATATTGAGCGCTTTTAAACATTTGTGGTTTAAAGGATTTGTGATTTGTAGTGCTCCTATCACAAATCATTGTCGTTGTATCTTGAGAGACAAATTGTCAAAGTAAACTGTTAGCACCGTAGCGAGGCAATATTGTCTTAAGGACAGAGATTATAAATCTCACATCCACATTCTTACTAAAAAGTCATTTGTTATTTTTAATTGCTACTTTCCTAAGATACACATCCATAAATTTCGTACAACAGAAATGTATTTATTTATTTTAAACGTTTAAAATTAATTTTTAAAAATTATTTGACCCAAAAGATTGAATCAGGTTCGGTATTATCCGGTAAATTTTAAAGATGGTCTCACTAACTATGTATTTTTCCAATACTAATCTCAAACTTTTAGAAATAATCAAATATAGTCTCATATAAATTATTTTTAATAAAAATAGTCTCACATAAATGTTTTAACAAATTTAGTCCCACGGAAATATTGTTAAACAAAAGTGGTCCTATAATTGCATAGAGAGCTTTGAGATAACTTTTTATTAAAACAAAAGTTTGGGATTAGTATTGATTAAAAACAAAAATTTAGGACTATTTGATTAATTCTAAAAGTCTGGGACTAGTGTTGCAAATGCCTCTATTCTATGACAGCAGTTTTTGAAATTTACCTGGAATTATTAGAACAGTATAATAAATAAATAAAATAAAATTGAGTTAAAAATGAAAAAAAAAAAATCTAACAAGTACAATTGTAGCTATAAAAATAACTTCCCTCCGAAGTTGATGCATAGTTATACTATTTTAAAAATTTAGGTGGCGCATTCAATCTAGATTTTTATTAATTTTTAATGATTTTTTTAAATGACAAGCTTTTATGAAGTTAGAGAGATTTCTATTGACTTTTATAGAATTCTGTGGAGTTATCAAAAGATTTTTATAAAGTCTCGTAGACTTTTTCAATAGATTTATATGGACTTTATTGACTTTTAATGACTTCTTTAAATGAAACTTTTATTAAATTGATAGATTTCTAATAACTTTTATAGAATTACACGGAATTATAAAAAGAATTTTATAGACTCTATAGATTTATAACTTATAATTGATTTTTTTGAACTAACAATTGAATATAAATAACTTCTTCAACTTAAAAAATGTGAAAATCGATATTCAATTTTTTTGCATGGCAAAGATTGAGCAACTTTTTGCATCTTCATGATGATGACCTTGAGGATCCAGTTAATGTTGCTATATAATTATAGTCTATAATTTTGTGTAATAAAACAAAAGTTTCCTGTTAAATAAAATTTTATAAACTTAAAATATTTTTTGATGATATTTGACTGCTATAAAAATTCTCAAAACATACTTTTTTTTTAAATTAAACATGATAATTTATATCGTTATAAATAACTTTTGTTTTAGAAAAATATTTATTATAGTTGTTTATAGATATAGACTCATACAATTGTTTTAAAAATATATCATTTAATATAAAATTGAGCATATTAACTTGCTATTTTATCAAAATACTTGTGCAAATATTAGTATTATATTGGATAAAAAAATAAGATGTGAAAAAATAATAACTGAATATTCTTTCGATATTCATCACAATTCCACGTTTCCGTGTTGTAGCTTCTATATTGTGAGTGCACAATCCTAATTATGTGATTAATGATCACACAAATGATGATTATAGCGTAAACAGAGGAAGATTTGTTTAACATTTATTAACATGTTGCCATAAAAATTTCGACATAACCTCATCGTATGAGGAACATACCACCAATACCAATAGACGAATACTGAAAATATATATAAATATCATCAGTTCATATACAGCATACAAATGAAACTATAAAACACTTAACCATAATGGATTGAAATCGAATGAATATATAGAAACTACTCACACACCACAGGTATAAACCCCTGGTGAACATATACATATAATACTGGGATAAACAGAAGAATAAACCTCTCAAGGTGGCTTCCACCAGACGTACCCTGTCTAGATCCTGGCCACCTGTATAACCTGTTATTGTCCACTCGCAAAGACAACAGCAGCCCCCTTGGGAGTGAGCAAAAGCCCAATATGGAACGATCATAGAATATACAACATGTATCTATAACATGATATATGAAGCAATGCATGTCATGTCATGTCGGTATCATACACCCATCCTCTGGGCATCCCAGAGCCAATAAATAAAGTCTAAATGTCTCAATAGCTCGAGCATGTCAAGCAAGGAATGTCTGGTGCGTCGTCAAAGTGTCATCACATTCCTGCTCTTGACATCATATCATATCATATCATACTGATGACAATAGCAAGGCGCCATCCACAATAATTTCAACAAATAGAGATAATCCATAGGATGACGTCAGCAAACGCCACCAATCCCCGTATCAACAAATCATAACAATCATAAGGGCCACAAGTCCCTATGCCTTTAAGGCCACTTAATGCCAGTCATAGCACCATGTACAACCCTTATGATTGATCGCATCCAAACGAACAGGGTAACAAAGAATCGTAGCTCAACATGTATGTTATGCATCGATGTATGTATAAGACATGATGTGTGTTGACAAAATATTTATTTTCATACACCGATGTGCAATTATGAATGCTATGAATGCCACATAATTTAAATAAAATCACGTAGCCACGTAACCTCAAGTAAATCACACAAGTCATCAAATCATATACAAACAGATACAGATACCTGTTGTATGTTACCCGATCGTAACATACCTTTATTTCTCGATATGCAAGGGTCAACTTGAGCTTGTAGAGTCGAAGTAGTCACTGTATATCAATATAAATTCACAATTCAGGAAATTAGTTACCAAAACTTGGTTATCAAATTAGTCGCAGCTTAACCAACTTAGGGTAATTAAATTGATGCGATTACATCATAATTTAATTTTCTAAATTAGTTTTTGCCAATTCAAATTATTTTTCAACAATTATAGTCCAAATTAACTGGTAGCTATCGAAGCAAAGTCGGAAAAATCGAGCATTGAGTTTTACCCAATTTTCGCTCAGTGTCATGCACACTTGTCCTCCAATTCCGGTGACCTCCGGCGGAGGTAGTGGCGGTGACCGGTGTAGAAACCTTCGTCCAGGTGAGGAGAGTAGATTCGGTGTATGGCTTCGTCCAATTTGTTTTAGAATCGAAGAAATCAAACCAGAGTTCCTCAAACTCTAGTCTATGCAATTTCGTTCATTCCAGGTCAAAATCGAAGCACTTTTCGAACACCAAAATTCGATTATATGGTATAGAAATGTGCGCCTGAGAGTTGTGAACATGGTAGTAGGTCGGGCTCGTCGATATGTGATCGTAAGGCGGCGAACGCATCGGATAAGTACACGGTGGTCGGTGAATCGCGAGGTTGTGCATGTTTTCGCATCTTTTAGTAGGTGTCGGCGATCTGTGTGTTTTTTAAATGTTTTGCAATGTGTTTTACGTTCTATACCGATATATATTAATTCCCGACCAATTATGAACATTAGTGCACCACCGGTGTACTGGTGCATGTATATTACTTATATAGTCCACACCTGACTTCGTATCCTTATTTCAATCACAAAAAATTAAATTTATCAATTTAACACAAATTTTATATTTACTAAATTATTTTAACAAAATTTCGGTGTTAATCCGAATATTCCAAAAATATATTTGGCATTCACCATGTTCTAACCCCACTGTCAATTGACATGTACAAGGTCAATTTTCACTCTCATTAATTATGTTATATTCATTAATTAATTTCTAACTAATTAACAAATTAATGAGCAAACTGTACTTAATTACCATTATCAGTGCTCGTAACATCACATTTACAAAATATTAAGTATGATATCGAGCTGTTAAAGATAATATTCATCATGTTTATTCTCAACCATATGATTAACATAAGATGAATCACGTAATTGTTGAGAAGTCGATAATACGGTACGAGGGTCTTACATATATATTACACGTAGATATACAGAAACATACTCACATCCGTACATTGGGGAGGTGACCGTGACGGAAATGAAAATAAACGTAAAGAGAGATGAGGGTAATTATAAATTAAAAGTCATTCCAAATCTTTACTAGGAGTGGTGGAGAATTTTTAACTTTTTTAGGATACATGGGGCATCAAAATTTGTACCTAAAGATTTCAACAGAAGTCATTAAAAATCAATGAGATTTTGGATACCTATAGACTTTTATAGAGTTTTAAAAAGTCAAATTTGAAAACCACCTGACTTTTAAAAATTCTACGAAAGTCTGTTTTGAATACCATTAGACTTTTGTGGAGTATATAAAAGTCTGGATTGAATACCTCTACACTTTTATACTCCATAAAGTCATTAAAAGTCAATAAAAGTCTATAACCAATACATCCCGTTAATTATATAGATAATCAGAGAATTTCTTATATTATTATTTTTCAGAATTCTGGTTCAATCCAGCAAAATCAACGTACATGAGACAAAATACGTTGGAGATTCTAAATTGGCTTCCATGCATATGAACAAGTGTGACACCAAATGTTTCCAGTGAGGGACAGGACTCTGGAAAATAATCGATTGTGCCGAAAATACTTGTATGAACTCAGTTTGGACCTCTCAATATAATTGATATAAAATTGTTGGTATGTTATTTTATGTATATTTTATTTGAAAGATACTGTATTTTAAGTTGATGTATAAGCGTGACTCAAGCCAAATGCATAAGTATTTCCCTATCAACATGATGTGTCACGCCCCGAGACCGGGGTCGATAACACCGGCGTTGATTCTAAATACAATTCAAAATCAACAAGCCTCGTAATACAGAATTCTACGAAAACCAGTCTATTATTCCAAAAATATAAATAATTGTCTTTACAATTGAATTTAAATTGCATAATCAAACTCTAAATGTCTTAAAACGGAATAACTTAATGAAATCCTAAATAAACCAAAATTGATGTCTTTAATTCATAGAAACGCAGCGGATCACCAACCCCAAAATTGGTGTTCTTCTTCAGCTTGAATTTCTTCCTCGTCTTTATCTGGGAAGGTAGAGTAAGGGGTGAGTGTTTTGGAAAACACTCAGCAAGCGGGGGCCAATCGTATGTGATAACAATATAATACTTTTTCATAGTTTTCCAAAATATATCATAATCGGACATAAGCTGATATGAATACAGAAACATAAACTTAACAGAATTGCTCTAACCAGAGCCAGAACATAACATAGCATATCAGAGTCATAACTCATATCACTTAAACATAAATCCTTTACACCGAAAATCTAGAGGGACTTGCATAGACTCAAGTGGTGGCTCCCGTATATGTAGCACTTTGCTCCGCCGGCTCAAGAGGTGGCTCCCATGTACGTGGCACTTTGCCCCGCAGGCTCAAGAGGTGGCCCCCGTACACGTAGCACTTTGCCCTTTGGACTCAAGAGGTGGCTCCCATCATACGTAGCACTTTGCTCCGTATAGCCCTTATTTCTCGATGATCAAAATTTGTCACAACATCGTAGTTTTAAAATACATCACATATTCGATTGAGATTTCAAAACATACATATGATTTTTAGAAAACGAAACGAATATATAACAAAGCCCACTTACCGAGATAATATATGCGTTTGAACGATTTAAGGTGCGAAACACGGTGATTCCTTCCTTCCTTGGCTTGAATAGTGTTTTAAAGTTAATTGCCCAATTTTCAGAATTTTAATGGCATAAACCTTCGAAACAAAAGGCTGGAGCATGGGCTGGAATTTATGAAATAATAACTACAGGTTTCGAAATATTGGCTGAAGTTTTCAAAAATTAAATGATCAAAATTCTCCAATTAAAGAGACTGCAAGGTATGCCTTTTTGAGGGCTGAAGCTTTCGAAAAGATTCTGCTGAATTTATATTGGAGATTTGAAAGTGTATCCTTAATTATTTATTAATGATTTTGCTAACTGCTAGCTTATCTATTAATTATTTAATTTGAGAGTCCTAGTATAATAAATTCTCTTGATATTATAATTCAATATTATCTATACACTTTTTATCGTTTTAAAACTCTACAAGATTAAATCATACAAACTAAGTATTATCTTTTAATAAAATTCAATATTATCCTTTAATTTATAATATTATCTTGATATCAAGTAGTTGTGTATTACTAAATTCCTAGTAATTGAGCAGACCAAAATACGTTGTAGTTGAGTTGACCAAAACTCTAGTCATTGACTTGGTTGAAAAAATCGGGTTCTCACATGATGTGTGTGAAGTAGGGATGCAATGGGACGGGTCCAGACCCGGACCCGGACCCGCATTGAACCCGCCCCGCCGGGCGGGTCTGGACCCGCTTCAACCGGGTTTGGAAGCGGGCCGGGTGGGTCCTGGGATTGGCCGAACCCACCCCGGACCCGCTCTGCTTTACATTTTTAATTTTTTTTTTTTAAAAAATGATATTGATTATACATTTTACTTCTTTGATTGAACAATAAAGTGTCATTATTTAATTTTATATCAAAATTCATGTGTTCATGTTAAAGAAGTTGGACATTTTGAAGGAAATAAGAGCAAATAAAAATTTAGTAGCTTAAAGAGAGTTTTACAATGTTTATTATAAATATTTACTAGAGAAAACATGAAATTTAATCACAAACCCTTCCCAAACCAAACATGAATCTTTCGATTCATGTGGCTCTCACGCTCAATTACTTGGTAAATTCTCTCAACTTTTGTGTTTCAAAATTAATTTCTAGCTATAATTTTGTTTAAAAAAAAAAAAAAACTGGAACCGGGGCAGGGCGGGCAGAACCCGCGTGGTTCGTTGGTCTAAGCGGGGCAGAGCAAGTCGGGTTTTATGTGTAGGAGGCGAGTCCTGGGATTGGCCAAACACATATCATGCCCGCCCGTTGCTATTCCTAGTGTGAAACAAGACCAATAATGTTGCCGAATAAATTAATATTTGTATATAATAATGATCACCGATAAGTGATAAGCGTGGCTACATAAATAAAAATCCGAAAAATTAATGACATTGTTTGATTAAAGCAGTGTTTCCAACTCAATTTGGGGCTTGCGTATTTTTTTCTGAAATTTATACATTATTAATATGTATGTAAAGTGAATATTCAATATGATTCAACAAGATCTAATCTTGTTTGAGTAACGGATTCTGGCCAACCGAAAGAATCTTATGATCAATTCATAGATCATTTGGATTCCATTAGTCTATAAAGATTCGAAATATCACATATTGATCAATCAAAGATAGATTCAACAATTAAAAAAAAAATCAATTCTTTGGGAAGCTTTTCAATTTGATTTATAAATTCGTTGTTATCGGGTCGAGTGCTGCCCCCGGTGATCTTTTTCCAACCGAGAGACACAAACTCTCATCATGTCTTCTTGTAGTTGGATCACCGAGTTTTTTGGGGTGGGTGCCATTTTGAGACTTAAATTAAAAGGAACATGGCCTAGAATGTGTGATGGACTCGAATACAACCTCATATGTTTGTAAGCTCATATTCAAATAAAATAGTTATATAAATATTGAAATTTTCCATTGGATTAAATAAAATTAGCCTGTTTTAATTAATTTAATTGACCAAATTACTTAAATGAATTGACCTACTTGTCTTCGTACGGCTGGTTGTGCCATTTACAGCACTGTGCAATTATAGTGGCACTGATAATTAAAAGTGATGGATTTTTTTTATTCCAACCATAATAAATGGCTCAACTCAAAATATGTGTACCACCAACCTCTAGCTAGGACCATATGATATATTTAGTTTAATTAGTATATATTAAAGACATATACTACCATATATTAAATGAGGCTTAGGTCACAATTTCATAACATGTCCTTAAATATATTAATCACTCCTCTGGTATACAAACGTGAAATAAATGATATATTAAATTCAGATCCCGTGACTTTTTTTTATTTTTAAATAAATATATATATATATATATATATATATATATATATTAAAATTATTTTTGCACATTAGAGGGCAAAACAATTAGAAACATATCAAAAGCAATGAGCTATTCAGCCGTAGATATGAATTATTTAGTGGAAAAAAATTATGATACTAGTGATTAGTTTGATTTAAAATCAAATAATTTTTTATATGCATTCTAAATATAATGTAAATACTTTTATATACATAATATTTGTATCCCGTATCATATTCCGATGAATAATGATATTCATCCGTTCCGTTTGCTTGCACCACTCTGCTACATTCTGGCATCTGCCCACTTTCAGAGTCATATACTTCGACATTAGTCTATATTTTTTAGTTATATGTATTATCTATATATAAAAAAAATACGAACCTTTTTCTAGTGTGATAAAGAACTGCATTAGTTGAAATGTTTCTGTAATGCCTCGATTTGTTTAATACACGTATGATATGATTATGGTGTCACTTGACGATATGATAACTGGGGGTTCGAGTGGAACCAAGAATGAATTGATTCATATATGAAATGAAATATGGGAAGGCATGAAACATGGTGTGTAATGCATTCATAATATAAACATATGAATTATGGATTAAGAGTTGAAGGTACATCAATATGTGCATATGAGTTTGCATTTGAGTATGCATATGACTTTAATGTGAATTAGAGTTTCATTTTGAATGTGAGGTTCATTTCATGTACATGTGATTTAACATGTAATTATCTCCAAATGACATGATATCAAGTAAGTTAAGGACTTAATGACCTTATATCAAGTGCATGATGGAGGCAAAATCACATAATACACCACTTTCACCTAAAAATCTCTACAAGCTCCTCTCCAAACCCTTAGAGCTTTTGGTAGGCAAAGCTTGGATTTTCACTTGTGAAGTGAGCTAGGAAGTTGGGTGAAGTGATTTCTTAGCCTCTTGGTAAGAAATTCATAGTTGTATACTTGAATTATTCATTAATGTTGATATATGTGAAGGAAAAGCTCAAGTGTGCATGTGTACAATCATAACATGTTTATATGCTAGGAATTGGAATCTATGATGTTAGATTTATGTTTATATGTTCCTAGGTATTGCAAGAAACATGTTGACATGGTTTAATATGAGGTGTAGGAGAAGATTCATGGAGATAAATTTGAAAATCGCCATGCTCTCACTTTTCTGGGCATCGGCGATCGATCGGTGCGAGTAAGCGATCGATCGCCGATGACAGCAACATTTTAAGGCGGTGAAATTGGATGGCGATCGATCGGTGAAAGTGTCGCGATCGATCGCGATGAACAGAGCATTGTGGCGATCGATCGCCAAGTTATTGCGATCGATCGCGAGGGGGCAGAGAGTTTTGGCGATCGATCGGTGTTGATCACGATCGATCGCCAGTGTTAATATTTTGAAAAATAAAATATTTTGTGGAATTTGATTTTAATGCCTATGATAACATGATATATTGTTGGCATTGTTGTAGCACCATCACAGGGGACAGGACAACGAGGCACTTAGCTATTGACAACTGCTTTTTCTCGTTTGTGTCGCAGTACAGGTACGTGTTGACGTACGGAGTATAGATATGATATGATGATGCTATTATGGTTTTGATATCATATGATTTATGTTACCGTTGTGTCATATGATTGGTAGTATCATATGCATGTGCATACATAGATTTCATATGAGTGGTATGAATGCCTTGATAGATATGTGTATATGCTTTGGTACGATCATTGTCTTGATAGATATACCTGGTGGGGTATATGCTTTCACTGCCACGATAGATATGCTAGTGTTGGGCGTATGCTTTGACTGGGATCGGTGTCTGGATAGATATGCTAGTGTGGGGCATATGCTTGGGCTGGGATCGTTGCCACGATAGATATACTACATATGCTTTGGCTTGAGAGATATACGCCTGGTGTGGGTATATACTCTGGTTATTATCACAGATGAGTATGGTACTATGATATGTGCTGCTAATATGAAGATGTGATGTGGTTTCACTGACATATTGAGCTGAATAGGCATATCATATGAGACTCGTGATAATAGGGAACTTGTTGAGACATGTCATGACATAGTGCATTTGTGGATGCATGATACAGAACATTCACGTTATCTGATTTATTGTGCTTTATCATTGATATTGATATTGTGTTTTGATATTGCACTGAGATAGTTGTTATCTATACTCACGTTGTGAATGTTTCTGTAGGGACTCATAGACGTGGGGAGCGTGAGTCATGATTTCCGCTGCGAGGGGAACCACTGCCTAGGAGTTCTTTTGAATTAGGTTGTTTATGTACATGATATGTATAGTTTGTTAGAGTTTTGATAACCTTGTAAACAACTTAACTAGTATGAACTCTTAATCCGTGCATGGTATATTACTTAATTCAGACTCACATATATATGTTTAAGGGATACATAAGGATTAAGTAAATCAGGCCCCACAGTTTCTTGGTGTCTTAAATCAATGTAGAAAATATATTATAATCGGTTAATCTCTTTTCTATAAACATTGAATTTTATGACACACCAAGCGTATTATTGTATCCTACACTAACTGTATCTTCTATTTGTCATAAATCCATAGTTTTGTTAGTAACTTACAACTACTTTGGGGATGATATTCGAATATGAGTCATCTGTTTCGCAATTGCGACCGATGCAAGATGGACTACATGCTTCTGTATCTCTTACTTTTTCATATATATTTGTTAGGATCAAATGTTTACCACTTTGCTAAAAGATATATTTGATTACTTATAATGGCAGCACAAAACCCCGTACTAAATGACAGGTGGACATGACAGGCTGCACCACCTGGATACCAATGGGTAGACTTGTTATACCATTGACGATACACCCCTCCGAGCACACAAAAGATTGCAAGGTACACAGTGGCGGACACAAGAATTGTGAGAAGGGGGTAAAAAAAAATTAAAATTTTAGGGCAAAAAAAATTTAGGGGATCAAAACAAATTTAAGGGGGAAACTTTAAATTTTGGGAGGTAAAATGTAATTTTTTTAAAAAAAATTAGGGTATTTTTTTGTTACGGGGCACTTGCTCCCCCTTCCTATAGATAGCTCTGCCCCAAAGGGTACACCATTTCCAACAATCTCCCCATAAATTGCTTCTCGGGTGGCTCGATGGGCGTCACTTCATCTATGAGTGCACAGAGGACATGTTGTACCGATTCCCCAACATTCCACCTCCCAGAATAATCCCCATAAATTGCTTCTGGGCAAGTTGAACCCATAACCATCATTCCGATGCTACTTTTTAAAATCAAACGCTTACCACTTTGCTAAAAGGTATAGCTAGTAGCAGAGAAACAATTTTATTTCCTTATAGTGGCAGCACTTAGCCGTACTAAACGACATGTAGATATGAGTGGCTGCAACACGTTGATGCAAATGGGTCAAGCTTGTTATGCCATAGACGGTGCACCTCTCCTAACGCGCAAAAAAAATTGTAATGACCTGGATTTTAAATAATAATAATAAAAAAAATCATAATAATAAACACTAATAATAAAAATAAGTAAATAGAGTAATAAAGATTTGGGCCAATCAATTGGCCAATGTCTCCCACCCACCAGTAGCCGATTCCCCACATTCCCTCTCCCCGATTCTTTTCCATTTCACCCAATTTCATTCTGTAAACCCAATTCAAATGCAATCTCACTCTGCACTCCCAATCACCGAAAATCTTGCTCAATCCCTAAATTTTTACCTCGAATCAGCGACACCTCTCACCCTATTTAGACCCTGCCAAATGTAAACCGAAGGAAAAGCTCAAATGGATCAAGGCAGATCGAGCGAGAGGGTGTGATATTCAAAAAATATTGTGTTATTCCCGGAGTGATTATGACCCTTAATAGATTTTAATTGTGGTAATTATGAGTAAATTGCGGTGTTGAGACTCCCGAGAATTTTAATCCGGTATCGGGTTGTTGGATCCAAGGGTTGAGAATTTATTCTCATTGAGGTGTTAACCTTTGAATTGTGTTGGTAGTGGGATCTGGAGTCTGGGGAGCTTTAGATTGAGGGTTGTGATGTAATTGAGTGAGTGAGAGACAATTAATGATTTATAATGAGTTATGGTGCGAGTATTTGAGACTCGGGTTTTTGGAGCCTTGGTGCTATATAGACCAAGTGGACTCGGTGTTCAGTCTTACACTATTCTCTTCTCTCTCTCTCTCCCTCTCTCTCACGCTTCCCCTTTTCCCCTCTTTTCCCCTCTTTTTCTCTCATGGAAGAGAATCGATGGAAGCTCGATTTCGGAGCGAGATTTCTCGAAGATAATTAGGTAACATTCTTCCACTCGCCTTTATCTTCGTTTTGAATGTGGTTTTGTTGAGTTTGGTTGGGTATAGTATTGGATTTGGGTTTTGGGGATTTTCGGTAAATGTTAAAGTGTTGTTTTGGGCGTTTTTATTGACTTTAAATGGAGTATTTGGGGTTGTGAAGGTGTTGGGGGTGTTAGTTTTTATTTTGGGTGTGAAACACGCCATTAAAGCAAAGTATTTTTCAAAAAAATTGCAGGTCGCGATCGATCGGTGCCGATCGATCGCGACATTACGCTGGATATTGGAGACGATGTACAGCACCCGCGATCGATCACGAGAATCTACCGATCGATCGTGGCGAGACAGTTGATGTTGGCGATCGATCGGCATGGGACGATGATCGATCGCAGTTGGGCAGTAGGATCTCGCGATCGATTGCGGGAAATGACGATCGATCGCGGCCCCTGTTTCTTCGGTTTTTCAAAAAATTTGGTAAATGTCGGGATTTCGGATTTGGGATTTGTTGGTAGATTTTCGGGACGATGTCTACATTCCAATGGGACTATTACGCTTTAAAATGAAATGGTTTGAGTTAGAACTTTAATAAGACGTACTACCCATTCGAGTTAATCGGTAAGTCATTGGACATTAAGTTGGGACCTTGAGTAGTACGCATAATTCAATAATGGTGATTAATCATTGTGGTAGGATGATGTATTTGGGCTTGTTTACGTGCTTGTGCATGTAGTCGTGTGCTTATGATTGATTGTGAGCTATTAACTGTGTATATCAAGTAGTTCACTGGATCTCAGGGCAGAGTCAAGGTTTAGCTCTTGCTACTGAACTTTAAGGTACGTGTAACGTACGAGCATGGTAGATATATTATTGTCATGTGCATGAAAACATATGATTGTTGTAAATATTATGATACGTATTGAGGATCATGGAATGCCGCTATTGAGCGAATGTTGTCGTTGTTGAGCGAGACGTCGCTATTGAGCGAGCATTGGATTGTGATATTGCCGCTGTTGAGCGAGCAATGTGACACGATTTGATGAGACTGAGAAATCATTAATTGAAATATATTTGATTTTTGTGAATCGTTATTGCAATGACTGATTATGTAATTGGCGGTTTGAGCACGTGTTTAGTTAATCAGTGTAATGATTAACTGGTTGAGAGTTTGATGATTTTGGTTATTGTGATAACATGAACAACATGAGAGATCCTATATGGTAATGGTACACACATGGAGTATTTTCTGACTTTACAGATTTACATTCTCTAAATTATGAATTGTGAGACTGATGATATTGAGATTGTACTATTGGTATGCTCACCCAGTATGGGTGCTGTTTCTGTTGAAACAGATAGAACATGTACAACATTGGCTTTGGAGATGATTTCGAGCTGTTGATTGGGAATGCTTCTGGGACTGAGGTATCAATATTGGTATTGGGTAAAGTGTTTATACAGTAGTTACACATTATTCATTCAATGCCCGCATGTGAGCATTTGTATATTTGTATATGGATTGTATAAAGGTTAGGGGTTTCTCTTTTCATTTATGATTGACATGCAATTAGTTAAAGAGAATTGCATTATGAATTGAGAACATGTTACTGTATTATGAGGTGTATGCGTATGCTAGTGGGACGACATTGGGAATTGAACATTATGTGGATTAATGTTGAATTTTTTATAGATGACATATATGAGGATTCCCTAATGTTATAAAAGCATGCACCATTATTGTGATAATACACTAATAGCGGGTCAAGGTAGCGAGGGCCTTACAGAGGGAGTATAGAGATTCTCAAAGTCTGGTATGAAATTTAACAGCCTCAATTCTCGAAATTTGATGTTGTGTTAAATTAAATCATATCCTTCATGTAGATTGTTCTGTGAATTATGAAATATTTTATGTGCTTTGATATATGGCTTATTCATGATTGTGAGCTCCGAAACGGCTCCAGTATAGGCTAAGCTTAATTGGAATTAGTTCACCATTTTTTAGACAAGGTGCTTAAGCTATTGAGATTAAGGTTTATTCATACTTGACTGTGCACATAGGAATTGAGGTTGATTGTTATATTCAATAACGAATTGAATTCAATTTAACAGTAGCAAGCTGAAATTCCTCTGCATGCGTTGTTGTCTATCGATTTCATTTTTCTCTAAAAGTAAAAAGGAAAAAATAATAATAATGATACTGTTGGATTAGGGAATAGATGGTTCATTTTCTCCCTTATTGTAATTAGGTTAGCCTTAATTCAGCTTGGTGTGTAAATGCATAGTGACAAAATTTACTAATAGCTGATCGATTTTAATTGGATTATATATTTAGAATGTACGATTAATAGTATTGTACTGTGTGGCAGGAAATCCGTAATATCTTTGGAAATTGTTGGAAAAGTTTGTAGCTTGAACAATTTTAGGAAGCTTCAAGGTATGTAAAAGGAGTTGCATTTTCCGCAAATTATTTTAAGAATTTTCTATTATTTATTTTGAAATGTGTGGAATAGTAAGCATATAAATTACTTTTGAAATGATTTTTTGACAGAAATATAATTTCTGAAAATGAGTTTTTGGATAGCTGTTTGGTTGTGTGTGGAAAACTATTTCTAGATGTCATGCTGTTTTGATTTAATGAATATGATTTGAGGTTATGAACGAATGACGTTCTTTGTTTTGTCTGTCTCGCTTGTGACTAGGGTAAAAACACGCACACTTTCGGCTCGTTGGCGACGAGAATAAATAAACGCATTTTTGTTCTGCCCGCAGGCGGAGGGGGGTATAATATTTGCTGATACCCTTCCAGTGGGTATAGCCTGAAATAATATCATCGTGTCACCTCCTTATTTGAGTATGCATTTGTTTCATTACAACATGACTATCGTATCCCTATTATGTGACTGTTATATGATTCTGTTCGTTATTCGTTGGTTATATGTGCAGTTATTTCCGTTATGATTCTTGCTTTGTGAAAGTTAGCTCCGTTAACTGCTCAGATTAACCTATATGTGTGAAAGTTATTTTGATATGCAAATGTATTATTTTTCGTCACATTATGGAAGAAAATGATGATTTTAATATAAAATGATGCGACTCACATTTACCTGTAATGTGACATATTACAAATGTGTCGAAGATTTGGTGGGATGAGCGGAGAGCCTATTTAGAAGGATGATAAAGTTTAATTATTTCATGAACAATAAGTTTATCTATTTGAGGACATAAATTTAGTTTTATACGTGTTAGTATGATTTTGAGGATTGTGGTTTATTATTGTTATTGGGGTGATTATTGATGTTGAATGGAGTGATTTGGTTGATCACAGGATGCAATTATTAAGGGGATGCTCTGCCCGTTTTTTTGGAAGTCAAAGTAAAAATGTATTAAGTCAACGCATATTAGTTCGTTGTAAAATTGGAATGTTTCCGCTAAACAGAATTTCAAATTGATAACTAATTTTTTATTTGAGTGAAGCCTTGTGTTCAAGCAATTGAACACAGCGTGCGACCCATTGGGGCAGGCCGTCACAAAAATACTGGGTATACTATTTCTAACAATATTTGTATTAAATTATATATAACATATGTTACATATTTTACCTACCACTATATTATGATAGAAGAGTAACATATAGTAATCACATTGGTCTCTTGGTGTGTTCTGTGTTTCTCCTAGAATACCCTGATGTAAATAACTACCTTAAATATTTAAATAATCTTCTTAAATATTTAGTTATTTAAATATGATATACCATATTAGTTTTAATATCAGGAAATTTAAAAACATAATTTATAATTTTACATAAAATTGTACTTTACACTAAATTAACCATACATGCATTTGTCAAAAATAGCTAGTTATTATTAAACGAGAGATTATTAGACCATAGATTAATGTAATAGTTAAAATGGCTCTTGGTATGGTTTTTTCCAACTTATAAATAACCTTTATCATAATTAACTTATTATATTGTAACTTTTTCCATTTATTAATTAATTTATAACACACTAAATTTTTTATATTTAAAATTAATTAATAACATTCAATAATGTTAGGATCGATTCAGGGGTAGGTGGCCAGTTCCACATTTGAGTTCAACCAACTTGAGCTTCAATAGCTCGTGTTCTTGATATAATTACACCGAGAGATTATATCGAGTTTGGTTTCAGAACTGTGATATCCCCGAAATGATTAATTGCAATTTGGGCATTATTGTAATTATATGATTAATTAATTATATGATTAATTATGGTGGTAATTAATTATGTACTGGATTTATTTATTGTGTTGAAATGCTAGTCACATGGTAGGCGTGACCGGGAATGCATTTCGGGATGCATGTGATGCATGTTGGTTAATTGGATGTTTTAATGACTTACATGGGTTGTTAGTCAATTATTGGTGAAACATGCATTTATTTGGTATTTTGGTGCATTTTGGATTAATGCTTTTAAAAATATCATGTTGGGGTGTTTTATACACCATGGGATTGTGGAATGCATTTTAATTAAACCCAACCCCTTTATACCCCAACCCCCACCATACCTTTACTTTACTTTCCCCAAATCACCACCAAACCCTTTTCCCTCTTCATTTTCGAGTTGGAGCAAAAAGGTGGAGAGAAATCCTTCCAAAAGTTTGATTTGTGGAGTTTATTGGGAGATTTGAAGTCCCCAAGAGGTATAGATACCTCCCTATTGTTTTTGTTGTGTTTGGATTGGATTTGAAATGGTTTAAAATGGGTTTGTTTTGGGTTGTTGTGGTTTTGGTTGAATGTTGGATTTTTGAGGTGCTTAAAGTGTTTATGGAAGGTTATTATGTGTTTAATGTTATTGGTTTGTTGGTAGGGGAGTTGGTATGGATTGGAATGGAGTTTTGGAGCATTAATGGCGATTTTTTGGCGACACAGGGCTCGGCGATCGATCGCCCGTTTTTGGCGATCGATCGCCCGTTTTTGGCGATCGATCGCCCGTTTTTGGCGATCGATCGCGAAGAGGCAGTACGCTCCAGAAGCTTATGGCGATCGATCGCCACATTTGGGCGATCGATCGGCGAGGGTGGCGATCGATCGCGCCAAATGTGGCGATCGATCGCCGAAAGAATAAAAATTTGGTTTCGGGCAGTGTGATCTCGCGATCGATCGGCCCTTTGCAGCGATCGATCGCGAGACACAAAATATGATGTTTTTGATTATTTTTGTAGGATTTTTGGTATTGGACTATTATTGGGTTCTAATATTGAATTGTGTGAATATGTAGAACCATCCCAGGTGGCAACACAGCCAAGGAAGTGAAGTCCTACCACATCCTACATTTTGGAAAGGTACGTAGAAGACGTACGGGCACCCAACGGTACATGTATCTAATATACTCATTGTTTGTGCATTGTGGATGCGAGTATATGTGGAATTATGCATTGTGGATGCAAATACATGTTGAATTATGCATGATGATTGTATATGCATATGACGGTTATTGGTGCACATCCCATGAGTCGTGGTCATCCCTTGATGATTTTAATGCTTGCCGCTATTTGATTTGTTGCCGCTAAATGTGAAGCGAGGGGTGGGAGCGCCGCATGTCACATTTGAGCGTGGTTATCATATAGGGCGAGGAAAGAATATTTGCCGCTCAATGTGAAGCGAGGGGTGGGAGCGCCGCATGTCCATTGAAGCGAGGTTATTCTATGCCGCCTATATGTAAATAAGCGAGGGGCATTAAAATACGTTGTGATGGACAGACTAGGGATTGGTGATTGGTATTTGGTATTGATGAGCTGGTATTATGTCATGACATGTGTAGACCATTAAATAATCTATTTGATTATACTCATGAGTTATGGTACAGGGACAACCAAACTGGAAGCGTTTGAAATGCATGGGAAAACAGGAAGTGTTTTATTGTGATTTATGCATTTACGCTTTATATTCATATTGTGTTGAATATGAATGTTATCATTGCTCATGTTTGGGGGTTGTCCTTGTAGGTACTTTTGGCATGATAAGAAGGGGCTAAAGCGGGTTGAGGTGATGAGCTTGTGAAGAACACTTTGGTAGATGAAGGACATGATTACTTTGTATAGTGTCTACTCTAGGACTAGTGTAAAGCTATAGTATATACATTCATTTGATTGGGAATGTAACTAATCCACTTGATAGTCCTCATTTTTGGCATGTAATTCTTAAGGCTCATAGTCTCAACACGATTATTTTACTCTGATAATTTATGTTAGCTCTAATTATGCCTTTAATCCGCACTTACATTAGTGGTATCAGAGCCAGGTTAGAGAACCCGGGAACGAGTGAAGGGTAGCCTTAGCATGATTGGCTAGGTGCTTACATTTGAAGCATGTTTATGCATGTGGTGCATATTGATGTATATCCTGATATACTAACATGCTTATTATCATTCCTGTTATCTAACGGCATAACATATATATTTGTTTTGGAATTGTTGTTAACCTTTGTGTTACAGCATGGCTGCTATGAATGCGGGGAACCTTAATGAAGAGGTCGGCGATGTTGGGAGCGTGAACGCTAGTATTGGTCAGGCAAACCCTCTACCTCCACCAGCTGTAGGCATGGAACCAGTGGCTCAGTTGTTATTGCCTGGTGAGATTAGTTTGGCTCAGTTTCTGTCTTACCACCCGCCCCAGTTTGAGGGGACAGAATCAGGGGAGGAGGCCGAAGAGTGGCTAGAAAGACTTGAGCAGATATTTGTATCGGCTCCTTGTACTGTTACAGCATGGCTGAGGCTGGCGGAGTTCCAGTTGGCAAAGAAACCTTTAATGTGGTGGAGGAGTACGGTGATGGAACTGAGAGCACAGGGTGCAGTGATTGATTGGACACTCTTCAGAACCCGGTTTCTGAACCGGTACTTCTCTGCGGCGACGAGACAGACGAAGGAAGATGAGTTTGCAAGCTTGAAACAAGGGAGCATGTCGGTGTCAGATTATGCCATGCATTATTCCTCGTTGCTGAGGTATGTTCCACACATTGCCACCAACGGACATGCGAAGATGAGAAACTTCATGAAGGGGTTGCGACCGGAGCTCTTTGACCGGGTTATCACCAATAACCCCACTTCTTTTGATGATGCTCTCACGAGAGCAGAGCTTGCGGAGATTGGAGTTGGAGCCTATCCTAGTGCCGCACCCCCACAAGCATCACAACAGAGGCAAGCTACTGATAGCTTGAGGCCCTGAGGGGAGTCATTTAAACCTCGTGGTGCCTCTTCATCCTCACGGTTCAGTGGGAAGAAATTCTTTGGACAGAAGCAAGAGGGCAAGAAGAACAATTGGTCAGCCAACCGAGGGCCTGTGCAAGGAAATAGATCGGGGGAGCCAAGGTGCGACAATTGTGGAGGGCCACATTCGAGTAAGTGCCCTGCCTGTTATAGCTGTGGCAAGATGGGCCACATCTCTCGGTATTGCCCCACCCGGGGAGGTCAGTCAGAGTTTCAGGGCAATAGGCCGAGATTTGATGACAGGACAGTACACCAGAGGCAGCAGTTTGTGCCTCGATCATCGGGAGGTCAGGCAGTGGGACCGTCCCAGGGACAGGTGTATGCACTGACCAGAGAGCAGGCACAGGCAGCCCCGGAGGAGGTGATCGCCGGTACGTGTCATTTATTTACGTACCCTGCTTTTATTTTGATAGATACATGTGCCTCCCACTCTTTTGTATCTGTGGGCTTTGTGGAGAGACACCATATGCGTACGTCTTCTTTACCCACGCCTCTCATGGTCTCGACACCCAGTGGAAGAAATGTCGTTGCCGATCAGTTTATGGCAGATTGCCTCATTTATTTTGAGGGCAACGAGTTGAAGGCAGACTTGATTGTGTTGGGCATGTCAGACTTCGACTGCATCATGGGTATTGATATTCTGAACAGATATCAGGCAGTGGTAGATTGCCGGCAGAGAACAGTGAGGTTCAGACCTGATTCGGGAATTAAGTGGACTTTTTATGGCAACGGTTCTCGTGCAAAGATTCCGTTGATTTCAGCGATCAAGATGACTCAATTGTTGGAACGTGGCCACACGGGCTATCTCATCTATGCCGTGGACACGCCTGGGAAGAATAAATAATTGAGAGTCGAGGATGTGCCAGTGGTAGCAGAATTTGCTGATGTATTCCCATAAGAGATCCCAGGTTTCCCACCGGCTAGAGAAGTCATCCGCTATCTCTCGTGCACCTTACAGGATGGCACCGGCAGAGTTGAGAGAGTTGAAGGAGCAGTTGCAGGAGCTCCTTGACAAATGATATATACGCCCGAGCGTATCGCCATGGGGCGCACCGATTCTTTTTGTGAAGAAGAAGGATGGTTCGATGAGGTTGTGCATCGATTACCGGCAACTGAATAAGGCCACAGTGAAGAACAAGTATCCTCTCCCAAGGATTGATGACTTGTTTGATCAGTTGCAATGTACCAGATTATATAGCAAGATTGATTTGAGATCCGGGTACCGTCAGATTTGAGTCAGAGAGGAAGATGTGCAGAAGACAGCATTTCGGACTCGATATGGACATTATGAGTTCTTAGTGATGCCGTTCGGTGTGACGAATGCTCCAGCGGTCTTTATGAGCTTGATGAATCGGATATTCCAACCCTATCTTGATCAGTTCGTCATTGTATTCATCGAGACATTCTCATCTACTCCCGGAGCGAGGAAGAGCACGTGGAACACTTGAGGACAGTGCTCCAGATTCTCAGAGACCACCAGTTGTATGCCAAGCTCAGCAAGTGTGAATTTTGGTTGAGTAGTGTAGTATTTCTGGGGCATGTCATATCTAGCAGCGGGATATCAGTGGATCCCAGGAAGATTGAAGCTGTAATGGAGTGGGCTGCACCCACTTATGTACCTGAGATACGGAGCTTTCTGGGTTTGGCCTGTTATTATCGACGCTTTGTCGAGGGATTTTCGAAGATTGCCAAGCCGTTGACACAGTTGACCCAGAAGGGAGTACCATTCTTTTGGTCAGAAGCTTGTGAGGAGAGCTTCCAGGAGTTGAAACACCGTTTGACGACGGCGCCAGTGTTAGTGATCCCTACAGAAAACTCCAGATTTGTTTTGTATACCGATGCATCATTTCAGGGCATTGGGTGTGTACTGATGCAAGATAAGCATGTGGTAGCTTATGCATCGAGGCAGTTGAAGCCACATGAGACGAGATACCCAGTCCATGACTTGGAATTGGCGGCTATCATCTTCGCCCTGAAGATGTGGAGGCATTATTTGTATGGTACGTCGTTTACCATTTACACGGATCACAAGAGCCTCAAGTTTTTATTCACTCAGGCGGAGCTGAACATGAGGCAGAGAAGGTGGATGGACTTACTCAAGGACTATAATTGTGAGATAAAATACCATCCCGAAAAAGCTAATTTGACAGCAGACGCTTTGAGCCGGAAAGTGAGGAGTTCTGCTGAGGACGTCATCCATTTGTCGGCTATGATGACCTCCTATTGCCATCTAGGCTATGATTTCAACATAGATGCGTCACCTGTGCATGTATCGACCTTGTTAGCTGAGCCAGATATCTATGAGAACATCAGGAGAGCTCAGAGGTCAGATGATGAGGTTCAGAGGTGGTCATCCTTAGTACATCTTGGTCAGCCAACGAAATTCAGAGTCGCCGATGACGGATCTTTGAGGTTGGGTAACCGTTGGGTGGTTCCGAGTACGCGGAGTTGCGTAGAGGGATCTTGGAGCGAGCTCATAGTTGCAGACTTAGCATCCACCCAGGCGGAAAGAAGATGTATAAAGATCTGCGTGATCAGTTTTGGTGGAAGAGAATGAAGTTTGATGTCGTCGCTTTTGTTAAGAGATGTTTGATCTGCCAGCAGGTTAAGGCAGAGAGACAGAGACCTGGCGGCGAATTGAAGAGCTTGGAGATACCGAAGTGGAAGTGGGAACACATTTCCATGGACTTCGTGACTCACCTGCCGAGGAGTGCTTCAGGTTTTGATGCTATTTGGGTGATTGTGGATCGATTGACTAAGGTAGCTCATTTCATCCCCTATATCATGACTTTCACCTTTTTGAGGATGGCTCAATTGTATATTCGAGATGTGGTGAGATTGCATGGGATCCCCATTTCCATAGTGTTAGATCGAGATCCACGATTCACATCTCATTTTTGGGAAGGCCTTCAGTCGGCCTTGGGAACTGAAGTTAGATTGAGCACTGCATATCATCCTCAGACGGATAGCCAGACCGAGCGTACTATCCAAACGCTCGAGGACATGTTGAGGGCTTGTGTATTGGAGTTCGATGTTTCTTGGCAGGATTCAGTGGCCTTGGTAGAGTTCTCTTATAATAACAGCTAACAGGCGAGCATTCAAATGGCTCCTTTCGAAGCTCTTTACGGCAGACGGTGTAGATCACCCTTGTGTTGGGATGATTTGGACCGCAAATCGGTCGGAGGACCGGAGTTGATTCGGGAAATGAAAGAGAAGATAAAGATGATAAGGCAGAAAATGAAAGCAGCTCAGGACAGACAGACAGCTTATGCGAATAAACGGCGGAGACCGTTGGAATTTCAGTTGGGAGATAAGGTCTTCTTGAAGATCTCGCCTTTCAGAGGCGTTGTGCGATTTGGGATGCGCGGAAAACTGTCTCCGAGGTATGTTGGACCGTACGAGATTTTGCAGCGCATTGGTACTTTGGCTTACCGACTAGCTCTGCCACCTTCTTTATCTGGTATACATGATGTGTTTCATGTGTCTATGCTGCGGAAGTATGAGCCGGATCCGTCGCATGTATTACAGCCTTCTGAGGTTCAGTTAGAATCCGATGTGTCTTATACGAAACGGCCTGTTAGAATTTTGGATCGAGCAGACCGCAGACTTCGGAACAAAGTGATATATATGATCAAAGTTCAGTGGGATCGCAGGGGTGTCGAGGAGGCTACGTGGGAGACGGAGCGGCATATGGTGCAGCACTACCCGGAACTATTCTCTGGTATGTGATTATGTTTAGTTTCTTTTTGGGGTAAGTGCATGTGATTTCGAGGACGAAATCTTATAAGTAGGGGAGTATTGTGATATCCCCGAAATGATTAATTACAATTTGGGCATTATTGTAATTATATGATTAATTAATTATATGATTAATTATGGTGGTAATTAATTATGTACTGGATTTAGTTATTGTGTTGAAATGCTAGTCACATGGTAGGCGTGACCGGGAATGCATTTCGGGGTGCATGTGATGCATGTTGGTTAATTGGGTGTTTTAATGACTTACATGGGTTGTCAGTCAATTATTGGTGAAACATGCATTTATTTGGTATTTTGGTGCATTTTGGATTAATGCTTTTAAAAATATCATGTTGGGGTGTTTTATACACCATGGGATTGTGGAATGCATTTTAATTAAACCCAACCCCTTTATACCCCAACCCCCACCATACCTTTACTTTACTTTCCCCAAATCACCACCAAACCCTTTTCCCTCTTCATTTTCGAGTTGGAGCAAAAAGGTGGAGAGAAATCCTTCCAAAAGTTTGATTTGTGGAGTTTATTGGGAGATTTGAAGTCCCCAAGAGGTATAGATACCTCCCTATTGTTTTTGTTGTGTTTGGATTGGATTTGAAATGATTTAAAATGGGTTTGTTTTGGGTTGTTGTGGTTTTGGTTGAATGTTGGATTTTTGAGGTGCTTAAAGTGTTTATGGAAGGTTATTATGTGTTTAATGTTATTGGTTTGTTGGTAGGGGAGTTGGTATGGATTGGAATGGAGTTTTGGAGCATTAATGGCGATTTTTCGCGACACATGGCTCGGCGATCGATCGCCCGTTTTTGGCGATCGATCGCGAAGAGGCAGTACGCTCCAGAAGCTTATGGCGATCGATCGCCACATTTGGGCGATCGATCGGCGAGGGTGGCGATCGATCGCGCCAAATGTGGCGATCGATCGCCGAAAGAATAAAAATTTGGTTTCGGGCAGTGTGATCTCGCGATCGATCGGCCCTTTGCAGCGATCGATCGCGAGACACAAAATATGATGTTTTTTATTATTTTTGTAGGATTTTTGGTATTGGACTATTATTGGGTTCTAATATTGAATTGTGTGAATATGTAGAACCATCCCAGGTGGCAACACAGCCAAGGAAGTGAAGTCCTACCACATCCTACATTTTGGAAAGGTACGTAGAAGACGTACGGGCACCCAACGGTACATGTATCTAATATACTCATTGTTTGTGCATTGTGGATGCGAGTATATGTGGAATTATGCATTGTGGATGCAAATACATGTTGAATTATGCATGATGATTGTATATGCATATGACGGTTATTGGTGCACATCCCATGAGTCGTGGTCATCCCTTGATGATTTTAATGCTTGCCGCTATTTGATTTGTTGCTGCTAAATGTGAAGCGAGGGGTGGGAGCGCCGCATGTCACATTTGAGCGTGGTTATCATATAGGGCGAGGAAAGAATATTTGCCGCTCAATGTGAAGCGAGGGGTGGGAGCGCCACATGTCCATTGAAGCGAGGTTATTCTATGCCGCCTATATGTAAATAAGCGAGGGGCATTAAAATACATTGTGATGGACAGACTAGGGATTGGTGATTGGTATTTGGTATTGATGATCTGGTATTATGTCATGACATGTGTAGACCATTAAATAATCTATTTGATTATACTCATGAGTTATGGTACAGGGACAACCAAACTGGAAGCGTTTGAAATGCATGGGAAAACAGGAAGTGTTTTATTGTGATTTATGCATTTACGCTTTATATTCATATTGTGTTGAATATGAATGTTATCATTGCTCATGTTTGGGGGTTGTCCTTGTAGGTACTTTTGGCATGATAAGAAGGGGCTAAAGCGGGTTGAGGTGATGAGCTTGTGAAGAACACTTTGGTAGATGAAGGACATGATTACTTTTGTATAGTGTCTACTCTAGGAGTAGTGTAAAGCTATAGTAAATACATTCATTTGATTGGGAATGTAACTAATCCACTTGATAGTCCTCATTTTTGGCATGTAATTCTTAAGGCTCATAGTCTCAACACGATTATTTTACTCTGATAATTTATGTTAGCTCTAATTATGCCTTAGTCCGCACTTAAGGAACTAGGGTCCTTACAAGAACCGAGTGAAAGACACTCGACATAACATGTTCTATAATCGATTAATCATTTAAAAATCATTTTAATTGTATACAAGTAAATATGTAAAAATAATTTGGTTGAAGCATTTTATCGAACACTTAGCGAGCTACATTTTGGTGTTTTATCAAGTACATAAAATACTTCAACAATGCTAACCGAAACAGTAAGATAAATAAATGCAATAAAGGAAATACACAAGTATTTGTTTATGGAAGTTCAAAGGTTGTTGAATCTTTCTATGTTCCTCTTCTTCCATCGAATGGAATGATACACTAGAAGACTTGAGTTATAATCAAACATGTACAATCCACTTAGACTAATACAACACAGATATCCTAAAGCCATAGTCCACAAAGAGCATGTTCTTTAATGTCTCACATGCAACGACATTCTCACCGAGTTGTGACAAATCACCAAGTGTTACAATGGTATTCAAAATATTCAATTTTAGTTCACAAATACAATGAATAGAGTGCACACAAATGCACAAATGATCTCGTAGCAGAAGTGATATAAGCTTGAAAGATGCGCCAAAAGGTTTTGGTAGTGCTATTCATGTACCAGACTTTGTCTTTCCGCACTTGAAACTCAAGTGGAATTGCTTTGAAAAGCTTAGATTGATATTTAATTTGCTGTTTTTGAGCTTCTGAGTCTTGTATATATAGCCCCAAATAATGACATATACGTTAGATACAAGAATATAGTCGCTGGGAGAGTTTTGGTAAGTTTTCGAACATTGCAACATCCATATTCTGTTTTGAGCTATTTTCTGCATTAACTGATTTGCTCCGGTAGGTGAGTCTACTTTCAAAAGCTCTGGTAGGGTAGGTCTACTTGCAACATCTCATGTAGGGTAGGTCTACTTGCAAAAGCTCATGTAGTGTAGATCTACTTGTAACAGCTCTGATAGGGTATATCTACTTGCAAAGCTTTCGGTAGGGTAGGTCTAATTGCAAAAACTCTTTTATAGTAGGTCTACTGCTTCAAGTAGATGCCTGCTACCAACATTGTTGTCCGAAGTTTGCTGTTATGTTCTCTTGGTTATATCTCTTGATTAGCTGATTTTTGGGCTAAGTGATCAACATGAAAGTTATAACCATTTTTTTAGCTTTTCATCGAATCTACAATACCTTGATTTCGAGTTCGTAAGAAAGAGAGAGATGCTTGAAATACGATGCGGTACTTCTGCTGTAAGTCTGATAATTTCGTCTGCGCTATACGAGACTTGCAGAAACTTTTTTGCCATATAACACACGGTTCAGTCTTTGACTTCTGAAGATGATTTATAGATTTTTGTCTTATCTTTCCAACTCATGTTGAATCGATCAATTCCACGAGCTGAGAGTTATGGTCAAATTACCAGAGCTGCTACTATCTCGCTGCTGCTGTTTCAGGCAAGACACCAGCAGACAATTGCAAACAAGTGTTCGTCATGGAAACCTTCGAATCAGGTCTGCTGGTCCGAAATACGACTTGTGAATTGGCTATCCAACCCCTTTAAAATCAGATCGTTTCAATATATGAACTATGAGATATGAGCGATTTAGTTAGCAACACTCGGGTTCCAGCAGATGTTGAATTCTCATTTCAACAAAATAATTTTCTTCACTATTCATCAAGTTGTAAAATGTCTTATGTGAACTGCACACTGATGAAATATATTAGCAACACAATAATAAATTTTGTTGACATCAAAATCAAGATTATTCGGGTTTCCAAAACCCAACTATATTAAAATCACTTTTCACACAAAGAAAACACTTATATGTCATGAACACACCTTGTATGATTCAATTAATTAAATACATGCCATTTTATAATCATCTCAATTATGAATTATATAAAAAAAATATTCAAACAATATACGTATATTATTGTAAAATACATAACAAAAGCTCGACATTATGTATGAAAAATGAAAGATTAACATTTAAAACGGGTATGACATGATGATCAGGGCTATGACCTAGCGGTTGTCACCCCCTCCCCTTATAAACGACTTGAGTTTGAGTTCATCCCCAATTAGTTCAGAAATTGTAAAAAAAACAAAAGGGGTATTACACATGCATGCACATATTAAGATACAATCAACCATTGATCAAAACATACATCATAAATTTCGACACAAAGTAAAAAAGAATTCACTAAAATTCAAGGTCGATTTCAAGAATATTTACTGTCATGATTTTAACAGATGAAATTTATACCCGAGATACCAACCCCAAACCCTTCTCTTTCTTGAGCAATAAAGACTCACACCCCGCCATTAATGCTTTCGCACCTTCTCTATACTCTCTGCAATTACTCCTTGACCGCCACATCTTCCCCTCCGCCTCTTCATCACCCACCCTTCTCTCTTCATGTTTTTCTCTCTCTTTTTATCGCCTTTATTCCCCATCCATTTATATCCTATTCAATCCCCATATCCTACTATTCCTCTTAAATTCTATTCACAAGAAAAGCTCCATCTGCAAGAAACTTCAAACAACGGTCATTTTGAATCCGAAACTGGTTTTGCCTCTGAATTAGATCCCAACCTTCACTATTTTGCTTAACCCTAATTCCTGATAGGGTTTTCATTGAAGTTTCAGCAGCTGTAAGTTTACTCAAACTGTTGGCATGCGTCTTTTATCATGTTTCAAGATTCTGCTCATCTGTAAAAGAGCATTAAGTTTCATTTTTGCCTGACGGTTTACCGAATTTAGCGGTCTTCTTTATTTTGTATTATTTCCTTTAATTTTTTTAATGAAGAGAGAATATTTGAGTTGGATCGTTCCAGCATCAATCCCATAAGCGTTTTATGTAACCCCAATTCGAAAAAATTAACGTTGCTTGGAGTCACAGGTCTCACACTGTGTCAACTCTTTGTTTCCTTATATTTTTTCATTTTGGCCGTTTGGCACTTAAAGAGAGAGGATGAAAAAAAGTCTTGTTTGGAAGCTTAAAAACAAAAAAGCAAAAGTCCATTGTTAGTCTGTTGTTACATGTAACCATTTCGTTTGCTTTTTCTCAGACACTGCCAGAGAATCTGCTTAAACTCAACGCACTGACTTTTAGAAGCCAAAAAGCTAGCTAAGCTAATCCCCCATTTCAGAGAGAGAAAGAAGTACAAATTTTAGTACAGAACTTCCTAGGGTTTGTTGGTAAATATGTGCAGCTTCAACGAGATGCTTAGGCATGGCGGAATAAACTACTCCGGCAAAGTCTTGACAGCCATTCTTGAATAGACTAACGAGGTCGGAAGTTATTTTATTTATTTTCTTTTTTAAAAACAAGAATAAAGTACAACTTTTTCTTGTTTGCCTACCATGTTAATCATGCACCCTCATCTTTAAGATGTTTAATTCTGACGAAACAGCATGCGAAATGGACAACCCATTTAATGGAGTAATGTTTCTTGTCAAGACAAGAGTCAACCATTTCATCTTCCTATTTTGTTACCTATGAAAAAAAACAATTTTTAGATCGGATTACAGAAACAGAGCAAGGTTTAAAAATTAATTAATTAATCCCCACCAAAACCCTTATCGGAATACCTGCTAAAACACATACACACGCACATACTCAACTGATTTAATTGCTAATGGCTTTTTTCAATCGCAACTACTTTCTGTTGATGGGTAAAGAAACAGATCTGGTTACCTGAGAGAATCATTAATTGTTGCGAGATTTTGTCAGATTTTTTTTCGCTGTTACCTTTCTCCATTTCTCTAATAGAGTAATTATAATTATCAGATCTGATTTCACTTCAATTTTTTATGCCAGATATCAAAGATTCTATCTTTTTAGCAGCCTCCACAGCGCATTAAAGAGTAGAGAAATGTTTCAACCAAACATTTTCGGTAGCCACCACCACTTGCTTGATTTGGGGCATAAAAGCCCAGAAAACGAGATGGACCTTATTCGGGACGATGAATATGAAAGCAAATCAGGGACTGATATAATGGAAGCCCCCTCCGGTGATGATCAAGATCCCAATAAACGTCCCAAGAGGAAGAGATATCATCGCCACACACAGCACCAAATAAATGAAATGGAATCGTACGCTCCCATTTTCTTGTGCAACTAAAAAAAAGTTGATTAATTTGTACATTAACATTTAATTTTCCCTTTCCTCTCTTGTAACGTGCTGTATGAACAGGTTTTTTAAGGAATGCCCTCATCCTGATGATAAACAAAGGAAGGAGCTTGGCCGTCGACTGGGTTTGGAGCCATTGCAAATTAAATTTTGGTTCCAAAACAAACGCACTCAAATGAAGGTGATTTGAACCTTTTTCACATTTTTGGGATGTTGTCCCTTGTATTTATATCAGTTCTATTTTTGGGAGGTTTTAATTGTGAATAAATTTTGAGGATCAATTGCAGGCTCAACATGAACGCCATGAGAACACACAGCTGAGAACCGACAATGATAAGCTCCGTGCAGAGAACGTAAGGTACAAAGAATCTCTCAGCAATGCTACCTGTCCAAACTGTGGAGGCCCGGCAGCCATTGGTGAAATGTCATTTGATGAACAGCATCTTAGGATCGAAAATGCTCGCTTAAGAGAAGAGGTAGGTATATATTAATTACATGGAAATTGGAACTGCTCAATTGTTTAAAGGCATTGCTGAAGTTATACATATGTATATATATGATATATTCCAGATTGATAGGATATCAGGAATCGCTGCGAAGTATGTCGGAAAACCAATGCTCACTTATCCTCATCTGTCACCTGGATCATCTCGTTCGCTTGATCTTGGAGTAGCAAATTTCGGGTCACATGCAGGCATGGCTGCAGGAGAGATATACGGAACCGCTGATCTTCTTAGATCGGTATCTGGCCCGAGTGATTCTGAAAAACCAATGATTATTGAGCTTGCTGTTGCAGCATTGGAGGAATTGTTCAGAATGGCTCAAACCGGAGAGCCCTTATGGATTCCTGGCACTGGTAATTCTGCTGAGACTTTGAACGAAGAGGAGTATGTGAGGACGTTTCCACGTGGCATTGGGCCGAAGCCTTTGGGATTGAAATCTGAAGCTTCTCGTGAGTCGACCGTCGTGATTATGAATCACGTTAACTTGGTTGAAATTCTGATGGATGTGGTATAGTTTCTCGATTATATTCGGTTATCGGATTTTGTAGGTTTTTTTTTGTTCTTTTGTAAAACATTTTATTCTTGATGTTATGATTTTTTACAGAATCAGTGGTCAAGTGTGTTTTCTAGCATTGTTTCTAAAGCAATGACTTTGGAAATCTTATCTACTGGTGTGGCTGGCAACTATAATGGAGCTTTACAAGTGGTATATTGTGTGGAGATTGGTTAAAATAAATTTTCTAGCATGCTGAACGCCAAAGTTCTTATTTGATATTGCATTTGATTTGATTTCAGATGACAGCTGAGTTCCAAGTCCCCTCTCCTTTGGTCCCAACTCGCGAAAACTACTTTGTAAGATATTGCAAACACCACAGTGACGGAATTTGGGCTGTTGTTGATGTCTCTTTGGACAACCTAAGACCTACTTCTATATCGAGATGCAGAAGAAGGCCATCTGGTTGTTTGATTCAAGAATTGCCTAACGGTTACTCCAAAGTACGACGAAGTCACATTCTAATAAGTAATTTGTGTAGAAAATGTGTTTATCTAATCAAATTCGATACTACTATATGCTAGGTTACATGGGTTGAACATGTAGAAGTGGATGACAGAGCGGTTCAAAGCATCTATAACTCTCTAGTCAACTCAGGGCTTGCATTCGGGGCAAGACGCTGGGTTGCAACCCTTGACCGACAATGTGAGCGACTCGCAAGTGTGATGGCTAATAACATTACTGCTGGGGAAGCCGGGGGTATGCAATAAATGCCACTGCACAAAAGTTTTGATCAGTATAATAATTATATTTTCGAAATTCTAATTATATACTTCATATGTGGTGCAGTGATATCCTCCCCAGAAGGTAGGAAGAGTATGTTGAACCTGGCAGAACGAATGGTGATTAGCTTCTGCACTGGCGTTGGTGCTTCTACAGCACATACATGGACGACATTGTCTGGAAGCGGTGCCGACGATGTTCGAGTCATGACCAGAAAGAGTGTCGATGATCCAGGCAGGCCTCCCGGGATTGTGCTTAGTGCTGCAACTTCGTTTTGGCTGCCAGTTCCACCAAAACGAGTTTTTGATTTCCTACGGGATGAGAATTCAAGAAGCGAGGTACTATTCGGACTTTATTCTTATTTTATGCAATTTTTTTGTGGTAGGGTCAGTTATCCGACAGAACCGAACCAAACAGAATGAGTTCGAAACAAACCGAAACAAAAAATTTTGCTTCGGTTTTCGGTTCATTTTCGGTTTTCGGTTCATTTCCGAAAACCTACTTTATTTAAAAAAAATAATACGTATTTTTAATCTTTTGGCTGCCCTCATATTTGGAGCGAACCGAAAAATTTCGGTTCGATTTTTATAAAAAAATCTGTTTTCGGTTCTTTTTCAGTTTCAAGGTTCGGTTGAAAGAACCAAAAAACCTAATTTTTTTTTAAAAAAAATTACGTTTTTATTTTTTAATGTTTTTGCTGCTTGCCTTCTTGTATTTGGAGACATTTTTTAATACATATATTAAAGTATGCTGAACATATAAAAACCCAAAAAGATGAGAATATGTGAGATAATTTCTACTAACTATAGCATATGCATAATAATTAGTGGGCATGTAACATATTTTTCTTAAGATGAACTGATCTATATCGCTACATAATCTTAATTTCTTTCTTTGTTATCGTTAAAGTGGGATATTCTTTCGAATGGCGGTCTTGTTCAAGAAATGGCGCATATAGCAAATGGTCGCGATCCAGGAAACTCGGTTTCTTTACTGCGGGTAAATGTAAGTGGTTATTAGTAACTCATTCCATTCATCAATCCTGTTAATTAATTTCATATATTTAATAAAATTATATCATAACTTCAAAGCTGAATATTATTGTAGAGTTCGAACTCTAGCCAAAGCAATATGTTGATACTACAAGAGAGTTGCACTGATTCAACCGGATCCTATGTTATTTACGCTCCAGTTGACATTGTTGCCATGAATGTGGTCTTAAGTGGTGGCGACCCAGATTATGTTGCCCTCCTACCATCCGGTTTCGCTATACTTCCTAATGGACCAAACAGTCAGGCAGGAGAAATTACTGTGGCTGGATCTGGTGGATCGTTACTCACTGTTGCCTTTCAGATACTAGTCGATTCTGTTCCGACGGCAAAACTCTCTCTGGGCTCAGTTGCGACGGTTAACAGCCTTATTAAGTGCACTGTTGAAAGGATCAAAGGTGCTGTAGTGGGTGAGGGTGCATGACCAAAAATGATCTTCATGGTAAATTCTTCGTGAGCTTTCTACTTTATTGCATGTGAATCCATGACTTGTTGCGCAAATTTGATCAGTTCGAGTTCCTGTTAATGTGTGTCAAGATCCCATTTCGGTTTCTTCTAATATTTGTCATGATAGCATATGGGGCATAAGGTGAACCTTGCCATATGACATGGAGGTTACGGTATTGAGTCGCGGAAAGAGCCTCTTGCATTGCAGGGGAAGGGAAGGTTGTGTACATTAGCCCAATAAGTCCGGCCCCCGCGCATCGCGGGAGCTTCGTGCACCGGGGCCCCTTTAATAGCACATATGGGGCATCCCTTGATGTTTGTCATGATCCCATAGAGTTTTACAAGTATCTAAAGATTAGCTTTTTAAGGATAGAACTTCGCTATTCCATCTCATATCCTATCAGTACCGCATCAATATTATGTGCAAATTACTATTCGATTACAAATTTTTGGTTCATCCACCATTCCACAATTGAACACCATATAGAGCAGAAGATCTGGAACGTGATTCGGTTGACTAACAGATCAAATTAACAGGTTATTAGTACCCTTGTGGGAACTTTTACTAAGATTTTGATTAATGATTATATTTTACAGTGATGATTGAGACGAAGTAGTGATGGCGAAAGAACGGGTTTGTTTACTTTACGATGGCGAAGCATGGGAAGAAGTCAAGAACGAACCTGGCGTAATCCTTTCTGTGTGGTGTTTTTCTTGATTCAAGACATTAATGCAGATGGATTTTCACTTCCCCGCAAGGGTGATTGGTTCGGGTATTGACTCTGCCTATATATTAAAGATGAAGTAAACAAGAACCTTGTCAAATTGTATCGTTAAACCAAACTATTTATGCATCTTTTGTTTCGTTTTGTGTTCGAAGTTGGAACTAGTTCCTTCTGTCATTCGGAAGAGGTTTAGACGTTGGTTACGCCATGGATGTTCAAGATCATGCTTTAAAACAAAGCGGTTGTTATCCATTTTGATTCGGTTAATATTTAGTTTGGATAATATTATTTTGGGTAAATTTTAAAAAAAATAATCTCGTAGTAGGAATTTTTGTAATATTAGTTCCAAAGTTTTAGGATTAATTAAATATAATTCATGATTTTTTTTTAGTTATAAATAATCTCAAACTATTGTTTCTGGCCCAAAACTTTTTATTTTAATCAAAAGTTATCCAAATACCAATAAATATTCAATTATGTGATCATTTTAAAAAAACAAAATTACGTTGGATTAAATTTGTTAAAAAACATTCATGTGAGACTAATTTAAAAACAATTTTCGTGAGACTATATTTGATGATTAGTACCAATATCGAAAAAAGTTAATATTATTTGGTGGTAAAAAAAGAGGCATATTGCATTTTCTAATAATTTGGTTAAAAGGTTTAATAAATCTTTATTTTGGTGCCTATACAGATAGGTAATATGGTCTTTTAAGGGCTGAAGCCTGTTTTTTTTTTTAAATACAAAATCAGGTTATTCAACTAGACTTGACTCGATTGCTTTTTCCTGGTTTTCAGTTGAACCTGTAAAATATAGAAACATGATCAAAATATAGAAGTTAAGCTGAACTACAGAATCATTGAGATGAACTCAAAACCACTTGAAACGAACCGCAGTGAATTGTTGAGATGAACTGAAAACCAGTCGAGAGGATGAAGTACAAAAGCAACCGAAGAGAACTACGAAAGGAGTTGAAATGAACTACCAAAACCTTCAAATTTAATAAAGCCTTAATTTATAAATCGATTAAATATTGATTCGCACCATTAGACATGGTTACCATTAAAAAATCTTCAAATCTAATAAAGTCTGACTTTGTAATCATTTTGTTGAACATCTTTTAATGAAACCATGTGATTAGAACAAAATCCGATTAACGAAATTTTATACTATTAAGAAATGTTTGTCCGACACACTTTGCGTGTATTTCGTTACATACTAGATAGGATGTTTTGAGACCAGGTAATTGGCAGGCACAATGTCCATTGATAAATTATTCTATTGTGAAAATGCATCGTCCAGAAAGAGTTTTGCGACAGTTTGATATGTTCCAAAGGGCCCACCATCAATAGCCGACAACCAGATGAACTTGCATAAAGTCGATCGCCAAGGTCGTTATAGCATAAGTTGGGCATGGAAACATAGTGACTATGTAGATATGTGGACGGCCAGACGATATCATATCGTGAATGCCCCTCAGCCCTCAGGCTCCTATGCTGTTAGTGACGATTACATGGGGTGGTACGGTCAAATTACCCGTCATATTATATCTTAAGTCACATAATCCTCCTACCCCCCTTCGCATACTGGCACTCCGGTCTTACACTGACGCATTAAGTGCTTATGCGGCGCTTTAAGACACACTAAGTTTTATTAAGTCGCACACTGACGCACTGGTCGTGATTTGGCGCATTGAGTGCGCATACGACTCTTTAAGACTAAGTTTTATTAAGTCATGTATCAAGTTTACTAAGTCGTGAACTTAAATGTTAGACATTTTTAATTCTCTGAAAAATAATATGTCATTTTTAATAAATTCATATATTACAAAATATGATGAAACAAATAGGTAATATTTGGTTTCATTTTTTGAATTCATTATCTTATGATCAATATTAATAATTCATTTTCATTTTCACTCTCTAAAATATATTTTTCTGAGAACAATAAGTATCTCTATTAAAATAGCGATCAATAAAAGATTTGAATTGCACTATAAATAATTGATGATTTAATTTTGTCAAACATGATGTGCATTATGTATGCTTAACTTTATTTCATCAATATGTGTGTGTGTCTGTGTATGTATACATATATAAATATTTTTTAATAGACGCATTAAGGCGCATCCCGCACTCAATATTTTTTTAAAATTGACGCACTAGCGCATCCGCACCCGCATTCGCAGACGCTCGTGCATCCTGCATTATGTGACCTAGATTATATCTCCACCCGCCAATAATATTGAGATAGGATACCGTGCAGGAGATGCTGCTGCATGGCAGCAAGTGGTATATGACATTCATTCTTACTTATCCTTTTCTTTGTCTTCTGAATTATGGTAGATATTAATCATAATTTTTTTTTTGGAGGATGCACATATGGAACAACTCAGACTTAGTTGCTCAAGTTTGAGTGAGGATGAAGAGATCTCACCAGGGGTCAGGCGTGTATTAGATCACAACATAGCTATTGCAAGCGAAGTGCATGAACTTGCTATGGCGCAACAAAATAGATATGGTGTGCCTGCACGACAGGCCAGCTATCGGTAGGGGCCACCCGGAGGAGAAGACGATCAATTAGCTCTGATACTCCAACAGATACTCACGATGATATCCTTTCTTTTACAACTGTCACATTTGATGCAGGTGGTTCATCGACATCGCATCGTCCATCATTCCACTGTGATGAAGCATCTTCTGACTACTACGTGCCCCAACCTGCCCACCAGGAATAGCCATCCCCATATACTCCGTATATACCGGTTCCAAACCAACCATATGGTGGATTATCATATTTTGATCTAATGCTTGGAGTATCTGGTTCTTCATAATTACGTCCACATTTTGATGTCTCGCCTGTTGCATTATCTGACTTGACTCCACACTATCATGATTTTGGTGAGTCCAGCGCCAGGATTACACCTGATGAAACACAAACAAATAATGTTGGGGAAGCTGAGCCATCTAGAAGACCACAAAGACAGATACATAGACGTGGTTGTGGGACCAGAAGAAATATTTAGAGTTAATATAAATAATATTGTATTTGTATTACTGAAACAAAAATTATGTGTATCTATTGTTTCAAATAATCTAATCATTTAAAAACTATTATCAACTATTTCTCTATGGTTTACAAATTTTGTCCACACATATTAACTAATTTTAATTTGTAAAATTGTCTTCGATCATAAACCTAATTTCTAAAAAACTTTATCCAAAAAAAACTCATTTTTTATAAATCAAATAAAATAAATATGTTAAAAAATAATTTTTTATAATTATAAAATAGAAACATGGTCCTAGATCACGTTTCTTGTTTTTTTTTTTTTAAAAGATACTGCTAAAAAACGTGAATTCAAATCACGTTTCTTTTGTTTAATTAAAAAAAGAATCGTGAACCTGAAATCACGTTTCTTCAAAAACGCTAACCCAAATCACGTTTCACGTTATTTCCATAAAACTCTATTTTTAACCTTATTTTTCAAACTTTTTTTCATTTTCAATTTGTTTAATTAATTTTGCCGAATCATTATGTGTGTTGGGTAATAAATTCGTTAGTTGATGAGAATTCCAATCCTACACCGGGAGTGTTACTCTATGTGCGAATATAATTATTGGATAGTGTGGACACTACATGAGATCCACAACATCCAATGACTCAAACTATATGGGGAATATTACTCCTCATGTTGTATAGAATTTTCCTAACTTGATTGTATATATATTATATTAAATAATAAAATGTCCATATGATCAATATATAAATTAATTATAATTCACATATAATACACATAAGATAATAAACAACTAGTTATGTAAAACATATTATATAACCAATCTAATTAGACCAGGAGGTGTGAGATTGGCTTTGAGTTGGTAGGCGGCATTAATACTATCTCATAAAGAATTCATAGCCAAAAGGTTCTGAATAGAGTTCCCATTAATCTTCTCTAATCTTTGTAAAAACGGTCTTTAATTTTAAAAACTTTTGATTACTGTTTACTTTATGTTTAATGTTTTCATCTTGAGTGTATGCAATCCATTATATTTTTAAAAGTATATTTTTTATTAAGTTTTAATTAGTATGAGTGATGATATTTATCTTAAAATGCATATGCATGCAGTAAAATGTATGTATGAACCCGATGTGGGGCTCCACCGATGGATCAACTCAATATGATTGACCTAAAATGGTTGGTAAGCTAGTTTATGTATTTTTTATGTAAAATATGTTGTATTTTAATATTGAGTTGGTATATAAGTAAAACATAAACCGGTGCCCTATGCATGCATACAACATTTTAATATTGAATATTTAGTTCATAGCCTATGATGCTAGATATATTTCAAGTCAATATCGAAAACCGAAATCCAAATAACCAAGAGGACAATGTACTTAGATTGCAGCACACAATCGTGTTTTTGGTGGAACAAAGGAGGCGAGGACCCGTGGACTCAGTTGAAGTCAAAGTGCAATAAAATAAATTCTTTTAAAAAGTTTTTCTATTTTACAATAATGATTAAGTCAACCTAAATCAAAATTGCTAGATCAACAGTCTTCATAGTTTTACCGTGGGAACCAACTCACATATCAACCTATATGTACATATACATATAATGTATGTGAGTTGGTGTTTAAGTACACCGAGTGTACTGTAACATTTATCGTTTAAACGACAGGTTTTATATAAGTATTGTTTCCAGGTCTAGTACCTTCGTCTCATTTATTTTTATTAAGATCCTTTTCAACTAAATTTTGTTTTGCTACATGTCTAGAACATTTATTTCAAGTTTTAGGAGCATCGATTAATGAAAAATTGGAATTTAATTTAAATATTTTGATTGTTAATTAGAATATTTAATTTCAGGCACTATAACAAAGCATTTTACGCCCGTGTTGGAGGAGTGAGCAACACAGAGCTGAATAGGCTTGAAATAGAGTTGCTATTCATGTTAGATTTTGGAGTTACAGTGAGCTCCAGGGTTTTTGAAAAGCTACTGCCAGCACTTGGAGAAGGAGGTGGTACTATGTATTGGTGGCGGCGCCATTGAAAGGCCTGATGGGGAGAACTGAGAATGTTTACGATTTGATATGTTGGAGACCATAATCAAGAGGGACCCTATATATTGACAAATTAGAGTTCTTATCAAAGCCTAATTAGCCAATATTGATATTTACTCATTAAAGGACATTTCAAATTCAGTACTCTTGGATTACAATATTAGATAATTTAATTTCAGTCCATTAATTTATATAACTAATATAATTGAATAAAATATGTTAGCCTAGTAATAGTTTAAAAAACTCACCGTTTTCTAACATATTTTGTCCCAATCGTTCTCTGATTATATGCATCACAATAATTTAAAATATAAATTTGAAAAAAAAAAAAAAAACTTAAAATATAAGCATTTAAATCCATACATCAACCTTTTTTCATTTCGCAGTCCATGCTCTTCATGACAATGCCAAGTGTAATAGAATTCGGGTCCTGCTGGAACCTAACCTAACCTAACCAATGGTCAATAATTTATGTACAAATTCAAAACTTGCGCATGGATCTCTTTTACTGAACTTTTAATAAATATGCACATGCATGTTGCAGCGATTGAGTGACTTTGCAAGACTGTAACTCGTAAAAATAATTTAAAAATACATTTACTATGAAATATTTAACTACTACCGGTGACGAATCTAGAATTTTTATTGAGCATAATACAGTTTAATAACATTAATATGACATATATAATAAGAATGATATTATATGATTAATGTTTGAGATTATTAAAAAAATGAGGAACAGGTGCCCATATATAAGTTAAATTCGCCTTGGTGACCTCTGTATATTAGATCTAGTACATCGTTATAAATATTTCTGATGAAAATATTTATTTCAGCCAGTTGGTAGATGAAAAATGTTCACCCGCTTGTCCAGTTCATCTCCTTCTTTATATAACCCACATTTTCTACTGATTCAATCACTGGCTAGCCATTTTCCAACAGGAAAAAAAAAAAATAGTGGTAAATAAAATAAGAAATATAAATGGAATTATATACACTATTGTACTGTTCCTGACAGCCCTTTTCCTCCGCCTATGGTGGCGATACTGCTTTGCCACCAGCGGACAATCCAAAAACCTACCACCTGGTCCGCCGGGTTGGCCGCTTGTGGGGAACTTGTTTCAAGTCATCCTCCAGCGCCGCCATTTCATATTTGTTGTTCGTGATTTACGTGTAAAATATGGTCCAATTTTCACCATGCAAATGGGGCAACGAACTCTGGTGATTGTCACCAGCTCGGAGTTGATTCACGAAGCACTTGTTCAGAAAGGCGCTCTCGTTGCCAGCCGGCCGTCGGACTCCCCTATCAGACTCATATTCAGCGTTGGAAAGTGCGCTATAAACTCGGCTGAGTATGGCCCTCTGTGGCGTTCCCTCCGCCGCAACTTCGTGACTGAGCTGATAAATCCGGCGAGAATCAAGCAATGCAGTTGGATAAGAAAATGGGCTGTGGAAAACCACATGAAGCGGCTTCAGGATGAAGCGTCCCGCGTCGGATATGTGGAGGTGATGAATAATTGCAGGCTCACCATATGCAGCATTCTTATTTGCTTGTGCTTTGGTGCAAGGATTTCTCAAGAACGTATCAAAGTCATCGAAAGTATATTAAAAGATGTGATGATGATGACCACGCCGAAGCTGCCGGATTTTTTGCCGTTACTGACTCCTCTTTTCCGAGGGAAGGTGAAGGAAGCTAAGGAACTGAGAAGGAAACAGCTGGAATGCTTGGTTCCATTGATTCGAAACAGAAAGGCATTTGTTGATAATGGAGGAAAACACACAGCTGCCTCTTCAGAAATGGCGAGCCCAGTCGGCGCTGCGTATATTGATTCATTGTTCGAGCTTGAACCGGCTGGAAGAGGGAAGCTGGGGGAAGAAGAAATGGTGACGCTTTGTTCTGAAGCCATTAACGCTGGAACTGATACGAGCGCCACCACGCTGGAGTGGGCTTTGCTCCATTTAGTACAGAATCAAGTAATCCAAGAAAAATTGTACAAAGAAATAGTTGATGCTGTGGGTAAAGATGGAGTCGGTGACCGAAAGTGAGGTTGAGAAAATGACATATCTTGGAGCCATAGTGAAAGAGACTTTCAGAAGACACCCTCCTAGCCATTTTTTGCTCTCACATGCAGGTAAATTTTTTCAATTATATAAATGACCTGGCAAGCCAATAGGGAGGTTTTTATTTTTTATTAATATATCTACCAAATGTCAAAAAAATTCAATTGTTTTAAATTTACTATAAATTCATGCAGCCACAAAAGAGATAGAGCTTGGAGGATACACAATTCCAGCCGACGCAAATGTGGAGTTTTACACGGCGTGGCTGACGGAGGATCCGGAAATGTGGCAGAACCCTAGCGAATTCCACCCTGAGAGATTTTTAACCGGTGACGGGATTGAGGTGGATATCACCGGAATGAAGGGAGTCAAGATGCTGCCGTTTGGGACGGGTCGGAGGATTTGCCCTGCCTGGAGTTTGGGCACTTTACATGTCAATTTGCTCCTGGCCAGAATGGTGCAAACGTTTAAGTGGATCCCTATTCCAGGACAACCCACCAGACCCGACTGAAACCTTCGCATTTACTGTTGTCATGAAAGATCCACTCAAAGCAATTATTCTGCCACGGGCAAAGATTTGAATTATTCATTGCGAAAACCACTTGAACAGTCTCAGAATATATAAGTTCATGATCTGTTATTGTTTCGGTATGTTGGGTTCGAAAGTATTTGATTGTGATATGATTTCCAAATATTTGAAAGCCCGTTTGGTTTCGTTTTACGGATTTTCCGGGAAAGAGTTGGTAGAATATATGTTTGGATTTCGTTCTGGAGAAATATAATTTATTATATAGGTACGAAATAATATTAAAATCATTTGATAAAATATTACATTTGAAGTTAATATGACAATAATATATTTTGAGGATTTAAAAATTTAGTTAAAATAATGATCGTGTTAGAAATATGGAGAAGATGAAAACTACATTTTAAGAAAGAGAATGAGAATATCTTTGTTTCGGGATAGAAAATCATTTTCCTAGAAACAAAAACAAACGAGGCATTACTAGCTGGAATATCTTTAATTTATCTTATTTCCCACCACCGAGGGGACTATAAATAGTAGAAAGAAACCGATAATAATTACTAATAATTTTGTCTTATTACAAAAAACATGAGCACACGACATGAAAATTATTATATAGATCGAGTTTGTATCTCATAAATAGACCATTATAAAGAAAATTATTTTATCATAGTTTAATTAACCTTGATTTTTTGTTCATTTTCTTTATGTTTAGTATATATACTAGTGGCGGATGCAAGATTTTTGGGAAGAGAGAACAAATAAATTTTTAAATAAAAATTTTAGGCTAAAAAAAATTTATGATCAAATATAATTTAGGGAGGGGGGAATACCATCTTACCCTTAATAGATCCGCCCTGGTACATATAAGAATTTTCCGATAAATACATAAGATAGTTGCAACTTAGAAGAATTGCTTATAATGAAACTTATTAGTTATGATATTATATAATATAGGAGCACGACAACTATAGAAAAATTGGATGAATATGACATATTTGACTTCCATTATAGTGCATTCAATTAAGGATTATTTATAGTATTTGGCATTAAATTATTTCTGCACACACCGTAGTCCACATTACAATTTATCTGCTTCAATAAATGTCATAAATGGGTGAACAGCCTTATTTTAAATATATATTAAGTCAAGAACCCATTATTATTTATCTCAAAATTTAAAAATAATGCGATTAGGTATCGCATTGAACTCCTAAATATGGGTTTTTTTATTATTGGGAGACAATATCTGATTTAGTAGCAAAGTGGACAAAAGAATTTAATAGCATTGAATTGAAAATATGGGAAAATTAAATGAACGGAGTAAAGAAGATGGTTCGATTGTTGCAGATTTGAGTAAATAATTTATTGGATAAATTTAAAAAATTGGTCGTGTAAATATGATTTTTTAGTTTCAAATTTCTAGATATAACGAACTATAATCTTATCGAAATTGTTGTCAATCAAATATAATCTCGTAAAAATGTTTTAATAAATTTAATTCAACATAAGTTAATTTTTTTAAAAAAAATGGTCGCCTAATTGATAGGGAATTTTGGAACAATTTTTGATTAAAAATAAAAGTTGAGATTATTTTTAATTAAAAATAAATTTTTATAATTATATTTAATTAATTCTAAAAATTTAATATTAGTAATGGAACGATCTTTGAATCTAACCTAATTTAAATTCAAGGTGAAGATCGACTTACAACTTACGAGACGTATGTAGACTCTGATAGTTTTGATTCAGAGCCGTAGGCGACCCATTCTGTGGATATATGGCCATTAAATGGCTTTATTGCAAGCCCACCTACTTCTGCCACACAGCTTACTTTCTTCTTATGAATTGTTTACATTGCTTATTCAAAGCATTTCTATGTTACTTTTGCTTAAAGTTGAAAAAAGTTGATTTTAAGCAAAAACGTAGGTTGTTTGTTATTTAAATAAAAAAAACAACTTAATAAACTTCAATTAATTATAAAATTACCGCAAAATAACTTAAAGCAGTCAAAAACATGTCATGATCTGCTTCTCAGATTCTGCTTTTTTCTGCTTATTTTTAGAGAAGCAATAGCAGAAGCAAGGAAATAAACACTCAAATTATATTTTTTTTATCTGAAAAGCTGATAAGCAGTTTGCAAAAGTATTTACAAACATACACTTAGTCAACAAATGTCCACCACAACAAATGAGAGGTTTTATATTAAAATTTAATATAGTAGCGGTAATTTTAAGAAATAAAAATAAACCGAAAACAAAAAAAATATTAATAAATAAAAAAAGTAATATTTTAATATTTTAGAAAATATTAGAATAATATCTAATATTATGGTGCAACGGAGGGATATTTTAGAAAATAAATCAGATATAATTATTATAAGTGACTCGTATACATGATGATATGTGTATGTGACATTTGCAAATTTGTAAAGTCATCTCACATTTGTTAGTCTTTAATCATAACATTAATATGATGAAACACAATGTGCGAGTCAAAAATATAGATTTAATTGATTGAGCAATAACATAAATTACCAACTATCAAAAAAATAAATTACCAACTGAAACCAGGTCTGACCAAATATTCAGTTTAACCAAAATAAATCGACCGAATCGAATTTTTGAAATATCGGGAAGTTCAAGTTTAATTTTAATAAATGTATGTTAAATCGAATTAACCGATTATTCACTCATAGTGCATTATTACTTTTTCTTTATTTTTTGTGAAAATTATTCATTTTGTTTTTAAGAATTAGAATTTAGTATATTAATCAACTCATTTCAAAGAATAATGAAAAAATAACAAAAGTACAAATTTAGTTATCATAAACGAGTATTTTGGAAAATTAAAAAGATGTGTTGGTAATTACATGATATGTTCTACGTGCATTAGTAGACAGTAATTCTCACCGTATTTGACTTAACAAAGCTGATCCATTAGCACCAACGATATGCAATCCCTCATGTCCACACGCCATAGTGAAGAAAAATTATTGGGTTATCTTGAATAGTTGGGTAGAATATGGATTGAATAAATGTCGGCAAGAAATAATGGCTTTCATTAATAACTAGCAGACCAAAACATACGCGTTGTGTATGCATAACATATTAGTTATGTGCGCATACTATGTATGCATATATAATTAAAAATATATATTAAATAAGTTTTTTGATACAAAATTTAGAAATTGTAATAAAATTAATGAATTTTTAAAAAATTATTAAGGTAAATGATTTTTTTTTTAAATAATTTTGTGAGTTTATATTGAGTTAATAATAATCTTATTGAATAAGGATAATTTTGTCATTATATTTTGGTATAACAACACTTACTAATAATTTTAAGAAGAGTAATTAGTCATTTTATCAGTTTATATCTCTCGTTCATCATCTTATGTTCTTTCAGATTTCTTGGAAGGCAGTTTACTCTTTCGACCACATCCTGGACAACATGGTTTGAGGTATTAAGGAAACTAACATCACGGAATCCTCCTAGAATTATTCTATATTCCTTTGTATAATTAGCCTTAATTACTACCATAATTTAGGAGATTGCTTGTAATCTTATATTACCATTTACGTTTCTTGTAATGCCACTATATATAGCCTTGTATATTCAAAGTAATACAATCAATCATTCACACATCTTGTGTTATTTTATATGAGGGGACTTGATTTGGCTTTGGCAGCCCCCTACACACCTCATATCACAATCTTGTGGTTCAGTTGTGACTCACTTTACCATTCGTCCCTCTAGTTTTCTTCATAATATGTGTATTTTAGTCATTATCCACGTTGGTACACGTCATTATCGCTATATTATCGGCTATTATCTTCTCTTGTTGCTTATGATCGGCTTTTTTTGTACTTTTCAGTTTATTAATATAATTCACGTTCAAAAAATCTATATACAATTTTTACTCAAAGTAACCATTATTAAATTCGTCCCTTCGTGTACAAGTACAATTGAGGGGGAAGATATTTATACCGTCAATTTCTTACTCCTTAAAAGGGAAAGAAACAAAATTATACTGTCTATGGTAAGCTAGAATAAATACTTTCTTATAAGGAACCGTTTGATACATTAACAATTATGAGATGAACCATAATTTTTATAGTCATGTATGCTAAATTATGATAAAACGGTGTCTTATAGTCATGTATGTTAAATTATATTTATAATCACCATCACAAGTCAAACGAAGAGGAATTTTTATAGTCATGTATGCTGACTTCATATCATTTTAACTAATTCTGGGGAAAACAAGTAGCACTAACTATCCTTATTTAACAATCAAGGATTAAGTGGGTTGATTGTTGGCAGTTTAGATTTTGTCACCTTTGCATTTATAATTCATTTATTACCAATGTTGTTGATAGTTAGATCATACATTAGGCTCAAAGTGGCCCGACCACTTCACGACCTGAACTGAATTAATGAATCTGTATATCTTTGCCCAAAAAAAAAAAGTTTTGAATCAAAAATACACATGAAAACTATTTTGAGAATAATCAGCGAAATAAATCAAACTAACCTATTATTTTAAGATCCAACGAAATTATTGTAATAAATCACTAAATTAAATTGCTCTCTTCATTAACATCAATTTTTCGAACATTTGAGTGGGACCAAAGCTTATGTTAAAGGATCTCTAATTCCCCGAGAAGTACACATTTGATCCTCACTTCAGCAAACCCAATTAAAATGTCAATACTTCAAATGTGTCAAAGCTGCTGATGCATGGATTATTGAAGTTCAGCACTTACGTAGGCTTTCCTAGTTCAACTTAAAATCAACATGAGTTATTGAAATCAAGAAGTTATGGATTTTTGAAGTGAGAATAAAAATAGAATTTTCTTCTCAAACACGTCCTTAAAGGGCAAATCAGATGCACGAAGCTCCCACGATGTGCAGGGTCCGAGAGAGGTCGGGCCCATTGGGCATAATGTATTCAGCATCCCTGCAATGTAAGAGGATGTTTCCGCAACTCGAACCCGTGACATCAAGTCACATGTCAACTTTACTGTACGCCAAGGTTCACCCATATTTCTCAAACACATCCTTCTAATACATTATTCGGAATGCAAGGACTAGAGCTATCAAAATGGGTTGGGTTGGGTTGGACCAAGAATTTCCAGCCAACCTAGAGGCGGGCCAGCCCGTTTGGGTTGGACGGCTTGGCCCGTGGATTAGATCAATTAATTAATTTACAATTAAATTTGGATTAGTTAATTAAATGATTTATTAATAATTTATTTAATGATTTTAATCCATTAAAATATAATAAAATAAATTTTTTTTGGTTTTTTGGCGGGTTGTCCAGCCTAACCCGCGACCAGTTTCAAGTTAGGTTGAAGGTTTTCCAATCCCTCTCCAGACGGGCCCAACCCGTTTGGGTCGTGGGTTGGTCGGACGGGTCAGCCCACTTGGATCGCATTGACTCTTTTTGACAGCTCTAAGTAAGGACCCAATATTATTTTCAAATTTTGTTACTGAAGTTACCAAAAAATTAACTAGAAGGGATCAACAAAGTTTAAGAAGTGCTCCAAGGCGAAAGAAATGAATTATCTGGTAAAGACAAACATAATCAACCGCATAAAAATACTTGATAGAGATAATACGATCGGTAGATATGAATCGGGAAAAAAAAAAAAGAAGATAAAATGGTAGAGGCAAGATAACTGTTGATTGCATCACCTGTAGGAGACGGTAGATGTGATGGCACCGACAAATAGATTAACCAATAGAGACAAGGAATACATATGATAACTAGAGACAATGCTTAATTCGGAGTTATAGATGATGTAAGGAGGATGACTTGCAATATTGGTCGTGGATTCCGATCATTTCGTAACGGGAACGACTAAGGGTGGGCTAACTGCTGATTGCGTATGAGAATGACAATTCGGGAACAATCGAGTATCGGATTAATACCCGATTCCTGACCCGAGTAATTCAAGTCGGGATTCGGGTATTGTTTTGGACCTCGATCGGGAATCAAGTAACCGATCGGGTTTTCTTTTTCTTTTTTATTATTATTTTTAAATGAAATGAAAAAATGAAAAAAAGTATAAATTCGGGTAGCGCCCCGAACTACCCGAACCCCGTAATAACGACCCGATCCTAGCCCTATCCACCTGTCGTTTAGTACTAGAGGTGGGTTGGGCTTGCCCGCACAGCCCTCCCAACCCGCCAACCCAAATGGGTTTGTCTCTTTAGGCCTGCCTACAGAAGGATTGGAAACCTCCAACTCAACCCAACTCAACTCAACATGCGGTGGGTTGCAGGTTAGGTGGGTTGGAAAACCTACAACCCAACCCAGCCAAAATATAAAAATATAGTTTTATTAAATTTTAATGATTTCAATTATTAATTAATAATTCAACTTTTAAATTAATTAATTGACCCAACTCGCGAGCCAACCCACCCCAACCCGGCAATCCAAACGGGTTGGCCCGGATGCGAGCCTAAAATGTCTTGGCTCAATCTGCCTCTTCGGAGGGTTGGGTTTTGGGCCAACTCGATGGGCCCAACCCATTTTGACAGTTCTACTTAGTATGGTGTTTTGCAAGGCCGTTTTATAAGAAAATAAAATTGTGTATCTGCTGTCAATTATAGTTTTAGCAAAATGGTAAGCGTTTGATACTACAAGACGTTATAAATGCTTCTCAGAAGTGTTTATCTGATTTTCAGACAAAAAATATATATTATGGGTGTTCGATTTCATTGCTTCTGATTGTTTCTCTAAAAAAAATAGGTAAAAGCATAAGCATATAACCAAGTCATGATATGTTTCTGACCATTTTAAGTTGAGGGGTGATAATTTTATAACTAATTATAGTTTATTAAGTTTTGTTTAATTTTAATAGCGAGCACTTAATATTTTTGCTTAAAAACAACTTTTTGTAACTTTAAGCAAAAATAATATAAGTGCTTTGTACAAGCATTTGCAACACACTAACCAAATATACAAACCTAAGTTTTATCTAAAAAGTCATTTACTAATTCTACTTATTTGGTCAAATTCTTATATTTTCTTAAATATCCTTTCTAATAAAATATAGTAACTATTGTATGATAATATAATAGAGAAATAAATTTTAAAGTCGTTTTTCAACTTCTTATTAAAATATACTTTAATTCTTATTGTTACTTAAAATATAATTTTTTATCACTGTTCTTGGATAATTTTTATTTTAGATATTTGAAATTAACTTGTTAAACATTTAGTAAAGATTAAATATAATTAAGAAAATAAATAATTTTCATGCATCAATTATTTAATATAATTTAAATTAATTCATTTATATTAAATATTGAATTAAAAAAATATAGGTTGCAGTTACTAATTATTGATAATATACTTAGAATATTTTGGGATAATTAATTTAAAACAATTATCCAGCAGTATTCTATCCTATTTTTTGAATCCTATTACTCAAGAATCATTTTAAAAAATAAATATTGGATCTCGACCAAATGAACTCACTGAACTAATCTTTTTATTCATTTACACCATTCGAAACTATATTCTACTTTTTGTTAGTTTATCCAGCAGTATCCTATCATATCCTATTAAGTAGGTGTTTGCAATTCCTTATGAAAACTGCTTATCTGCTTTTCAGATAAAAAAAGCAGTTTTTGGATGTTTTATTTGTTTGCTTCTGCTATTGCTTCTCTAAAAATAAGCAGAAAAAGCAGAAGTAGAGAAGCAGGTCGACCTCAATTTTATATGAATTTTCACTCTAAAAAGCTTACATTGATTTCAATAAATATCTTAAACTATAGACTCATTTGTTTGATAGTATCAAAACGTTCGACCTCAACTAAGTTTCACACCATAGTCGACGTTAGAGTAAGTGGCAATTCATTCCTCAATGGTTATCGTTAACAGGCACATGTGGTTCGTGAATAGGAATTTACTTCCATGTGGTATATCATGTGGTTTGTAAATAGACAGTTTATCCCATTGTGATTTGCAAAAAATAACACTCTCACCAATCCAAACGAGTTGGCTCTTTTAGGCTTGCCTCCAGGCGGGTAGGAAAACCTCCGACCCAACCCAACCTGCTGCGGGTTGCAGGTTATGCGAGCCAACCCACCAAAACATATAAAAAATTAATTTTATTAAATTTTAATGATTAAAATTATTAAATAAATTATCAATAAATCATATTTTAATTAATTAGTTCAACTTTTATCATAAACTAATTAATTGACAAAACCCATAGGTCAACCCACCCCAACTCGTCAGCCCAAATGGGTTGGCCCGTTTAGGCACATCTTGTCCAACCCACCTGCGGGTTAGGCTGGGCCAACTCTGCGAGCCCAACCCATTTTGACAGATTTAACACTGCCTCCTCGCACGTCATACACAGAGAGGTAGTTTGCACACGTTCACAAACCAAACGGGATAAACTACATATTTTGAAAATACAAGGGTAAATTGCATATTATTAAACCATAGAGGTATAAATCGCTTATTTGGCAAATCACATCTGATCCTGTCCGAAAAAACTCGATGTTAGTTCAGGTCTTGAATCGCATCACAATCATTTTTACATTTTCGTTATTCTAACGTTACTTAGCATCGAAATTGATCAAAAAGAACCGAAACTTCCACAAATCTCTCCTTTAACTGTGTTGAAGACATCCAAAAAAGTTTCCAAACAGAAACACGAACTACCAACACAAAAACAGTCCCATGTCCAACGAGGAGAAACGAATATGAATTTACCATTCATTAAAACCTCTAATATTTTCTCCAAATAATTTGTTAATCACGTTCTTGGTAACATGTCTGTTGCAATTGAATCTTCTTCATCCGTGGGAATAGCTAAATATTCCAGCGCAGTGACGACATCTCCGATCAGCGGCCGAGTGCTGGCTTCTTCCTGCAAACACATTGCTGCAACAGCGAGAGCTTGGAATAGACCCTTCATTGGATACTTCCCTTCAAGCAATGGATCGGCCATTAAAGTAAACTTTCTTCTGTCCTTGAATAGTGGCATTGCCTGCAAATTCCAAATTAAAAAACAACTCTTCGTTATACCTTTGGATCTATGTTGGACTATATTTGGGTCGGGTTTGTAAGAACCATATTAATAACATAGCTTGTAAATTGTAGAACAACTCTCAACATGTTTTTTTTTATAATGATGAGCATGGGGCGGAGCAACCAATCATATGAAATGTTAAGAATACACGGGGTTCCGTATAAAACCACAACCAAATAATACATCCACATTTGATAAGCGAGATCATGACTATCTAATGTATGTGTTTAATTGAGGTAAGCGGATTAACTTAATTATGTATCTGACTGAAAAATATGTTAGATAACTAACCCAATCAACAAGATTCTCCTCCTCAGGTGGTTTCGTGTTATCAATGGCTCTCCTCCCTGAAATAATCTCAAGAAACACCACCCCGAAACTGTAAACATCAGATTTGGTCGTCAGTTGGCCCGTTTTTGCATACTCGGGTGCACAATACCCGTACGTCCCCATCACCCTAGTGGACACATGATCCTGCCCGCCAGTTGGACCCAACTTAGCTAGCCCAAAATCCGACAACTTAGGACAGAAGTTCTTGTCTAATAATATGTTGGAAGCCTTAAAATCGCGGTATATTATTGGAGGGTTAGCTGTATCATGTAAGTACTCTAGTCCTTGCGCTGCACCTTTAGCTATCTGCATTCTTGTGAACCAATCCAGAGGCCTCTCATCTGGAGGCAAATCTGATACCATGAAAAAAGTTGCAACCATTACTTGAATAGCTAATATCAACATGGTTCGCTAACACGGTCGCGGAGCTGCTGTTCTAATTCCATTGATATTTCGCAGAACGGTCGCGGTTATTGACACGAGGTTATTTTAAATTAAAAATAAAATAATTAGATGTTTTGGACTAAATTATTAATGAAAAATAAAAAAGAAGGGGAAATTTTCGAAAAAAATTAAAATTTTTCCTCAACGGCAGTTTCTTGCTGCAAATTTCGCCTTTCCAGCTGCGAAATCATCGTTCCTGTTTCGCGATATCTATGAAATCATCGTTGTAGTTAGCACATTCTTTTTAGCATGAAATTTACCACGGCAGATGTAGTTCAGTGACCGTTTTTGCAAACCATGAGTCTATCAAGGTAATAAATCATGGATCAAGAACTACCCAGAAGATGATTTTCTAAAGATCCATTATGCATGTATTCATAGACCAGTATCCGTTGGCGGCCATCCGCACAATATCCTATCAAATTCACGAGATTCGGGTGGTGAACGAGGCTTAAAGTCAAGACCTCCGCGAGGAATTCTCTGTTCCCTTGAACCCCATTTCTGTCCAGCTGCTTCACTGCAACAATCTTGGAAAGAAAAAAACAAGGCCGTAGTTTTTAACATTGAGAATAATGGGAAAAGGAGAGATCAAACTGTGAAAATGATTCTTATATGTATACTTGATTTGTTTTCTTGAGGTATCCTTTGTAGACCCTCCCAAATCCTCCTTCACCTACTAGAAGTTCGGGATCGAAATTCTCTGTCGCATGAGCAAGTTCTCGGAAAGTAAAAACTTCAGCCGGAACTCTCATATTTCGATGCTTGAGTATATCTTCAACGATTATCCTTTGTTTGCTGTTACCTTCATACATTATCAAAAGATCATTCAATCTGTAATGCATAAAGAATGTTATACAGATAGAGAACACAAAGGGTTATTTCAATAATAATAATTAAAACCCAAAAGACCAGAGAAAAATCATTGGTATTTGATGCAACATGAAAATTCTTCCCACAAAAGAAAATTGTACTGGAAGAAATGGATATTACTATTGGATTCTAACCGGTATTCATCGATAAGCTTCGGGCAATCGTGTATAATGTCTCGGCGTCAGCTTTAATTTCATTAACAGAACTTTTAGAGGTTTTCAAAGAATTCTTCTTCATTGTATCGCTCCTTTTCATCCTGCAACAATACAGAATTCTCATCTCCTTCCCTTCCCTCGTCACAAATCGAAGAAAAAACCCTCTTTCTAATGTCCCAAGTCATAGAAAATTTTGCATTCTTACAATTTTGTTTTATTTTTATTAAAAATCTATGATGATAAAAGGTGGCACACCAAGAAAAATGAAAAAAGTACGAAGAAATTATTGATCATTGAAGATGGAAATTAAGGATCTTAAAGAAGATGGAAAAACATCTTTGTCCAATCATCATGGAACCAACTACTTTCCAGGCAGCTAAATAACAAGATACCACGTCGATTTTAAAGATTTGGGGCCGCATTTTCCGGACAAGTTGAGGGACGCACCTCAAATCTTCTAATGAAAAAATTAACAGCGTAATTAGGTGTCGAGGGCATGGATATAAATCATGGTAACATATTTATTCCTATTTAAATTATTATTTTCGGCTAAACTTCCATCACGTATAGATCCCCTCTAATTTTCATAATTAACAAATCCCCCTCTATTTTGAGCAATTACATCTACATCCCTACGGTGCATTTTTATGTCAAATCATAGGAAATATAATTGTAATATTTCATATATATTTTACAAACTAGAGTAGTGTTATTGTAATAAAGCTATTCTACAAAGAGATGCAAATGTAATTGTTCAAATACGATGGGGAAATTTGTAATACAATACAAACATTCTACAAGGGAGACAACTGTAATTATTCCTTAATTTATATCTAGTACCAATTTTTTGTTCAATAAATTATGATATGTAAATATATTTATTGATGTATAATAAATACTTTTAACAAAAACGAGCTCACAACTTTACGAGAATCAGTTCTAGCATTTATTTACCCCAGTTATTGAACTTGAACCAAATAAATTTAGTTTAAATTCAAATAAAAATTAAACACAAGGAATTGGAGCCCTCAACAAACTGATTTTCGTGGTTCCGGTTGATTTAATAAAATTCAAGTTTGAATTCAAATACGGAATTGTAAACAGTGTTCTGATCAATCTGATTAATAATTTATTTGAATTACTTATTTAAAATTTGACAGCTCAATGTAATCAAATTTATAGTTGGTATATTTATATAGTCTTCTTCGTGCGTTGGGAGGAGACCCCTACTGAATTATCAATGCTCACATGGGGAGAGGTTTGAGTTTGGAGTTATCACCATTAATAGTTATATATTTATTAGGTTTAAAGAAAAATAATGTTTACTCAAGAAATTCTTAATGTAAAATTTTAAAATTATTATGATATACTCATCGGCTCCGTGCTCTATTCTGTCTGTCGGAAACTTCTCTCATGGATTTCCTTCACCAAGTCATCGCCAGCAACCATATCTTATTTCAAAAACTCTTTTTATTCTCATTGCAGAACGTGTGAGAGTGCGAGGGGCTTTTTAGATTTTCCCTTTCTTAAAGAGGTAATACTAATACCATTACGTTTCATGGAGTGGTGTTTCAACGATACACATGTTGATGGTCTCAAAACCCATGCATTACCAACATAGCATGAACTACTTTATAATATGGGTGGAGCCAAACAAATAGGTAGAGCTGTCAAAACGGGTCCAGCTCATTCGGGCCCGTCTCCAGGTGGGTTGGGAAAATCCCAGCCCAACTCGAGGAGAGCAGCGGGTTAGGCGGGCTAACCTGCCGAAAAATTAAAAAAAAAACAGCTTTAGAAAACAATTCCAACTGTGTCTAGCCTGAAACTGATGCTAGGAGAATAATAGAATTTGCTTCAGGTTTTATCTAGACATTAACTCTGCTACTAAAAATACTTGACTAGGGAATCAATATTTTACTTAATTTTGAATTGCATGTTGCAACTTTCAAACACGACCAAGTGAAAAATATATTGTGGATCGGATTCTTTTCAACGTGATATTGAGTTCTTATTTATGAATTGAGGCTAATAAAAGGAATAACCATTTTTTTTTTTAAAAAGGACCAACCCCCCAAAACCCGCGGCCCAAACGAGTTGGCCCTTATAGGCCCACCTTCCGATAGACCCAAAACATCCTGGCCCAACCCTCCTATTTGGCAAATCGGGTTGGGCCAACCCGGCGGGCCTAGCCCATTTTGACACCTCTATATATGGGGAGGTAACTATCCTTAAGCATTTAAGCCAATCAAAAATTAGAAAATAGTGAGTTTCGGTCCTAATCCACTTGGTAAAAGCTCACTAACTCTTTGGGGAAGACTCGTGTTCAAGTCCCAAGGTGTACGGAAAAAATCTTTAGTCCCTCCCCTTATCAAAAAAATAAAATAGAAAATAGTTGGTAAATGGAAGAAGGGTGAGCCTTGGCACAATGCTTAAAGTTGTTGTCATGTGACCATGGAGATCACGGGTTCGAATCGTGTAAACAATCTCTTTTATTGCAAAGGAAGACTGCCTACATTAGGCCAAAAGTTGCATAACGAGAGTTCGTGCACCGAGGTTTGCCCTTTGCCACTTTTTAGTAGGTTTGGAAGAAATATATTCCACACTATGAATACCCATCATAATTTGAAGCTTACAACACTCTATGCAAGATTAGTTCAGACTAATTTCCAGCTAAATCAAGCAATTCCATCTTATACAGTTCAAGTGAAGAAAAACTCAGGTTTTCTTTCATTTTTGCACCTTAATTGTCATCAATCACTTCAAGAAGACGTTAACTACAAACCATAAGTGGTTTATTATTTATTTGGATGATTAGTAGTACGTATTCTGTTTTTAATCCAAAATTGGGAATATACCATATTGGAAATATACCATATGTTGGATGGTTTGACCTAATGCATGGTGCAGTACCCCATGGTGTAGCCAATAACATTTTGATACAACAATGATGGATGTCAGATGTTAGATTTTGAGGTGTAAATGTGTGGCCGCGCTTCTATATACCTGATCTTACAAACATCAACACACATACAAATATATACGTATATATACATACATATTGGTCTTTATAAACACCCGGTTCATATAAGTATTTTCCTGTAACTGCATGCATTGATCTGGCTTAACTAAATCGGGAAACTTTGTTGCTGCCCTTAAGGGCGCTACCCTCAGAAGCAACATCCACCATTTAAGTGGAATCATTTTTTTCATTTTAAAAAACAGATTCCAAATGAATGACGATGATGTCCCTAAAGGCACTACCCTTAAGGGCATCATTAAACAAACCACTAAATCGATTATCTTCAAAATAACATGTATTCATATGCCTTTATTGGACTTGCTATATCTGGAGCTACCGATTGGGTATGAATGGTATTCTCTTTTGCTTCGTGGTATTGTAATAGTGTACCCATTACTCCTCTTCTAATGTCTCTACCTACATTTTTAGTTAGATTGTTACATCGCTAGGAAGATGGGAATCAATTCTGAAGTTGGGTCCTGCCTTGATCCATTGGCAGACAAGGGTTCTGAGTTCTCCATGTTGACATTGTTATATTTTCAATATCAAGTTTTCCTCCATCATGTTGCATCTATTGTATTTTATCACAAACAATATGTTTAGTAACTTTGTTTGCTCACAAACAGTGATAATTACCTTTTGATAGGTTCTAACTGGATGTGTTGCTCTAGCACTGGTAGATAAGAATCTCTTATATCGTAAGTAAATTTATGTTTGAATAGGTCATGGGAAAATCTTTTTTCATCCTTCAACTGAGCTTTCTCGTTGGCACCGTGAAAAAGACTGATTCAATTCTTCACTACGTTATTTGTTCTTATAGAACGATTTTTTTACTTTTCTTAGGATTGGGACAAAATTTCTTTTATTAATGATCTGCGTGACGCGAACGGTTATGTTAAGTTTCATGAACATCTGTGTCTGTTTGTGTGAGCATCTATTTCTGTTTGTCTGTCTGTGTGTTACTTGTATAATCTTTTGTATTAATTTCATCATTATCCAGCATTTTGTCTCAACCAGTAAATAATGTTACGCGGACGGTTTCACTTGTTGTTCTGAATGATTTTGCTCTTGTTTGTGGTGCGGTTTATAAAAAAGAGCTAGCAGTCTGGATTGAGAGGTGAGTCCAATATCATGAATATTATTAGTTTCGATATAGCCGGTATCTTGCCTTTCTTACTTTTTTCCACATATAGAGGAACAGTTGGCACGACTTCTTCGACCTTGATGCTCAAAAGTTGAGCCTCTTGCGATAAGCAAGGTCAACAACATGAAATTTTACATTTTGTGAATTGAGAATGAACTTGAGAGGGGCAGGGGAAAATCCGAGTTAGTATATAGGCTGCGAATTACATTGTTATAGAGTGTTATTTAAGCTATTATATATCTTGTGATGTGATTTCTAGTCTGGAATTAGTGCCGAGTCGCTAAAGAATTCAACTGTTCTCAATTCATGTCTGGCTAGTAATTGATGTCATCGTAGAAGGTGGCAAATATGTATAATAAACTTCAGACTAAGGTTTGCGGCAGGCAGCTCTTCTTCAACCAGTACATGGGAATGAGGAAACCCATCGAAACATCTAGGTCAGCTCTTCTTCAACCAGTAATTTGCTTTCATCGAAACATCTAGGTTTCGATGGAATTCTGTACGTTTGAAATTTGATTATCAAACAATTTTGGTTCGGTGCAGTTGGTCGGTGGCTTCTACAACAGTGGCCTCAACTGCTGCATATGGGGGCACAAACACTTATCCGCAAAAACGAATGACACGTCTTTTCACATTATGGGCAGCAGAGAAGGTGAAAGCGCTAGAGCATTATAAGTTTCACAATCACCTTTTGGTTTACATGCGTATGCAGAATTGGGATTTCTTAGAAGGTTAATGCATATGAATCTTCAGTGGCATTTGGTTGACTAGAAACAAGACAGAAACAGTTGATGCACGCTATGTTTTAGTTTTACCTTAAATCTTAATACTCCATTTACGTTGTAAAAAAATCACCCTTTTCCTTTACAAACAAGTTCGAGTAGGATAAAGTAAAATGCATCAACGGATGCCCCAAACAAATCATGAAGGCACCATTCTTGAGATACAATTTCAAATATGCAATAAAGCCTAGAAATTCAATAACAAGTTATAAATAAACAAAAAAAAATCTGAAATAAACAATATGTAACAGCAAAACCAAACTACAAAAACAGCAATTGAAAAACCTCAAATCACCATTTTCGATAAAATTCTCCTCTGTCCACCATTCTTGTTACAAAGCAGATACAAAATAAAAACATAGAAAGCTGACTCTACTTGGGTAAGCTTTCCTCGATCTCAGCCCAAGTACCTACATTCCTGGAGAACTTCTCCTTCACCTGTTCAATAATCCACCTTGCTTCATCAATCTTCTCCATGCTCACCAACCCATGAACTAGAGATTTCATAGTCGACATATTTGGTACCCAACCTTCCGCCATACACTCCTTGCAGACAGCTAATGCAGTCTCAAAATCATGTATTTTGCACAGATAATATATCAGCGTAAAGTAACACTTAGCCTCCGGCTTCAATCCACACCTGATCATCACCTTGAACAAGCTCTTGGCCATGTCCAGTTTTCCTTCAGCGCAAAACCCGTGAATCAAATGGTTGTACGTCACCCTATTTGGCTTCATTCCACTGCCCAGGATTGTATCTAACAACACCTTTGCTTCCGTGGATCTCTTAAGCTTACACAAGCTCTGAATCCTGACATTGTATATGCTGATACCAGCTTTCACGCCATGTTTCTTCATCAATTCCATCATTTCCCCCACGTCACTAAATTTGTCCTCCTTGTAAAACCCTGCAACCACAGTGGCAAATGTAGTTCCGTTGGGTTTTATTCCCTTTCTCTCCATCTCTGCCAGTATAGAGTGCGATGAATTCGCACTGCCCGACTCGCATAATCCCTTCAGGACAGTGTTGTACGTTTCCACATTCGGTGCCAAGCCATACTTCTTAGGATACTCTGAAAACACCCTCTTCATTTCGCCGTATTCCCCTGCTAAAATACAAGAAATTAAAAGAGAGTTCAAGGACCTCACGCCTCTATCGACCCCCATTTGAGGCATTTCATCGAACACCCTAACAGCGTCACCGACAAGACCCGCCTGGCCGTACAAAACGACGAAATGGGATACAAAGCGTTCGGATTTGAAATCGGGCCGGGTAATGGACTCCTTTATGAAGCTCCGAATGCCTTCATAATGGTGTGACTCTTTAAGCTTCGAAATGGCTTTCGAGTAGGCAACTCGATCGAGGTGCGACTCTGGAGTAAGGGCGGCTGCTCGACAGATATCAAGAATGCGTTCTGGGTTTTTCTCGAACCGGATGAGGGAGAGTGCGGAGCGCGATTTCTCTTTACTGGTGAGGGGAGATTTGGAATCTGGGTTCAAAATTGAGGTGGAGAAAAGCCGGTAGCGTCGGAGGCTGCAGCGTAACGCCATGGGGATGGGGTTTCTTTCGGGTGTTCTGATTTTTAATCGGGGGTTTAGGGTCTAAATGGACCAACCCCCTTCCTGCTTTCAAGTTTCAGCTTCTTTGTCTCACAATTAATATTAAATTATATATCTTATATATGTGAAAAAGAAGATTGACATAAAAAAAATAAAAATAAAAATAAAAAAGAAGAAGATTTATTCAATACTGATCTTTATAAGATATTTACCAATATATATAAGTGGCTAAGCATAACTGTTCATATAAACAATGTAACAGTAATTTTTTTTATTTTTTTTCATTTCTTCTAATTTTTTAGCCACTTAAATTAATTACGTTTCCAGTGTTGGGCCAACATTCTTTTTTGCATGGCCCATATACCAAAATTCCTTCTATCGCACTGCAGATTTTTAGGGTTTGCACCCAACCCCGACTGCTCCCCTTTTCTGACAGAGAACATCCCACCCCTTCTCTGTCGCCTGATCCTTCAAGTGTTGCAGCAAAGAGATCTAGAGAGAGCGAGGGGGAGAGATGAGATTTTCTTGTCTTTGGATTGCATAATCATGGCGACCCCTGAAGTTCCTCTCCACTACGTTGGCGTTGATCGAAACTCCGCCGCCTTCCGCCTAATGTCTCAAATGGTATAACTACCGCTTGTATTATTTCTTGATGGTTAGTGTCTGTGTGCATTATGGTTCATTTTAGTTCGATATCATCTGCCTTCATGATGCGTTATGGTTCATTTTAGTTCAATAGCATCTGCCTTCATGATGGGGGCTGGAAATTACGTTCCTGAAACATGAATTTTTTTTGTTCTATCTGCCGTGGAGATATCTTTTGCTTTTTCCTTTGTTTGTTATCAGAAAAAGGACATTTTGTTTTATGGGGAATTCGAATTGCAGTGGGAAAGTTGATGTGCAGGTTTCAAATATTAGTTTCTGTTCGTATGTTATATCTTTATGAGAAGTTGACTCATGACGAAATTCATGTGCAGGGATGGGAAGAAGAAGAATGACAGGGTAGAGAAAAGCAAGGGATCAAAGGTTATGTTAGAGTGAAGAACAAGCAGGATACTTTAGGTTTGCATTTAGTTTATTCTTTCGATTATATGTGATAGGCATGCAAACTTACTTATTTGAATTGAGACTTTAGTGTCACTGTTAATTGTTTTGATAATATAGACATAGGCATGGAACAACCAAATGCTTGGGAATTTGACACCAACCAATTTGATTGACAATATCCTCGAGAAATTGAAAGTGGTGATATCTTGTCCTTTTAGATAACGTTTTTTACATTATTATGGTTCCCTTTGCATAGCCTTCCTTGTATAATTTCTCAGCAAGCGGTTGAAATCAACTTGGATGAAGGTACTTAAGGAAGAACAAAAAATTGTACTGCATTTTAGGCCCCATGTTTATGGTATAGTGATCTACATTTTCTAATTCATATGTCAGACCATGGTTATAAAAAGCCCTCGCCTGGATCGCCTAGGCGAGAAGCCAAGCCAGGCCAGAGTTTGTCGCCTCTGATGTGTGAGAGGCCCCACACATACATTAGGCCGCGCTTATTCAGCGCCTAGGTGTATGAGGCTTAAGCCGTGGGCGATGGCTTGATGAAAAGGAAGAGTTTTAATGGGATTGAGCTTAATTTACTTAAAAAATAATAAGCCTAAATCCTATTTTCAATAAGCTCAAAGCCAATTTTAAATAAGCATAAACCCTATATTTATATATTAGAGTTTTAACACGTCATATTCAATTAATTACATCAAATGTATAGGCATTAATAAATGATAAGAATTAATGTAAAACAAAATATATTTTGAGAATTGAGTAAGAATATTTTAAGAATAAATTGAACCCTAATTCAATCAAGCATATTTAATTTATTGTTTCTTTTTTTCTATAATTGTTTAATATTGAGTGAGATTCATTTTTATCAAAAATCTCTTGTGTCGTAAATATTTATATTAGAAATTAACAAATATTACAACATGAGCAGCTTCTTAGCTATATAGTTTGTCTATTTAAGGAAAAAATATTCATATCTAAATATTTAAATTTTATTTTTCCTCGACGTGTAACGTCTGTTAGGCCACGCTTCGCCTGGCGCCTAGCGCTTTAAGCCAGGCCACGGTTCATCGCTTTTTGGCGCCTAGCGCCTTTAATAACTATGTGTCAGACAATGAAAAGGCTGAAGTGAAATCTGCCTCAAAGTCCATACTTTCTAAGAACAATCAAGAGTTGGTTCCCAAGGTTACTCTCTCTCCCAACATGTCCCATGCTTTTGCTGTTTTAGAATTTATTTTTTGCATGCTCATTTGGTTTATCGTGTCCTAGCTATTGATCCAAAAAATTCATCATAGGACTGATGCTGAAATAATATGGATGTAGTCTTAATTCAAGAATAATATGAGAACTTAAAACATTTGTCTTTTATTTTTTTCCATTTTGGCAAAGATTATTGTTGCCACTTGCCAACAAGCTGCTCTCTTTTATATCAAAGGGACCTTGACTGATTGGATCAAAACACTTTTGCCAAATTCTTGGTAGTTGAGTTCATAAGTTACAATATTTGTTGCACATTTTGGATTCTAGCTCTTGTAAAACTTCTTCAAGGTTTTACTGGTTATTGTAGCTTGAACAACATCAAGTTTGTTGTGCAGATTATCTATCGGGTTCTAATTACTAGCTCTCTTGACTTTGTATGCAAGGTTTATAAGCGGTTTATTTCTTCGTACCATTCCTTGGTATATTGGCACTTTTCTGCTTATATGTGTTAGGTTGGATTATCGAGAAAATGCTGGACTCGTTGCGTGCACTTTAGCCGTAAGTCTTTTCAACCTTTTCCAATTGTCTTATTATACTTTTAGCATGATATGTGATTTGTGTAACAAAATTAAAAGTTTTTTTTATAATTTAAAGCTTAAAGTACTGATTCGGTAAAGATGGGAGAGACAATGAAACTTTGGCTATGTTTTTGGAGGAGAAATTATGAGGTTTGGACTTTGGGCGATCAGATTATTGGGGGTATAAATGACACCTATCTATCTTATTTCCTTCTTTTTGTCGGTATTTGTTCATTTATTCTTTGTACCTGATTGAAATGTCTCAAATGAAGTGAAGTCAACTGAAAATCATGTGCTTGAGCCTGAAATTGAGGGCAAGTTTTTAATCCAAACAGATAATACTAAAGCTTGTATACTAAAGAAGATTCTTAAATTTATTGTTTTTGACTTGTTGTGTACCACTCCCTTTTATGGATGGATTCTCCGCATCTTTTTTGCTTTATCGGGACCTACTTCATGTGGTTTGCTTTTATTCAATTTGCTTTATTTACGATTTTGTGAGCATCTGGAATTGGTACATGTCTTGCTGAATGTATTTCTCCCATTTAGATGCTTTGTTGTCTCCGTTTGTTCTATTAGATATTTGATATTGGATTTAGTTTTTTATGAACAAATTGTGTCTTAGGTCGTGACCTAATTTCTTGTTTCATCTTATAGGTATTTACCATGTCTATTGTAGGAAAATTTAGGTTAAGAATTTTATCTTTGCAGGTACGGAAGATTGTTAAGATCTCATCTTTTCAGGTGCCCAACTATCGTTTATGTGATCATGAATTTAATTTGTTAATAGATGGTTTGGTGGCTTGAATATCAGTGCGTCTTTTTTTCAACTCTGAAAACAGTTTTTTAAATATGGCATTTAAGAGTTGCTTATTAATAATATGTAGATGTGTTTATAAAATCTTGACTTCAAAGTTATTTTGGGTCTTGTGTTTACATACTGAACTGTTGTTTAAGTTTTCATGGTGGGTTGTTGTTTAAGTAATCTTGTTATGTGGTACTTAAAGTTTCCTGGCTTTTTTTATGGACACGGCAAATATGGCGTGTCATCTGTAAAATTAATTAATCTGGTTATGTGGTACTTAAAGTTTTTCTTGACTTTAAAACTTCTTTTGGTGAACATTGAATCACATCTTTTCTTATTTATGCTTTGTTTCATCAATTTCAAGCTTTGATTATGAATTTCTTAAGGATGTGTTTACTTGAGTGGATAGGGCATTGGACGAGATCATTCATTAAATTCGATAAATGTGTACTTTGACGTTTTGTGCTTCTCAATACTATTTTTTCTCTATTCAGTTTTGGTAAAAAATATTTATTTTAAGGTTTAATAAAGACTCAAGGTTTCAGACTGACAACTGTAGATTAAAATATCTTCTTTTTGTCATTGTCGTGTTTGCCTTTTAAAGTATGTTTTTATTTATCATTAGATAATGTATTTCCGAATAAAAAATAGTAATTATAATTTTTTTCAAAAATTATCTCTCTCTTTCTATATTAAGTGTGCGTGCGTCACTCATACTAACTGTTGTTACGTGGTGTGACCAATTATTAATTTATAATTTTAACCCAATCAATGCCGATCAACATATGAGAGTGGATGAAAGGAGAGAAATAACTGTACATTTCTTTTTTCTTCTCTCCACAGTTTAATCCCACTCTTAATTCATCATTTTCTTCAATTAAATCAGTTTATAATAGTTTTGGGCATTACATGTTTGAACATATTGAGAGATAAAGATAAGTTAGACTGCTGTTGAGCAGTGAGGTAGCTAGGAGTTTCAGCTATGTGGGATTTAGGCGAAGTTGGTTTGTACGAGATGTTATACTAATCAAAGTTTTCTAGTGTAACATATCATTCGATAGAATTTTGTGACTGAATTTAGTGAAGTAGAGGTAAGCCTTTCACAAGCCATTCCATTTTGACTGTAGTAGGTATGATATTAAATGGATCTCCAATAAATCTAAGTTAATTTTATTACTTGGATATGATATTACATGTTTTAAATCTGCAAGCATTTCACAAACCATTCCATTTTGAGTAGTAGATATGATATTACATAGATCTCTAATAAATCTAAGTTAATTTTATTATTTAGATATGATTTTACATTTTGAAATCTGATACGCAATCAACATGTGCTGATAAAATCACCATTTAATGTAGAATTGGTTTTGGCATTTTGATTTCATCTTCTAAATTGGTTATGATCAGACATCAATATCTTACCCTTTTTTCTCCCCAAATAAATTTATAGATGAAGTGCTACCATGAATCTCTTTCCTTGGCAACATAACAGTCTGCCATTGAAGCTACAGTTGTCTTGCAGACCTCTGCTGCTATTATAATTTTATGGATGCAATCCACAATAAGCTACGAAGACTCCATTTCCATGCCAAAGTGCAACTACTAATTTTCAAATAAGATACAGCGCGGTGCTAGAAAAACTAGTATTTTATATAAGTCATATATATTTATTGAGTGTTTGCGCACAGTACTCAACAATTTATTATGTGATCAATGTAAGACATAACAAGCCCGACTCATTGATATACAAGTAGGTGCACATCTGCATATCCCCGCGCTTCTTAGTATGAGATTTTGTGCTAACACAAAATATATAAGAAAATAAATTTGTACATCTATAACAACTATAAATTTTGGTTTAATGTAAGTGTTTGATCATAATTTCGAGCTGACACATAAGCAATTTCAGGGAAGGTAATGTTGGAATGTTTATACATAACACCTAACAATTTTTTTATAAGCTCGTAGGTGAAGTGTTATGCCTTATCCAAGGCATATGTATAACAAGTCAAACTCATTATAACAAGTCAAACTCATTGTCAACCGCATTAAAATTGCTCTATTTATCCAATTTTCCAGCAATTTGTCCAATTGCTTCCGTTTAACTGAGAATCTTAAATCAAATATCAAAATAGCTATTTTCAAAAACACTAAAAAATAAATATCAAAATAGCTCGATAAAATTACTTTGAAATTCTAGAGTAATATATATTTTTAATTATAATATAAAATAATAAGCTAGCATTTTTGTGACATTATTATCTTGGAATACGTAAGAGTAAAATTTTCTTTAGGAAAAAAAAAACTAAATTAAAATTTATTATAATATTTACTTGCATTTGCACGAGTATATAGGCCAAGAAATGTACCACAACACGAGAAACCACAACATAATTTTTTCGGGAATGCTATATTTTTTTTTTATTTAAAAAAAAGTGTATTTTACCATAAAGTATTACAGTTGGTCATCAAATTACATTATGTCCTCCCAAAATTATAGTTTGACCCCCTAAACTTGTATTTGCGCTCCATTTTTTTTACACTGTTTATGTGCCAAAAAAGCTGAATCAGCATAAATACACCGAAAGTAAGTAAAAAAACAGATTAGGTAATCATAGCCAAACCTGGACAGGGGTGAAGATAAAACTAACTGCTAAAATGCCATGGACACTTGGACCCGGGGGGCTCCAAAACAGCTCCTAACGCAATTTAAAACAGATCTCAACGTACATTAAAACGATCAATTCTGTTGGAGATCATCCGGAGCAGCAAATCTTATATTAGCAGGCCTGGCTGCCACTACAGGTTCATCCGCAAATAACGATCTGATAAAACCTGGAGTTCTCAGGGGTCTCCGACCAGTCATTCTCGGGTACACATCTTGAAGAAAATAGTAGGCATGACCAGCTATCATACCCTGAACCCAAGTCAATATTTTTTGGTAAGACACAAAAAACTTGCGCGTTCAGTTGATATTTCAAGTACTTGTGCTTCCACAAGTTCATTATCAACCAAATAGCTGTTGAAACCTTTGCCACAAACCAATTATATCACACAAAACGGTAATTTCCCCTATGCGTGGACATTTGCGTACATACGATATTATAAGACACCACTTAAACACTTGCCCAAAATGCCAAAAATATCACTCAATTAAAATAAGTGTCATAAGACCAACTGCAATATTGCACGGTGAGGACTTACCAGTAGATCCACCCAAGCACTGGAGCCAACGAGGACAGAAAACCCAAGAAGGACCTGCAGAAATGTAAATCCAGTGTCCCGTTATCACCAGATGTGTGGAAATAACTAAATTGGCCAAGTGTAGTTAAAGCAGCTGATTCATCGTAGAACATGCCGGTAATTTTATGGAGCAGATGTTTCATAAGGATCAATCAAGGTTTCAGACAACCAATTTCGTAACAGTAAATAATTTTCCCCTCTTATTACTCATACATTTACCCACAATTGGACATTAAAACATTAGGTGCTGATAATAAAATATAAAACCTTCTCAAAATTCCAACACATAAAGGCACTGATTTGAATGCGATAGAGGTAAGAAATGATTAAAATAATTGTGGGGAAAATTGAGCAAGCCAGCATCCATGCAACTGATTGATGAAAATTTGAGTTCACTAACCCATGGTAAATAGGCTGCTGTGAAAGTAAAGAGGCCCAAAAAGCTCATGTGGATGAAAGGATTCTGCTTGCTCCATACATATACCTACAAAACCGGAGAAGCAAGATTCCAGAGAAAGTAAGGTTCGACAGCTATGAGAGTAAACTTGTTTAACGCACAGTTCTTCTGACCACAGGAAGCATACCATCATAAATGTGAGTGAGTTGCTAAGGAAGATGATCTTAGCAAATGACTCCGAGACATAAGGAATCATGCCACCAACAAGAACGATGCCAGTCAAAACTGACGCACCAAACAACAACATATAGAAGAAATCGGCAGTCCTCCCACGGAAAGAGTTCTCTTCAAGAAGTTTGCAGTATCGAGCAAGAAAGAACATGTGGAACAAAAAGTCCAAGTCTGGAAAGGAAGGTATCAAACCGGGTTACTAAATGGAAGTATTGGTTGACCAAAAAACCATCAAGTCAGAATAATTCCTCCAGATTAGACCGATCAATTTATCTAAGAGAAGATCAATGAATTTCCATGTAATCAACAAAATAATAGAGTGAAAAACTTTTAACTCAGCTATGAAATTAGAACGCATCACAGATCAAATGCAGCATCATTAAATTATCGAAAGAAGGTACACATCCCCATGCACATCTGCATGTCTGCAACAAATTTTTCTAATAAGAAAGACAGATTAATCATGACGCATCCACATGGCTCTGGGTAGGCTGTCATCTGCACCAAAACCTTTTTTCTCATTTATTTAGTATGAACAAAGAACAGAAGAAAAGCACACTTGGTAGTTAGGCAAGAGAAACATTCCACTTTAACACAAAAGGAAGAAGAGATACGTACATGTACCGATTTCGCCCCACCAAAGCAATAGAAACATTTGACAAAGACATGCAAAACACTAGACGATACTCAAATTTTGATACGAGAATAACATTAACCAGCTTTATAATAAACACATTAAAGCATGTATTCAACTATGTATGAGCTCGCAGCAGAATTAATTGGGCGGTTTATGCTGTATAAATGGTCAGGACACAGATACCATTTCCTAAATCTGTGATAATAAAAAGTAATGATCGTATGCTTAGGACTTGATTAAATTCAGTCCCCCAAAAATGATTTATTTCCATTCATTCATCACTAAATCAAAGCATAATCCACCAGCTAAAACAACTTCTTGAAGGATAGAAAATACATTACTTACCCATTTCGCGAAAATACAAGAAATTGGTAATAACGCGCCATATTTGGTAATGCTTCACCACGAGCTTGGGATTCAAGTATAAGTCGTAAGGGGATATTATCTGCAAATCACATCAAAGAAATGCAACTTAGTAAAGTGTCCATTGCAAAAAACAAAGAAAGAAAACAAAAACGCCAAGTAGCTTGCTGCCCTTTTACCCTGCAAAACTATAACTTCATTTAACCCCCAATAATAATCAGAACCAATCAAACTGTCTTCAGCAGCAAAGCTGCCATCTATAACTGGAGAAAACTAGATAATTCCATACAAAAAGGAGTGTCCTAATCCGTAGATTATCAAATAATTAATCAAATCTCTCCGAAACAATCAGGTCAACCCAAATATTAAAACCCAAGAAATTCAAAAGGAACAAACAAACAGGCAGAAGAAATTACATCGAGAGAGCAACCAATCGTGGTTACAATTGCAGCTGTGAGGTAAGACCGCGTAATTATTGGCATCTGTTTGTACCATTCTTCCACTGCTTGTGCCATTCTATTTCCTTCAACTTCTCCGATCAAACCACAAAAACCCTAACCTAATTTTCCACCAAAATCGATGAAATTAAATCCCGCAAAATTGAGAAGATCGTAGAGATTTTCAACAAAATAATTTCAATAAAATCGAGTTGAAGCCTATGGTTTCATGCATACATACACAGACTGGAAATGTTGTATGAATATGTGAGTTCTAATTTTCTCTGTTTGCTTCTTTGTTCTCGTCTAGTGCTGCGAAATTATCCGGCAGTTTAAGTTTACAGCTTGTGTGGCTGGATGATAATATTTGTGACACGCGCATTGATAAGCAGTGTAATACACGAACCAATGGTTTACTTTATTGACGAAAGGTTGGCCACTGATGTGTCTCGCTAGGAGCCCGGTACATCGATTACACGCGCTGTTTCATGACTAATGAATAAATTTGTGTTACAATTACAATTTATCCTAAATATACTATATTTTTAAAATATGTGTACTTAATAATATTGTCAAGTACACTATTATTATATCACATAATATTTGTAATTATATATTTATAATATAATTTTATATCATATAAAAAATTTACATAAAATTATATGTGCACGAATTTTATGCCAATAAACGATAGTAATAATAATATTACAAATTCATCTCCAGACGACCTGAAATCATTCACTTACCTTTGTATCCCCACAAAGTACATTATTTACGAATGAGACGCCATTTAACGTATGACGGAGTTGCTTATGGGACGATCGGAGATAGAGTAGCTTGCCAAAGTACCTTGGAACTTGATTTAAGAATTATTTATTCTTAAATTTAATCATATTTTTATGTTATTTAATCTATTTATATTATACAAATAAAAAATTTCAGGTTTGAGCTTGTAAAATTTGAAGCTTGATCACGATATTTCATCATGCTTCGCTAAAAAATTGGAATATATAAATGGAGAAATAGATTGAAAAAATCATATTTTTTTAGGGGGAAATTACACAAAACATCCAATAGTTTGGTCCAAATTTCACTTTACAGCCGTTAGTTTGAAAAATTGCAGTTTACATCCTCAAGTTTCATGAATTGTAACACTTTGCATGCTATTGACTCGATTTTGTATTTTTATCGAAGATTTATCGCCGAAATCAATCATCGCATAACATACTCAAACTTATATCCATTTAAACTTGTTATTCCAAATTTTTTAAGTAATATTTTTAGTATCGAAATCCTCTAGTTAACGATTACGAAAAATGAAATTTTGACACCCCTGATATTAATTTTGATTTTTTTTTTAAATTTGCAATAACTAGTTTAAGTGGATCTAACTTTGAATATCTAAGACGGTTATGAAATGCAACGATAAATTTTTGATAAAAACACAAAATCGAGCCAAAATGATGCAAAGTGTTACAATTCATGAAAGTTGATGATCCAAACTGTAATTGTTCAAATAATGGTTGCAAAGTGAAATTTGGAACAAACTATAGGATGTTTTTGGTAATTTTTCCTCTTTAAAATGTGTAAAAAATATTATTTCCCATTTTAAATATTAAATCATGACAAAAATCCACACTTGTATCAGTGTATGTCAGTTAAATTCATTAATGACTATTATCTTTTAAATTTATAAAAAAATATATTTTCAAAAATATAATTAAACGACAGAATATTAAAGTTTTTCTCGATATTTACATTCCCATCTGTGTACACTTCTACATTCCTTAGAAAAATTATTTCAGTTAAAACATTTTAGTATATTTTTAATTTTGAATAACTGAAAAATACTTTTCAAAGACTGCCAGAGAATTATTATTATAAATTAATAAAAATCAGCGCAATATCTCCCCGCAGATCCGGATTAGGGTTCCGCTTCTCCAACTCCATCCATATAGGCTTCTCACGATGATGCAGCCGCCGAACACCAATGTCCAGTCTCATATGGCTCCGCCGCCTCAATACCAGCAATACCCGCAACAACAACCGTCTCATCAATGGATGCCGCAGCAACCCCAACAACCGCAATACCATTTCCCTCAGCCACAGCAGCCACCCTCTTCTGCGTACTACTACCAGCAGCCGCCGCAACAGTCTATGTACGCCGCCGCACCGACGGCTCAGGCACAGCCCGTGGCAGACGACGGAACCCGGAGTCTCTGGATTGGTGATCTGCAGTATTGGATGGACGAGCAGTACTTGATCAACTGTTTCGCCGCTACCGGGGAGGTATATACCTGCACTGATCACTTTTATATGCTTTCCAGTGTTTATTTATTTTTCATTTGTGAACGCTGAATCGTACTTCTTATAAAGTTTAGGGTTTGAGTCATCTTTTCCAATTGCTTTGGTTATGTATCGATTTATTTCTTTCGTTTCATTTCTAACTAGGTAGGGTCTTCGTCCTGCGAAATATAGAATTAGGTTGTAAATTATTAGGTTTGTGTTATACCTGCATATCTTTTGGCATTTGAGTATAATTTTATACTTTATAGATGTCCTGCGAATAAATTATTTTGCAGCTCGGCGCCATATACTTCCGGTAAATGATCTAAATTTTAATCTTAGGAAATGGTTTTCTATGAAAATGATTATACCTATAATTTAAATGACCTTGCCCCTAAACTAGAAATTGGTTTGCACTTTGTTCTTGAAGTCCTAAACCCCTGAACTACGTAGTTTTGCACATAAGGGTGGAAGTTCATTATTTTCTCCGTGCACTTGGCCATCATGTCGAATAATATTGTCTGGTGGTTCTTTCATCGGTTCCTTGAACTTAGATAACTCAGTCTACCCCAGATATTTGTCTATTTTTGTAATTTTTCATGAGTGCTTGGTTTTTCATTATGGGCTTGCAAAATATTATTTTAGGCCTTGGACACCCACTTGAAACCTGAGATACAGATGACTACATCGAGCGCACTTTTCCCGTATTTCATACCTTTGTTTTCCGTTATTGTGATTCTCTCCATAATTACCTCACAATATAGTCAACTTTGTGCATTATTCTTATAATTGATATGTCCACTCAATGAAGGCAATCTTAGCATTCAAGAATCAGGATATCAGACATGTACTTACTTTTATACACGATATACTGGGATGAGGGATGTCATATCAACCATTCAATCGTCTAGTAAAGAATACGCGATTGTTCTCATAGTGATTTTAATTCAAGAAAATGTAAAACTATGAAGTTCAGGGTACAAAGTGCATATACTTTACATGTGTAAGGATAGGTGCAAGACATGCATGCCATGTGAGAATATTCCATCGGAGCCAATCATGGATTGTAAATGCTGTAAAGAATGAAGTTCAGTTGTCGCGTCAGAAAATAATAGAGTTCAGAGGACAAAATACTGAATGATCCTAAATACAGGGGGAAAAGTGAATTTAATTATGTGTATAACTAGAGATTTCCTGGTAGCCGTCTATAAATTGAATGGAAAACTTTTTAACAAGTGTCTTACCGCAAGTTGGACATATACCTTGCTACATGATATAGCCTTTTATTGTTCATCATGTTTTTTTTTGGGTTTGAATCTTTTGTAACTGTTTTTCTTTTCTCTAGGTGGTGTCTGCTAAAATCATCGTCAACAAGCAAACTGGCCAACCAGAAAGCTATGGCTTTATTGAATTTGTCAGCCATGCTGCTGCAGAAAGGAACCTTCAGGCTTATAATGGCACTCCTATGCCCAATGTTGAGCAAACATTTAGATTGAACTGGGCATCTACTGGTGCGGGTGAAAAACGCGATGATTCCCACGAATACACAATTTTTGTCGGAGATCTGGCATCTGATGTTACTGATTACATGCTTGTAGAAACTTTTAAGGCCTCTTATCCTTCAGTTAAGGGTGCGAAGATCGTCACAGATGCGATTACTGGGCGTCCAAAGGGCTATGGGTTTGTGAGATTTAGTGATGAAACTGAACAATTGCGTGCCATGACTGAGATGAATGGAATGTTTTGTTCTTCGAGGCCAATGCGAATAGGTCCAGCTGCTAACAAACAAAAAGTTGGGGGTCAGAACAAAGGTATACCTTTGTCTTGCATTATCTTCTTGGATGGCTACTGGAGTATCAATGAACTTACCTCTTTTGGGTGTGATCATATATGTTCTCATCTCTTATGATATAATGTTTTTATTGGAAGTTTCGTTGCATAGAGGAATTTTTGGTTAGGAAATTTTTGGTTACATCGAACAATGTTATTTTATGTTTTGAGTTTGTTGCACTCGTTAATTCTTGAAGAAAAGCACAACTTGCGGCGTCATTTCCTTCCAGTGCTTTGAACATTTTAGGCTTTGAAGTATTAAAACTTTGCATAATCTTATAAAAGGCTATGGTTGTCTCATAGCAGGGCGATTGGAGGCTCTATCATATAGTGTGGAGCCAAAGTGAGCCGAAATGATAACTCTTTAGTGCCTGGTTTTTTGTAGGTCAGTTTTAACTTAATGCTGCTTACTTTTGATTCCTCAAGGAATTGATTATGCTAGAATTTCTAGCCTTTATTGCCAGACCTTTGACATCCCAAGTAGTCGCGAAAGTCAAATTACATATAATACTAGTTTTCTTTTATACTTTATAAGTCATATTATCTCAGTATTATGCATTGATTTTCTTTTGGCCATCACATTATCATAATTGTTTGGCTCTCATCCCATTCTTCACCAAGCTCTTACCTTTGAAATTACTTTTGTTTAAAAGGATTTCTATGGAAACTGGGGAAAATTAACCGAAGCTCCTTACATCTAGCCGGGACAATTGCCTTTGTAGCAAAGCCAATGCTTTAAACAATTCTGTCTTTTGGTGTGCTTCCTTTAAGATCTTCGAAGTCTCTGACCATTTGGAGAAATTTGTGGTTGAAGGAATAATTATGTATCATAACATTAGTTAAGCATTTTCACCTGGTTCATGCATTTGTTCCTTACCGTAGTCCTAGGTTTCCAACTCCAAGAGACTCGCTCATTAAAACTGCCAGAACAGTGACAATATATTTAGCTAGGAAGTAGCTTTCTCAAGCTCCACAAGGTGGTGTTGTCATGATATAGATGAGAAATAGTAGCATGAGTTTTTCACTGCTGTTTTGCCCATGATTGATCTTTAGTTGCGTAAAATAGTTTCTACGGCCACGTTTCCAGCTGTTACATTGTTTTATGTTTCATTTCTAAAGGCATTCAGATGTTTAGTTGCCCCTATTGTGTATATTCTGTTTAGTTGCCCAATTGTTTATATTCTGTTTAAGTTGCTGTCAAAGCTATCTTTTTAGAATTGTTTGACTTGTTGTGAAAATTGTTGGAATGACTATTGTATGAGATATATTGGTTTCTTATACATTTGATGTGTTTAGTGTGGGGCGTGATGGGTTATTTTTTTATTCTTCACCTCCAGCTCTTTCCCTCGCTCACTTTTAACTATTTTCCTGCACAATCTTCACGTGCTTATCTTACAATTGCAGCATCATACCAGACATCACAAGTAATCTCAACTGAGGATGATCCAACTAACACCACTGTGAGTAAAATGTACTGATATTTACATGGTATGTTTTTGAAAGGAGCATGTACTCATGGTTTATAGGTTTTTTCTTGCAGATATTTGTCGGTAATTTGGATTCTAATGTCACAGATGAACAACTAAGACAGTTATTTGGAAATTTTGGACAGTTGCTCCACGTAAAAATACCTGCAGGCAAACGATGTGGCTTTGTTCAGTTTAGTGATAGGTAAATTGAGGGTATCACTAATTTTCCTCCCTTTGATTCAAGTGTTAAAAGTGCATGTAAAAACTTTTGTCTTGTACTTATCAATGATAACAGGAGATGTGCTGAACAAGCTATAAATATTTTAAATGGAACCCAGTTGGGAGGTCAAAGCATTCGACTCTCATGGGGTCGTAGTCCGTCGAACCAACAGGTTCTACTCATTTAACTTTTTGACTTTTGTTCGGTCATTTTTGCTAATATAGTTGCATGTGCTTTAATTTTCCAAACCTTCCTGCATCAGGTTGACCCGAATCAGTGGAATGGGGGATATTATGGATATACCTCTGGTTATGAAACCTATGGATATACTCAAGCAGCACAGGATCCAAACTTCTACCATGCAGGGTATACTGGATACGGAGACTACCCACAACCACCACAGCAGCAGCAGCCTCAGGTATATCCAACTGAGCACCATATCAAAAAAATTAGCAACTGCTTGTTTCTTTCCTACGAAAATGTATTCTACATCTCTCTCTCAAATGTGCTCCTCACTATTACCTGTATTTGTGTGTAAGGTTTTGGAATCTCTGTTCGCATGACACCACTAACTTATTGCCAAATATTTTGTTTGTTGCCTATTATGTAGCAAAATATATTTTTTGGTTCCGCCATTGTCTTTGCATTACCATTGTAGTTTGTGGTGCTGCAGTCTTTGTCTGTGACCCATTATAATCTGCCTAATTTTATACCTAAAAGTTCGATAAATTATCTTCTACTCTTTTTTTCTTTTGATTTGAGTACATTTCTACAACCCCTCCCTAACGAAAGGGTTAATGCATATAATACTTACACCTTTATACTCAGGACACACCACTTTTATAGAGCATGGCCCTGGATAACGTTTATGCCCAAGGCGATTTTTATAGATAATTGCTACCCGTATAATGCGATTGTCCTCGTCAAGCTTTCAACACTGAATCTAGTCATCTACACCTAATCTTTTTACTTCTCTTCAATTACCTTAAGTACTGGAAGCGCCACCATAACCTGTAAACACCCACCCCCAACCCACCCCGACCATCCGGGCAATGCAACATGAAGATGACCTGCGATGTTGGCTTATGTCATAGTTTATCGTGTTTGGGATTACTGGATTACTGGTAAACACTTCTCGTCCCAGGCTCTCTGGATCAGCAACGGTTGTTAATTGGTGACCTCTCCCTCATCTAGGATGTTATGTTACTTCCGTTACCTGCATTCCCCTATTATGCTATTTATCATCATTTCTTTTATTGCTGCGTACCCCTTGTATTTAAAGTCTTTTAGAATAATAAATTAATCATATGTTCGTGTAGTGATGTATCAAGCATCTAAAGGAAATCAGCAGCTTTTGATCATGGGTCATGAAGTTGGAGCTGTTATTGCTATTGCCGTGGACTACTTTTAGTCGCTGGGTTCTTTTTGGAATGGTTTGAACTTACCGTTTCTTTGTTTTGTTTTAGTTTATTATCACGGCAAAGAAAAAAATGTTTGCGTTTTATGCTTTTCTTGGAGAATTTCTGCATATGATTGTCGTCTCCATAAATGAAGTGTGGGGTAAATGAGTAGCTGCATATGGTTGCTTAGTGATTGTCATAACCTTTTTTCTGATTTGATGTTTTATTTTCGTAGTTGCACACCCTTCTGTTAAATGGCACATATGAAATTTACTAGTTTGCATTTTGTTTTGTTATGATGGCATCTGCAGACATACACTCCTGAGTATATATAATATGTAAGCGTGTGTATATAGGGTGCAAATGAGTAGGATATAACAGCTTAAATGAGTTGAAATTGAGATACCACCAGACCAATTGTCTGAGACGAATCTTGACAGCGTCTTCACCATGTAAATTGTACATGGGTCCTAGGAAGGCCAAGAAAAGTCAGCTGATGGGTTGGCAAAGCATGCTGAATTGGCTGTTGAGGTGATTTGGATATATTGTTCATATGAAACTTCCTTTTCAAGGATCATTTAGCCAATTTTCATTTGTCACGTCTCTTTTTTCCCCTTTTTTTCTCTGTTGCTCGCTGACTTCTCATCCTGTTAATGGTATGTTTAATCTTAAGCTTCTTTTAGAGTGGCAAAATGATATATGCCAGAATGTATCTAAAACTTGAATTTAATATTTATACTTAAAACACAAAACTGTTTTCCATCCGTTTAGGCCAAGTTTTACGTTGTTGCAATTGGCCATGGCAGCTATAATTCAATTTTTAAAGAGATTGAATTCATTTGGATGCATTCTGCGGTAATTAGATAATTTTCACTTCATATTCGACTGAGGCGATATATCGCTACATCATAGAAATCGCTAAATGCTACCTTGGCCTTGTCTTTACTGTTGCGCATTGTGACCTTTGATTATATACATATATACTTATGTACATGTATATATAATGTTGTCACGTCTCAAAGAACATACCACCAATACAAATATTGTTGAATGAAATAAATAGGAGTGTAACTCCATCATTTTGGCTGTTCATATCCTCTTGCGGGGCGTGGACCCTATATTGTGCGTAAATGCAGGTGGAAATAGTGAACCAGTGGCACCAAGCGGTCTTGAGCCCAGTAAATCAATACGCTCATTTCATTTTCCTTGAAAAAGGTGAGCAAGAAGGTATCAACCGTTCAATTTGTTTGTTTTTTCCACCTTTAAAATCTCTAACTTACTCCACTTGCTACCCGCCCCAGCCCCACCATCAAATCAATCACCTTTCCGCTAAAAGGACATTTTGGGTTTATATGTCCTTTCCTCTTTAACTTTTGGCCCCCTTAAAGAATTAGCCCAAACTACTTGGGACCTTTTACCCTAACTTCCAACCCGCTACCCTTGGGATGTCTAAAAATTTTACAGATCAGTTGATTTAATTAGATTTCGGTATTGTGTACAAGTCACATCTGGCATGTGTTGTTGGTAATGTTTCAAGTGAAAAAATGGACACATATCCAAAATGTTGCCAGTGACCAAGGAATGGTCACTCTCATATGGCAACAGGCATGGGGTTTGAAATGGTTAGTTTCTACAGCTCTTCCCAATAATGTGGGAGTAAATGAAGCACATTTTTACAATTCCTTGTGATAAAATATTCTATTATTTACAATTTATTTCAAGTGACTGAGACTTGACATTATGTGACAATACTCAAAACACATTTCTTACAATAAATTGTGTTGCGGTAAGGAATAGCTATCATTTGCAAAATTTAATTTTGTGGTGAATTTTAAAAATTTGACGTACTTTTTTTTGGAACTCATTTTTGGCTGTAGAATTTAACAGCAATGATTACACAAGTGTTAATCCTTCAATATAGTAGCCTCATGCAACACCACTTGATTGTGATGTTGACAGTATTGTTTCAAGAAATTAATCAATACAACAATCCATTATGCTAAATCGATGCACGTAAGGTTATGTCATTCTTTAGAAAATGACACCATAAAATTCACATCACGACAAAGAATGAAACTAAACTACGAAACATGAAAGCTATACAACGGCGACCTGTACGGTTTGAGATCGATTCTTCCAAGTAAACTCGCCTTGCTTGATTTTTTATTTTTTTTTAATTTTTAATATCCACTTCGTTATAGTGATTTGGGGTTCTTAGAATAAATATTCAACCAATGATTACATTTTACTAGACAATAATTAAAACAATTAGCCATCGAACCGGGTTTGGCTCCACACTGCATCCCTGACACGACTGAGATCTCGCCCCTTTAAGGTTCGGCCCACACCCTCGAAAACAGAGTTGGCTGCAAGTTTCCGGCTTCGTGCGTATTCACGGGCCAGATATTCGTGCGGTGGTACAACGACATCTGGATCATAGTCGTTTAATTCATCATCGAAATCGTGTAGGGATTCAACTGAATCAACTCGATAAATCTTGGACCAATCAGGCACGTTCATTGGCGCTGACGCCGCCAAGTGGAAACCACGTCGAGATTCCGACACGCTGTCTTGTCCACGGAATTGGTGCAAGATCCTCGGTGATGACGACGAGTTGCTGGAATCGTCGAAAGCTAGTGACAAGCCACCAAGCTGCCGGTGGTCTGAGGGTGGAGGTGGGCGGCGGCCCCGGTAGATACCGAAGCTTCCGTTGCTTTCCATGGAAGCGCGTGAGCTCCACCCACAATTTGCCGAGTGATCATCCCCCCTTTCTGTGTTGTCAACTACTGACCAAACTTCATCCTCTCCGAGTTCCGATGCACCGTTTGCAGTTTCTTGGCCGTGGTTATTATTAAAACCTCCCAAATAACGTTCGCTGCGGCTGGTAGTTAGAGTTCGACCTTTGGCCATTAATGTCTAATCAATATATCTCGAATTTCCGGCTTCAGAGTCTCCGGAATCTTGATTTCTGATCCACCCAGATCCAATTTGGCTTTTGATTAGCTTAGGTTGCCGGAATATACAAATCCCGGCGACCCGTGAGCGTAATAATAATGCATAGAACACTACCTCAGCAGCGATGGCTAAGGTTATTATATATAAAAGTTTGATTGCATAGGAGTGGCCCCACATGAATTTCATTTCAATTTGAAATTCATTTTGTCTGCATTTCATTAATGTCATTATACTTGAGACAATCAATACACATTACAAGCATGGCGCGGCGCGATTGGGAAGATGAAATCGCCAACAATATAACTTCATTGCCTAATGGTTGTGATTCGAGCTCCACACACAGGTCTTGGTTCGTAAAAGACACTTGCTTAGTACATTTTGGATTCATATATTTGACGGTAATATTTGATGATAACTCAGTCGTAGTGTTCTTGGGGTGTATAGGACAATATATTTAATAGTAGCATCAAAATTGTGTATAGGTAATAAGTAATTTACTCGAACTATATTGGCGTATCTATTTATAATATTTTTTGTGGATTAAATTCAAATTAGTTGAACTTTTTTTTTTTTTATGATTTTGAAGTCACTATAAAGAGAGACTTCTTGTTAAATCCGGAGGAATTATCATATTTTCACATTAATAGGGATATATTTCCACTAAAATGTAAGATGATAATAATTTTTATGAAAGTTGTGATAAATGTAAATGGAACAATTGTCTGAAAATTGAGAACCTAACCTTTTGACTCAACAAAATGCTTGAATCATTTTAATTGGAGCAATATGGTCCACTAAGGTAGAATCGCCATTTTTAATAAGTATTTTCAGGATTTGACACGTTGGATGCATACAAGTTGGTCTCATGATTAATATTAATATATAACAAGTATCTGTGTTTTTAAAAGTTCGATTTGACTGAATCACTCGATGGCACTAACATAGTTCGTTAATTTTGTTCTCGTTAATTTGTTTCTGAATAAACGATGCACTTTTTGACACGGAACGTCTTTTTATTTTGAAAATAATTAATTTATATTTATTATTTTGAAAATAAACAGTTTATTCTTGAAAATAGGTGTAAAACATGTTGTATAAAATTTATTGGATGTGTATCATAGAAAGTAGCAAGCAAAAACAACAAATGACTTTGTATTAGAAATGTCGAGGCGAGATTTGAAATCTCTGTCCTTAAGACAATATTGCTCCGCTACGATGCTAACGGTTTACTTTGGCAATTTGTCTCCCAAGATACAACGACTATGATTTGTGATAGGAGCACTCCAAATCACAAATCCTTTAAACCACAAAGGTCTAAAAACGCTCAACCATAACAATGATGAAGACTCACAAAATTACTCAAATTTTGATCTTCAAATATGATGTGAATTTCTAAATTCCATGTCTAATTCATTCAATGGTTGTTTCTTGTATAGTATACCAAGTTGTGTCATCAAAAGACACAATTTGGAAGCATCCATCATGAAAAATTGCACCCCAACATTAATGGACACACCATTTAATTTGGAAGCATCCAATCATGAAAAGATGCACCCCAACATGAATGGACACACCATTTAATTTGATTCAAATTTCCAACAATCCCCCCACATGAATTAAATTAATGCATATATGTAATTGAGCACTTTTAACGAACTATTATGGCATCGGGAGAGATAGCTTGTGGCTTTGAATCTTCCGTAGTAGTATTCAATCGGATTTACTTGACTTAATAGTGAACTTATAATCTTGAACTATTTAGTCGTTGGTGTAAACCAAGACAATTGAACCCACACCATAATAATTCTAACATTCGTATTGGTTTCTTACGGTTGTGTCCGTTTCGGCCATGGACCACGCTTGATTTCATAAGTGTTTTTCATCTTTGAAGCGGCCACACTTCGCATTTACGTAGATGATCTCCTAGAAGAGTATCCCGCTATACTCCAACATATTCTTATATGTCTTAAGAATCATTAAAGACCTTTTGCATATCCTCGTACCACTTTTGCAGGCTACACCTCTTATCATAGGAATGAGTTGGAGTTTGATCTCCAAGGTGTTTATACAATCTCATAATTTAGTTGTCCCTTTTGAACCTAGATCTTGGGATCTCCAGTCAACAAGGTTGGGTATCCACTATGAGATTTTGATTATAGGGTTTTAACTCCATTCCCCTCGATAAACTTCCACATGATCTCTCGGTTAACCAATTTATATACGGATCCGCGGTTTCACATAATCACTCATGATTATGCCACTAGATATCATTTTATCATATAGCATTACCGCAACACATTTTAGTTGCATGCACAGGATATTTCTCTAACAACTTATAAAGTCACTTGGGCGCAGAAGTTTTATATATTTTTTATATTGAATTTTCCACAACAGTATATCTTCAGTTTTGGTAATCACATTACCTCTTTTGCATCATTTTATCCTTTAAGGATATTTCCATCATCGAATTTTAAAAGTTGTTAATGCGTTTTTTCTTACAAAATTCGAGACCAATGAGATACTCAACTTTAATTCACAATTCATATTTAAGCGCATAGATTCTTAGAAAATTACAAGCTCAAGATTCTATTTCTTGCAAACTTGAAATTTTAAGTGCATAGCTTAAAATTTGAAACTCGAAGTTTCATTACTCAAGTGTCTTGGAAACTTCATTCCAAACATTATTCTTGATGCACACATGTCAAAATGTCTCGTCAACATTTTTCCTTTGTTACTTGATGATTTCTAAATTGCTTCTCCAACGAGCATATCATCAATACACAAGCATACATATGCTCAGGTGTGTACACATTTGTCACACTTGTTAATCTATTTGACAACATGATTTGTCAAACTCGTCATGTATTTTATTTGGTGTTTGTTATGACTTTACTTTGGCCTTCATTTCTAGTTTAGCCAAGTACCCCCACATTTCAGATATTGTAGGAAACTCTCTTTTCCTTCAATCACAAGGTTTTCGTCCTTGCCTAAATGTGGTAAATTGCAACCCCCATAACTTCGGGTAGTAACGAAGTGCACTGACGTTCAAACTTTCGTGTTTCAAGTTCTAAGCGTTATGGTCTTACAAATCCAAATTCAAGTTTTTATTTCTTGAAAATTTTGAATTTAAGCGTACTTGCTTACAAAAGTTGAAACTTGGATAATATTCTCAAACTCGGTTCACAATTTGCAATTTAAGCGACTAACTTATAAAACTTGAATTCAAGAGTTTAAATCTTGCAAATTCATGTTATAAGCGTACTAGCTAGAAATTCAAAATGAACCAATTTGAGATATTACAACGCCTAATCAAAATTTATGGCTTCGATTTATCACTTGTGTTTTAAGCGTACAAAGATTAGAAACTCGAATTCAAGATTTTATAGTCTTGCAGATTCAAGCTTAAGCGTCAAATTCTTAGACAACACAAGTATAATCTACTCACAATTTCTCATAGCAAAACTCATTTGCTAAATTTTATTGCAATCTCATTTTTGAAGTGTTTAAACACCTCATTGACCTCGTTCTTGCTTCATAGCAAAAAATTCACAACGATATCATGTGCAAATATTGATAAAGTAACAAATTACTTTTCTCACATCTATAGTTTGCACCATATTTCCATCACAAACATCATTGTGAGTAACCTTTCGGAAATTTTGTTGTCCTCTTCGATTCTCAAGCGAACCACAAGGTCTTCAAGATTCATCTCTTTTCGTTTATGCTTGAGATAATTCTTGAAGTCCTTCCATGATGGATGCAACTTTTCAATCATGACGGACACTTGGAACGAGTCACTTAGAACCATTCACTCCGCATGAATTCCGTGCATAATTACTTGCAAATCTTGCACTTGTGCTATCACGGGCTTTGTATCAACCATTTTGAAATCTAGGAATCGCCCAACGATGAATTTCTTCATGCCGGCATCCTCGGATATATACTTTTCTCCAAGGATTGCCACAATTCATTGGCCGTCTTCACTAGACAATACACATTGTATAATGTGTTACCCAGTCCGTTGAGAATATAATTCTTGCACAGGAAATCGCTTTGATTCCACGCATCATCCGCAACCCTCTTTTGGTTGTCAGTTTCACTCTCCATAATAGTAGGAGCATCCTCATTTGTCAACCCCAAGGTTGTCAAATAAAAATTTTGTTGTCATCGCTTGAAATCGTTCTCATTTTAACTTTTCAGGCCTTTCACCATGATGAACGAGAGTCATTTTTGCACTCGACGAAACCATTTGTTGCTAATATTGTCTTAAGATTGTTGTATAAAATTTATTGGGTGTGTATCTTAGGAAAATAGCAAGAAAAAATAATAAATGGCTTTGTATTAGAAATGTCGATGTGATATTTGGAATCTCTGTCCTTAAGACAATATTGCCCCGCTACGGTGCTAACGGTTTACTTTGGCAATTTGTCTCACAAGATACAACGACTATGATTTGTGATGGGAGCACTCCAAATCACAAATCCTTTAAACCACAAAGGTCTAAAAACGCTCAACCATAACAATGATGAAGACTCACAAAATTACTCAAATTTTGATCTTCAATTATGATGTGAATTTCTAAATTCCATGTCTAATTCATTCAATGGTTGTTTCTTATATAGTATATCAAGTGGTGTCATCAAGAGACACAATTTGGAAGCATCCATCATAAAAAATTGCACCCCAACATGAATGGACACACCATTTAATTTGGAAGCATCCAATCATGAAAAGATGCACCCCAACATGAATGGACACATTATTTAATTTGATTCAAAATTCCAACAAAGCATCCATCTATATATGATTTGTGTTAATCACGGCGTATCTTGTATATAACTTTGAATTACATGTTAAAAGATCATTTGTATCAGTGAGAGAGTAAATTAAACCTAAATAATAACATAATTGTATAATATATATTTTGAATAACATTAATTTGCACATCAAATTAGAAAAAAATCGACATGATTTTATAACGTAACACCCCTTTGTGACTTTGGTCAGACGTAATTTATTATCTGTGATTTTGATTAGGTGTAAGTTACTTCCATGTGCTTTGAAAAGAGACAGAACACACTTATAGTTTGTGAGTAGGTGCAAAGCACAATCCTAAACGAGAGTGTTATCATTATCACAAGCCAACAAAGTTAAAAACTATAGTATTTTACAAACTAAATATGAGTAAAATGCATATTAGCAAAACCACGTATATAAATTGTCTGTATCTCAAACCATCGAATGCAATCAACAAATCAAATAAAAATATGAAACTTTATTTTTATGTATATTTCAGTTTTGTTGTCAATTCGTAATAAATTTAAATTAATGTTTGTATAAACTAAAATTTGGTTTTTGTGTATATTTCAGTTTGGTCCGCTCAGTTTTTTAATAAAATTAAATTCCATCCCTTTTTTTTGTGAAATTATATTTTATTGATTCAATTTTTATATTCATTTGACTCGTTTATTTTGAGTATATATATTTCATAAACAAATTGATATAGTTGCTCAATAAATATAACCGATATAAGAAATAATGTGAACTATAATATAACATTTGCTATGTCCATTATCACAAGTCACGGTATGTCCCACGACCAACTAGCATTGACATGACAATAGCTTAGAGATACTGCCATTACGTGCAATCAGCGGTAAATTAATTATATGGACAATGTATTTATAAAGATCAAGATACATAAATATATATATATATATATTAACATGTACGGTGGTGGTGGTGTTTATAAGATTGGGATGTATAGCAGTGGGATTGTAATTAGAGTTGTTATTTATGTTATAATTAATTAATAATAATTACTACTATGAATAATTGATTGTTAGCATTATTTATGACGTGGGAATTCCAACGACTTTCGGAGTGCAATAATAAGATAGTAATCCTGTTGGAATGTGATGTTTGGCATTGACTAACTTTGGCCTTATATATTGGGACCGTGACAAGGATTATTAAAGATTACTTATTTATGAAAAAAAAAATACTCTTTAAAATTCATCAAATAATACGCATTTCTGACAAAATTTCCCGGTACTTATGATGGGTAGAATGAATATATGGTTCAATGTGATTCATGCGTTAACATAGCTCTGATATCATAATATGATGGCTCGTTTCGAATGTGGTGTTTAATTATCACACAATGATTAATTTACGTAAATATTGGAATTTCAAATGTCTTGTCAAATTATCCTAAATTTTTTTGCTTTTCTACGATACATATATAATGATACTGAAAATATATAATTCCAGTTAGGTATTCCATTCACAGGTAATACATCATTCATTTATCATCATAACACTTAGAGTATTTGAAAATATAATAAGTCAAATACAACATACATGGGGCATACCCCAGTACATTTATTTTCTTTAAAATATAGTAATATTACTGGAAAAAGAAAACCATGAATAAACCTGAGCTCGCTCATCACGGAGCTCGGTTATATCTAGATGCATCACCGTAAGCATCAGAACATTATCATCCTACAAACCCTGTCATGCTCGATATGAATTTTTAAAATTTGTAGAATACGATATGGGTGTAACACATTTTTATATATAATATACATGTACTATATTACAAAATATTAAATCACATTTTTGAACTTCTAAAACTATGTAAAAACAACAAAAATATTCGTACCAAATTAAAAAAACGTATAATAAATGCTAGTATCAAATGCATATTACCACCCTTCGAACCTAATTGAAAACAGCTACACAATCATAATCAAAATCCTAGAACTTAACCTCCAAAGCCATAAAATCAAACGGACGAATGCTTATAGATGTGAAATTTGTGATTTCCCATTGCCAAGAATAAGAATTATAAAGACCCCAAATTTTGTGCCTCATTTATTACCCACCCAAGTAAAATATTATCACTCAATTCAAATTAATACCCTACCTTTAACACACCTTAATCCTTGCCATGAAAAGGCTAGAATCTTGGGACCTTCCACCCCTAAATTTCCCACCCTAGCTACATATAACCACCATGCCTTAACCCTAGACCACTACTCACCGTTTTTGAATTTTGGCACTCACACCACACACAAATTTCGAAACCTTCAAGGTAGATAGGAAGAGTTTCTCACCACTTTCTCAACCCGGATCTCGCCCGGTTATCCATCATTGTAAGTGGGTTTTTGCTATCATTTCATTTCGTTTTCAAAACTATATGTATGCTTTAAATCTCGATTGAATAACCCTATAAAAAGCATGTTTTTAAATCAAATAAGTATGTGACATGATCAGGAACGAAGGACTTTGCGGAGCAAAGTGCCACGTGAGTAGGAGCCACCTCTTGATTCGACTAGGCAAAGTGCTACATGATGTGGACGTGCCACATGCATGGAAGCTACCTATTGATCCTTAAGAGCAAAGTGCTATACCACGAGAGCCACCTCTTGAATCCAATAAGCCGATATGTGAATATGTAGAAATATGTGTTTATGTGTTTTTATGCCAAGATCTATGATTTTGTTAAAGAATTGTTTAAAATGATTTCTGCTATGAAGATATATATATATGTGTTTTTACTGTTCAATCGGCCCCTACTTGCTGTGTGTTTTTCCCAAACACTCACCCCCCTTACCTCCCATCCCAGACAAAATCGAGGAAGAAGATATCGAAGAAGAGGAACAAGAGCAATTCTGGGGATGCTGATCCACTAGACATCTCAAGAAGATTTATTGCTTATTTACGTTTCCGCACTTTGTTTTGCACGAGACATTTGGATCTCGTATTTGAAGTTGTAATGACATTTTATTTGATTATGGATTAAAAGACTGGTTTTAGTACAGATCTGTACACGAGGCTTGTTGTGTCCAAATATCATGTTTGGATCCGACGCCGGTGTCACGCGCTCCGATCTCGGGGCGTGACATTTTAGTGGTATCAGAGCAAAACCAGGTTCCATGATCCCGTTGGGAAAAGATTTTTGGTTGATATAAATCAACCAAATTATAAATCCCGGATCTAATAGACAACTGATTAAATCGAAACTCGGTTGGAATCCAAAAATTGAAGATGAAATTTTTAAAAAAAAAAAACAAAAAAAAAATCGAAAATACAGAAATCTGGAAATCTAAAAAAAAAATGAAAGATAAACGAAGCAGCAACCGTGAGCAAACCGCCGCATCGTCGCTGCCCTTCGTCTAAACGTCGACTCACCACCTTGAACGCCTCACTGAGACAAAGCTACAACACGAGGAATCGAGCTGAACGGAAGGTGTTAGCATGACCAATTTCACGATCGAAATTCGCGCACTCCATACTCGTCAATTTTCCGATCTCTCACCACCGACCACCGATCGACTACCTCGACAAACCACCATGGCCGACGATCATAGACGAACAAAATCCCCCTGTCAATTGCAAAATCCTTTCACCGTTGGATGAACAATCGCCAATCTAATTCTCGTCCTTATGAACCCTAATTTTGCCGAAAATTAGACCTCCGATTTCTCCGTGATTCTAACGCGAAAAATAAATTAAATTCGGGTTAATGATCCAATTATCATCCCTAATAAAAGCCCTATGCCTTTTCCAACTCACAACAAAGGAAGGTTGTTAATTGAGGACCGAAAATTTAGCCCTTAAGAACCCTAAAATGTGGAAATATAATAAAAGCCCCTTATTGATTTCGAATTATAAACGAGGTAAGACGATCAATTTTGAGCCGCACTTCACGCCCTATAAACCCTAAATGACGAAAATTTCGACCAACGATTTCTCCATCAATCCGAACATAAATTTCAAATTAATTTCGGCTTTTTGACCGATATTTAATCCCTACCAAAACCCCCTTACCAAATCAAAATTATGAATTAGTAAAGTGCTCAATTTCGAAACAAGATTTACGCCTCATAAAAACCCTAAATTTCGAAAATTTCACTATCTATTTAATCGAACTCTCGAACACAAAAATCAAATTAAATTTATGATCTTACTCGAAATAATGCCAGTAATAAAAGCCCTTTGATTTCATCAGATTATAGTTAAAGAAAGGCCGCCAATTTGGAACCACAAGTCACGCCCTATAGAACCCTAATTGTTCAAGATTGCAACCATCAATTCCTCTTAAATTCGCATGTCATTTCCAAATTCATCATGGATTATTGATTAATTTATGATACCCAATAAAATCCCCAAGTCAATTTCGAAATTTAAAAAAAAAATTAATAATAATAATAAATAAATAAATAAATAATGAAAATAAATAAATAAATTTGAGACCAAGTTTCTTTTAATCATTCCTTATCATTGTTATTAATCCCCAAATTTAATATATATATCCACTCCCTTGAAATTAGGTAATGGCGACCCCGCCAACAAAACTCTAGAGACAAATAAGATCCATCTAGACTGCAAGATTGGCATAAACGATAAAACATTTAGCGCCGACTTGATTCAACTCAACATGGTAGAATTTGACGTCATTTTAGGTATGGATTGGTTAACTAGACAACATGCAATAGTTGATTGTCATAGCAAATACGTCAAGCTAACGACTTCAGACAACAAAGAAGTCATTTTCCATGGTAGAACTAAAGCCCGGAAGTCATTATTATCTGCGGCTCAAACTTGGAGAGCCATGGAAGATGGCGCAGAATTGTATTTGGCCACGATAAGCGAGGCAAGGGAATGAGTCGAACTTAAAATATAGGATATCCCAGTGGTACAAGAATTCCCAGACATTTTTCCCGAAGAATTGCCAGGACTAGTGCCAGACCGAGAAGTAGAGTTTGAAATCAACATAATGCCAAGCACTGCACCAATCTCGAAGGCACCTTATCGCATGGCCCCAGCTGAGTTGAAAGAATTAAGGAGCAACTACAAGAATTTTTGGACAAGAAGCAAATTAGACCAAGTGCATCTCCATGGGGAGCCACCGTCCTATTTGTGAAGAAAAAAGACGGAAGCATGAGATTATGCATCGATTACAGGGAGCTAAATAAGATCACCATCAAGAATCGGTACCCTCTCCCAAGGATAGATGACATCTTCGACCAACTCAAAGGAGCTAAGGTCTTTTCAAAGCTCGATCTGAGGTCGGGTTACCATCAGCTGAAAGTCAAGATGAAGGATATCCCAAAAACCGCTTTCAGGACGAGTTACGGGCATTACGAGTTCACAGTAATGCCATTTGGGCTGACAAATGCACCAGCCGCATTCATGGACTTGATGAACCGAATATTCAAGCCATTTCTGGATAGATTCGTCGCAGTATTCATCGATGATATCCTCGTATACTCTCCGAGTAAAGAAGAACACGAAGAGCACCTTCGTCTTACCCTTCAAACCTTAAGGGATAAAGAATTATACGCCAAATTCAAAAAGTGCGAATTCTGGCTAGAAAGTGTCGCATTCTTGGGTCATATCATATCAGCAAGAGGCGTGTCAGTGGATCCTAAAAAGGTGGAAGCAGTAATGGATTGGCCAATACCAAAGACAGTAACGGAGATTCGAAGTTTCTTGGGATTAGCGGGATATTATCGAAAGTTCGTCGAGGGATTTTCTTCAATAGCCACACCTCTCACCAAACTCACACAAAAGAACTCAAAATTTATTTGGAGTAAAGAATGTGAGGAAAGCTTTGAGACATTAAAGAAAAAGCTAGCATCCACACCAGTACTAGTTTTACCCACCGAGGACAAGGACTTTACGATCTACAGTGATGCATCCAAGGATGGCTTGGGGTGTGTACTCATGCAAGAAGGGAGAGTGCTTGCATATGCTTCGAGGCAACTCAAACCATATGAACAAAACTATCATACGCATGACCTTGAGTTAGCAGCTGTGGTTTTTGCCTTGAAAATATGGAGGCAGTAACTTTACGGTGCCAAGTGTGAAATTTTCACGGACCATCAGAGCATCAAGTATTGTTCACCCAGAAGGAATTGAATATGAGGCAAAGACGATGGATAAAACTCTTAAAGGACTATGACCTTACGATAAGCTACCATCCAGGGAAGCGAATAAGGTGGCAGACGCACTAAGTCGGAAGGGCGCAGGGAAGATGATTTTAGCATCCCTTTCAGCTTATCCCTGCCTCTGAGAAACGATTAAGTTAGACCAGAGTCAGGATCCTAGCCTAACTAAACTTAAAGAACAAGTTAAGGAAGGGAAGTTACCCGATTTCACGACAGACAATGATGGAACTTTATGGACGAAAGGAAGGTTATGTGTACCAAACGTGAAAGACCTTAGACTAGAAGTAATGGCTACAGCACATAAATCAAAGTTCTCCATCCATCCCGGAAGCATAAAGATGTACAAAGACCTTGAACAAAATTTCTGGTGGAATGGAATGATCACAAAGATGTATCTCAACCCGGATCTCGCTTCGGTTATCCATTATTGTAAGTGGGTTTTTGCTATCATTTCATTTCGTTTTCAAAACTATATGTATCCTTTAAATCTCGATTGAACAACCCTATAAAAAGCATGTTTTTAAATCAAATAAGTATGTGACATGATCATGAACGAAGGACTTTGCGGAGCAAAGTGCTACGTGAGTAGGAGCCACCTCTTGATTCGGCGGGGCAAAGTGCTACATGATGTGGACGTGCCACATGCATGGGAGCCACCTCTTCATCCTTAAGAGCAAAGTGTTATACCACGAGAGCCACCTCTTGAATCCAATAAGCCGATATGTGAATATTTGGAAATATGTGTTTATGTATTTTTATGCCAAGATCTATGATTTTGTTAAAGAATTGTTTAAAATGATTTCTGCTATGAAGATATATATATGTGTTTTTATTGTTCAATCGGCCCCTACTTGCTGGGTGTTTTTCCCAAACACTCACCCCCCTTACCTCCCCTCCCAGACAAAATCGAGGAAGAAGATATCGAAGAAGAGGAACAAGAGCAATTCTGGGGATGGTGATCCACTAGACGTCTCAAGAAGATTTATTGCTTATTTACGTTTCCGCACTTTGTTTTGCACGAGACATTTGGATCTCGTATTTGAAGTTGTAATGACATTTTATTTGATTATGGATTAAAAGACTGGTTTTAGTACAGATCTGTACACGAGGCTTGTTGTGTTCAAATATCATGTTTGGATCCGACGCCGGTGTCACGCGCTCCGATCTCTGGGCGTGACAAGAATTCACCTAACAGAATTGAAGGCTTTGTGAATTGTGATTTTAAGATTCTAAAAGTTGAGGAAATTCGAACAGAGAAAAACAATAGTTGGAAGGTTTAGATTATGTTTTGTATTGATTTTAATATTTTGAAAATTTAATTTAGTCAAAAAAAATTTAAATTGTACAAACCCCAAAAGTATCATTTCAATATTGGGCACGTTCATTGGCCGTGTATGAGTTTTTTTTTTTTTGAAAATTAAGGGAACGTCACATGGCATGTCTAACACATGTCCCAGCCCATTTTTGAGACGTGAAGATGTCTTAGAAATATTTGACAATGCACCAAATGATTTTTAGGAGTGTCCGTGCATCATAAATTGTTCATTTTACCGCAATCAATTGTATAAATAGCATTTTTGTATCGTATTCTGTAAGGCCCTCGTACCGTATTAGCGGAAATCATGTTTAACTTCTCAACAATTATGTGATTTATGTTAATCATATGGTTGAGAATAAACATGAGGAATATTATCTTTGATTAACAACTCGATATCATGTCGAGATTTGATAATGTTAATTACGTAAAATTGGTACATGAATTTGTCACGTAATTAGAAATTAAGTAATGAGAATATAATATAATTAATGAGAGTGAATTGACCTCGTGCATGTCAATTGACAGTCGGGTCAGAACATGGTAAATGCCAAATATATTTTTGGAATATTCGGATTAACACCGAAATTTTATTAAAATGATTTGCATTAAATCGAAAGATTTAATTTTTGTGATTAAAATAAGGACACAGAGTCAGGCGTGGACTGTATATGTAATATACATGCACCATTACACGGTGACACTGCGATGTTCATAATTGGTCGGGAATTAATATATATCGGTGTAGGACGTAAAACACATAGAAAAATGTGTAAAAACACACACAGATCCCGGACACGCACTAAAAGGTGCGAAAACACGCACAATCTCACGATTCACTGACCACCGTGTACTTATCCGCTCCTTTAGCCGCCGTCCGACCACCTCTCGCCAAGAACGACCTACCACCGTGTTCCTTACTCAGAGGCGCATCTTTCCATACCACATAATTGAAATATGGTGTTCGAAAAGTGGTTCGATTTGGTCTGAAACGAACGAAGTCGCGACAGTTATGGTTTCTGCACTTTTGGTTCGATTTCTTCGAATCTACTACGAATTGGACGACGCCAAGGCACCGTATCTCTTCCTTGCACCTGGAAGAAGGTTTCTACATCGGTCACTACCACTATCGCCGTCGGAGGTCGCCGGAATTGGCTAACAAGCGTGCGTGAACTGTGTGCGAAATTGGGTAAAATTTGATATCCGATTTTTCGACTTTGCTTCGATAATTACCAGTTAATTTGGACTATAATTATTGACTAATAATTGAATTGGTGAAAATAATTTATCAAATTAATTTATGATGTAATCGCATCAATTTAATTACCTTAAATTGGTTAAACTGTGATTAATATTGATAACCAATTTTTAATGATTAGTTTATTGGATATGATTAGTTTATTGAATTATGAATTTATATTGGTGTGCAGTGAATACTTCCACCCTACAAGCTCAAGTTCCCTTGTAGAGCGAGAAAGAAAAGGTATGTTGCGATCGGGTAACATACGACAGGTATCTGTATCATTTTATATATGATTTGTTGACTTCTGTGAATTATGTGAGATTATGTGGCATTCATTAGCATGCATGAATGGTATATCGGTGTATGAAAAATAAATATTTTGTTAACACACATCATTTTTATACATACATCGATGCATGACATTGCACGTTGAGATATGATCCTTAAATACCCTGTTTATTTTTGGATTCTGGGATAATCATTGGAGATTGGTACCGTGATACTATGACCGACATTAAATGGCCCGAAAGGTATAGGGAATCGTGGTCTCCTCTGATTACCATGATTTGTTGAGACGAGGGATTGGTGGCACCTTGCTGATGTCATCCCGTGTATGTCCCTGACCATGTCGAGACTTGGGATGTGATGACGCTTTGACGACGCATCACTGATGATCCCTTATGCTTGGCAGGCTCGAGCTACTATGATTTGATAGCGATTTGATTGATTCTGATATACCCAGTGGATGGGTGATTGACCTGATACCGACACGACATGCATTGCATTGCATTGCATTACATCATATATCACATTTTATAGATACATGATGTATATTCTATGATCGTTCCATATTGGGCTTTTGCTCACCCCAAGGGGGGCTGTTGTTGTCTTTGTGTGTGGACAATGACAGGCAGTACAAGTGGTCATGATCCCAGAGAAGGTATATCCAGTGGGAGCCACACTTGAGAGGTTTATTTTCCTTCTTATCCCAGTAGTATATGTACCAGGGGTGTGTTCTTGGAGTGTGAGAAGTTTATGTATATTTAGTTTATTTTAGCCCAGTATGGATATGTGTTTCATAGTTGATGTGTGTATGCTGGTTTATATTGATGGATATGAAACTGATGGTATTTATATATATTTTCAGTCTTGGTCTTGGTGGTATGTTCCTCATGCGATGAGGTCATGCCGAAATTTTTAGGGCCACATGTTAATAAATGTTAAATAAATCTTCCGCTATTTACGCTATAATTATCATTGTGTGATCATTAATCATATAATTAGGATTGAGCCCTCGCATATTCCGTGGATCTCTAATATATAAATATCCGATCAGTTAGTGTTGAGGAAAAGGTGCACAAAATTAAAATCTACACATCCTAAGTAGAAATTTTCTTCAGTATGGGCTTAATCACAATTAAAATCAGTCAATCCTCAATCTGGAAAAAAAAGAGAAGAAAACCAAAATATAAAGCATAATGTCTTTCTAAAGGCATATTTGACGGTTAAGAAATTTTTGGTGGGATTCGAGAGTAACTGTCCTTTTATGAATAAATTTAAAACCTTATCATGATTTCATTGTCAGTGCCCACTTAGCCATCAAATACAGAAGTCCCTCGAGAAGGGCTTCAAATTTTAGCAGAATAATGAATTTATATACTCTCTTCTGTAAATTTTTTGTTGTATTTGGTGTCTTTTTGCTACGTGGTTGAGTTGATGTTAGTGGTGTAACGCTCATGTCTTAAAGAAAGACTGCTAAGATGTGAAATGTTGGTATTTAGACACCTGGTAGTACTTTGGAAGACTCGCTAAGTTTAAAAAATTATCGTCTCATTTAAAAGTCTAAGCTTAAAAATAGATTGTACAATTTATTATTTATTCTCTAATATTTCCCTCACTTGCTAACTGATTTGTTCATATTTTCTGGGTGGTCCGTCAAGTGAATATTTAACGTGTGAAATTGTTGTTTGTGAATTTTGAACTCAGGATCTTTGTGTTAGCCAAATACTCTGATATCATAAAGAATTGTTATCTCATTTAAAAGCTCAAATTTATAAAAATATTAGATAAAATATTATTTATTCTCGCACAAAGTTGTCAGCAATGGATGGCCAACCTTCTAGCTAGTTTTCACAAAATAATCTCATGTACTCGAGTTATACTGAATTTGTGAATTGTAAAAAAATTATCCGTTAGTCGAAAAAAGTAATAAATAAAAAATATATATAACAAGTAATATTCCAGAGTAATTTGCACCAACCGATGTTGCAGCAAGTACTATAAATTTACATATAGATAGCCTAACCACAGTTTGACAGTACGTCTATAATGATGACCAGCCTCATCTTAATCTTTTATCTTTTATTTTTGTACGACGAGGGAACCATAGCCGTAATGGATGCGCATCGGATAAACACACGGATTGACATAAATAACTTACAAACCATGACAACCACATAAACCACAACAGATAAATCCGATCCGACAAGCTCAGACCAAGAAAATATTGACGTGAGGAATCGAACTCATGACATTACGATCTCGAGCCCATCCTACTTCATCAATGCGGACACTCTCTTTCGGCAGCCTCATCTTAATCTTGCATTACCGTTGCTTCTTTACTATGTTAAAAGATGAGCAAAAATTAGCAGGATAAATAGGGTATTGTTTTCTTTCAATTTTTTGTTTAAGACGGAATGCATAGTCTGTTATGTGTTCTTTCCGACTGATCGGCCCTCTTACGTTGTGTTTGGTACGGAGGATAAGGAGGGATAATGGACTATTCAAAGCATTAGTCAAGTGTTTGGTTCGTTTTTAAGCAATCCAACATAATCCTGCAAGCCCGTGATTAGCATGGTTAAAACGTGTGATAAGAAACCCACTTCATTTCTTAGGTTTAACAAACATCATTCTACAGTGGCAATTGATTATGGTGTAATTTTACTGTAGTACCCTTTGCCCTAAACTTAAAGCCAAAAGTTTTAAACCCATTTGCATGCCGCCTACTCCACTTCTACCCGTCTGCAACTCTGAAATCGCATTTGAAGTGGCCAACGAAGGTTGGTGCGGCGAGTAGAAGAGGCATTCGTTTCATCTGTTCTCTCAGGTCACTCATCGTATTAAGCTCATCTTCTCCGTCGGTAAGCATCGCCTTCCGTTGAACATTTGTTTGTCCAGAATGTGATGTGTTTTGTATGAAATTTGTGGAGTTGAAGCTGGTTCTTTTAGTTTTATGGAGTTGAAGGTGGTAATTTTAATTTATGAATTTTGTGAACTTTGTGGAGCTCATTCGAAATTTTTCTGGTCGACTGCTATATTTGAACTGATTTTTTTTCTTCTATTTTGAGTATAAGTGAGCCCCTGTTGGAGTGTTCCATTTCTTTGGTTTAGCAAGTGTATATGAATCTAATGTATTGGTTGTTTGCTACTGCTATATTTGGATGGTAATTATGGGTCATCTAGCTTTTTACTTTTGACATAAAAAAATTTAAGTATCGGTTCTGGAATGCACTGCCAAATCAATAAACTAATCGTCATTAGCGAATTAGCAGATGTTTGGAGTAAGCAGTTGGAAATGCAATTGCTAGAATTTGTTATGAATAAACTGTTGGTACTTATCTATTTTCGATTGGAAAATGCTAGAAATTTCATTCATATATTGCTACGATTACTTAGTTACTAGGAAATACTCTAATATATATGAATAAACAAATGTCAGTATATTGGGAAGATGGACATTAACCGTAGGAACATTCTAATTTCTGTGATGCTGCACCAAATCATATGTCGATCCTTTTTGGTCTTATGTCTTTTAACACGACATCGGAGGAGATTGGTCGGCAAACGACGACGTGAGGCACGTAGTAGACCAGCCGCTTACAGCATGACGCATAGAATTAATGATCAAATCAACCATTTGCATCGGATTATTGAAATTGGAGATGTTCAATGTGTAGTAAACTTGAGAATGAATCGCAATGCATTTGCACGATTGTGTTTCTTGCTTACTAATGTTGGAGGGCTAGTGGAGTCTAGATATGTTAGGGTAGAAGAGAAGGTAGGGATGTTTTTGTCTATCTTGGCTCATCACAAGAAAAATCGAATTATTGGTCATGACTATATACGTAGTGGACACACAATCAGCACTCATTTCCATGAAGTGTTGGGATCAATTCTGAAGCTATATAACTTACTGCTGGTAAAGCCGGTCCCTGTGGACGATAGTTGCAGTGACGATACTTGGAAATGGTTCAAGGTATTTATTAGTTGTTTTTTAATTCTTAATCATATGTAATATTGACATTAATTGACTCTATTTGATTATTTAGGGATGTCTTGGTGCGTTGGATGGAACATATGTCAGCGTGCATGTACCTACATTTGAGAAAGGAAAATATAGAACTAGAAAAGGAACAATAGCAGTGAATGTACTTGGGGTTTGTAACCAAGATTTGAACTTCATCTATGCGCTTACTGGATGGGAGGGATCCGCAGCAGATGGTAGAGTTCTACGTGATGCGTTGACTCGCCATGATGAACTCAAAGTTCCAAGAGGTCATACAAGTTTTGAATTTGATTCATAATCATATTTTACGTTGGTGATCTATGTTACTCTTACATAAGTGCCCGCGTCTATGGCAGGGTGTTATTACCTATGTGACAATGGATATGCGAATGTCGAGGGTTTTTTGACTCCTTACAGGCGAGTACGCTATCATAGGGATGCATGGGGCAACCGTGCACTTGGTCCACAAAATTACAAGGAGCTATATAATTGGAGGCATTCTCAAGCTCGCAATGTGATTGAAAGAGCCTTTGGTTTGTTGAAGAAGAGATGGGCCATCCTTCGAAGTCCTTCGTTCTACCCATTGAAAACACAAAATCGAATAATAATGGCTTGTATTTTGTTGCACAACTTCATTCGCTCTCAAATGCCTGATGATCCACTTGACTCACCTGAGGAGGATATCGCTAGTCCAGCACATGACGTTGAATCTGATTTCATAAACAATCTCAATGCTGCAGAAGAGTGGGATACATGGAGGGAGAACTTTGCCATGTCGATGTGGAACAATTATTAAGATATAATATTGCTTGTTGTATTTCTTCAATGTTACGAATAAGTTTAGCAACACAGGATGATAATTGATATGTTGCTTTTAAACTTTGAACAATATTAATGTTTTAGTAGGAAATGGTTTATTAGTGTAATCTGTTGTCATTTTTTTGTCATATCACATTGGTTGGTTTAATTGGTATTTGTTTTATTAATCGTTCATATCAGCAGGTACTCATCATCTTACTAGCTATGGATACCGGTGCAACGTCCGGTAGCTTTGTCGGGATTTGCAACAAAGCTGACAAGACAAGACGAAGTTGGACTGAACGTGAGGAAGTTGTTCTAATTCAAGCATTGAAAGAGGCGATCAACCATGGGTGGAAAAGTGAGAACGGATTTCGTGCTGGGTACTTGGGATTCCTGGAACACCGAATGAAGGCAACATTCCCCGACTCAAACTTACGTGGTAACCCACATATCAACTCCAAAGTTCATGTTTGGAAGAAAATGTATGGTACATTGAGCTGGATTTTAAGTAAAAGTGGGGTAGGGTGGAATGATACGGAGAAAACCATTGAAGCTATAGATGAGACGTGGGAAGCAATTGTTAAGGTATGTGTTAAGCAATTATGCAAATATCGAATTTCCTTTACATTTGTTCTTGTTTTATTGACAGACCGACCACAATGCACGAACAATGCGACACAAGCGTTGGATCTATTATCATGACTGGTGTGAAATCTTTGGAAATGATCGTGCAACGGGAGATAAGGCTGAGAGCTTTGCATCTGCTGTTCAAGAGTTGCTGAACGTTAATCTTGAAGTGCCTCGTGACATTGGAATACGAAATGACATTGGAGTCGGACTCGAAGATCTATGTCATGATGATGAGGGGGCTGGTGAGTCAATGTCGGTATCACTTACACCATCAACAAAACCGACAGGAAGTGTGAAGTCGAAGGGTACAAAACGGAAGCAAGAGGAACACAGTGACGACGCAATTGTGGCAGCCATAAACAATTTTGCTGAACTCACCAACCGAACAATGACGGACATGATGAAACATTTGGTGTCAGACGAAAAGATGACAAATGCACAAGACAAAGTGTTAGAAGCAATGCAATCAATACATGAACTAACCGAGGACGAGAAAGTGATTGTCGCTGAGTTGTTGGTGGACAACCATAACAAATTGACACTTTTCTTGCGTTTGGGACATGCGGGTAGGCTAAGCCTAGCGAGGAGGCTGTTGGGTTGACATTGCTTAAGTTGTTAATTTACGTGAGTTTTTGGGTTGATTTTTGGTAAACTGAGTGTTGCAATAATTTTGAAACTGTGAGCAACATATCGAATATGCAAGTGTTGAACATACTTGTTGATATTCATTTTGTAGTAACATATGATATAATATATCTGTGGATATTTTGTAACTAACAGAAAGTTCAAAATATTGAATGTTTTATTGATATGTACATTGTGGGCATTTGGAAAAGGTAATTTAGTATTATGATTTTAAAGAAGTACATTTGTAATGAAACACTGCAAGTGCCATATGATAATAAACAATAATCTTCATAACACAAACTGGTAGGGAGACAAATAATGTATTATTATAAACTGTTGCATACATCGACTGGAAATATCAAATTCATATTGAAAAATCTGGCAGGAAAATCGTTTACTGCTTAAAAGGAAGAGTTCATAAGCAAAACTACCATAGTGATTGTTAAAGTTTCTGAACAGATTGAATGAAGCAAACTCGGAACACAATATCTGTAAAGGAAATATATTTATATAACAAGCATGACCTTCAGATTCATCAAAGGATCCATTTTACAAGTAGCAACTAAACATCAAAATCTTGAAAACCATTACATACAGCAGTACAAAAGAAGGTAAACACAACAAAAGGGAGGTTTCAAGATTTCAAAATATACTGAACAGAAAGAGACTTAGTCAGTATAATCGTCTGTCGTATCCAGTTGGATGATTACAGTAGCTTCGTCAAGCATTGTTCCACGCTTCTTGTTGATGCCATCTTCAGCCTTGGAGGGACGCTTTTTTGAGGCTATCACAGTGGGTGTACTATCTTTGTAGTAGGCTTCAGCTTGGGGATCAGTCCATGGGATTTTCGTTGGTGTTATTTTCATACCACTAGAACCAGCAACAACAGTTTTGTTTGTGAGATTAGGTGACTCCATAGGATCAACAGCTGCTTCGCATTCATCATCTGATGAAATGGTTATCACCTCCACATTATACTTGCTGTTAACAGATTCTTGAGACATGAAATGGCAACTCACAGACATATTTGAAGATGCACGAAGATTGAGAGATTATTGTTAATTAGATGGTGGTGAATACAGCAAATGGTTATGACATAAGCTATTTAAATACAACTTTCAAACAACATTAATAACAAGCTAATCTATCAAAATTAATACCATGTCAATCAACATGTCCATTGTGATGGATAGAATACTAATTGCAACATAGGTCAACACCTATAAAATAAATGCAGTTCTTTAAAGCATCTTACACATGAAGTAGAAGTATCTGAGAAATCAAATAATGCATAGTAAACACATCTTATATATTATAAAGACATCCAAACATTTACAAACCCTCCGAAAATTACAAAATTGGCAACATATTAATATTGCTCCACAAAAATAGCTTTTACAAAATACACATACCAATACAGCTTCCTAACAGAGTATTCCACATTACCGATAACTAAGTAATACGTCTTACATCATCACAACAATATGACACAAAACGCAGTCCATTATATTAAATCGAAACCACTATTACAAGCATTAGGAACAACAAAACAGCAAGGAATGCACATAAGCACCCAAAGCAACAACAAACTTGTTCTGCAGATAACGACTTATCGATGTTCCTTTCTTGTCCAAAATTATTTTCCTTGTTCAAAGGAGTAGTTTCTGCACTACAACATGTGTGGCATGTGTGTGTGGGACGATGCATTGTATTAGTACTATAGGCAGAATTAAGATGATCAGAATTTGAACTGCTCCCGATTTCAGTCGTTGCTTCGGTTTTCATTGGTAAGTTATTCGCATTAAATTCATCATACCAAAAGAAACGGTTTCGGTGTTTCAAACCTGCCGGGCATATATAGTAATAGTGCCCGGGACGGGTTGAGAAATCCCCAGCTTTACGAAATAGCATTAAGCCATTGCCACACTCGCACTGCGGTGGTGTCTTCAGCTCCATCAAACCTACAACCATGGCATCAGTTATTATTTCGTAAATATGAATATCGGAACAACGCAAAGTCCCTACTTGAAGATCGAACATTATATATGTAAAAATTCACTGCAAGAAACAATAATTTCCAACACATATATTGCGATTACAGATAAATCAAAAGGGTACACCTATCTTCTTCGCTACTATTCTGAGTACAATATCTATTTTGACCCTATTACGCACCAAAAATCAGACAATAAACCCCAAACGTTTTCCCATCTAACAATCATAAAATGAAAATAATACTCACAATCTCAACAGATAAAGGAAAAAGATTACAGATGTGGTTCGAAATACTCACTCACAAACGTACAGCACGCCCTCTTCAAACTGAATTTGAAATTTGAAATATTGAAAGAGACTATGCAGATCTATGACCAACTTGAAGATCGATGGCGTTTTGGGTTTTAGGGCGGAGCGTAAGTTGTGTGTGGGAGAATGAAAATGGCGATGCATATGAGTTGGTTACTGTAGGTTCATCAAAGGGCATTTTAGTAATCTTACGAATAAAATTAATCTATACCACCCAATTATCAAGTACACCAAACACAATATTACTTATCATACTTTATTAATCACATGAACCAAACGCAATATAATTTATCCATTAGTTTACTATCATCCTATTTATCCACTTTTTAATCTATCCAACACTTATCCTATCCTCGAACCAAGCGCCCCCTTAGAGAATGGCGTCCGATTCTGTATGTCAACAGAACGAACATTAGCTGGATGGCCAAATACTGTATGATTATCAGCATGATGTTTTACAAAAACTGTAACTGTGTAAATCCATATGGTTTAAGCCCTACACCAGTCCAAATATCACCATTGGTACCAATTATTAGTTTGAAAGTTTGCGGCTTTATCAAAATCAAAACATGGCGGTACAATTCAAATTATTTAAACTTTATAGTAGTTGAATGATCATATTTCGATCGCTATACCAACATGATCAGTCATTGCTCTTCAATATTTTCAATCTAGATATGTTTGGTTTTTTTAATGTATAATCATCATCTTCTTCTTCGTTTTTAAACTTACCAATGATATTTTTATACTGTTCTTGTTCCAATGAGGAGAGAACACTTGGCTTTTGTTCTAGGAAATCCAAAGGGGATCATACAAAACTAGATGAGAAACTGTGTCGCGATCACAAGTGTGGCGAATTATCGCATCCCACGAAAACGAAATAAAAGAAGGTTGAATGGCTTTCCCTGCTAGCCAAGACGGCCATAGCTTCAATTGTCTTTTCTTGCTCAGCATGCATTTGCCCTCATCTTTGCTAGCTTACCATGGTCCCAGGCTCCCAGCACGATGCAAACACTGGGACGAGACAATTGTTTACCTTCTCGGTCGCGGAACGGGACGTTGGTTTACCGGATTGTAACCCAGAATTGTAACACAGATTGCTCTGGGTAGGCTCAGATTATTTTTTTTTTTTAAAAAAAAAATACTTTCTACAAATATTTTATCTATTTCTAAAAACTAACGAAATACCCGAAAGTTTAAGTTGGTTCTGTACTTTTGTTATTGATTATTTTCTCAAACTTTGTTGTTAGATGATGCAAAATGTTAGTTGATGCAAAATATTAAGATAGGATAAGCGACTTTATTGGCTCAAACATAACATTTATATATTAGTGTTATTAATTTATCGAAAATGATACTGCATTTATTTTGCTGATAGTAAAATTTAGGAAAAATTAAAGCTATCTCAGTGAAGAAAATATTTATTATAATTTTTGAGCTCTAGTTTGAACAATAACAAATGGACAATCTATAGAATATCTATATTACAATATCACTTTCTCTAGTGTGTAATGTATATATGAAAATTTGTAAATGTCTCCCCTATGATTTGATATAAAATCATAGCAATGAAGATAAATATTATTATTTAAACTAGAGAAATTCATTATTTTCAAATAAGAGGTGTTCATAGATAATTCACCCTTAAATTTATATCTCATTGTTAAAATTTTATTAATTGGGCTTCTGTGTGTCTTAACTTAATTGGGCTAAATTTAAGCCGTACAAACTATTGGGCGCCAACTGCTGAAGAGATGGGCTATTAATTTGTACTGCTAAAGATATTGGCTATTAAGCCCAATGGGAAGTTGTAATAAGATAAATTGTCATCTGTTATGGGATGTTAGTGCGACATTGATCGTGACTAAACCCCAAAGATATAAACTTGGTTAAAACTGAAATGAATTTATGATACTTGGAGCGTAGATCACAAGGAAATTAAGGATAGGCATTGAAGCAATCGAGCAAGAAAATATTATAAAGGTAATTTTGCATTATTGACCAGGAAATTATAAATAATTAACTGAATCATGGTCAATTTTTTTCTAACGTTTTTTTATTATCCGCGACACAATTAATGTAAAAAAAATTTCAATTTTTCACAAAAATCATCTCTGCCTAGAATAGATCAACGTTTATATTTTTTTAAAAATCAAATTCTCGATAGCATATGCTTTGATTAATCACTTGTGTTTCTATCATTTTGATGGTTTTTTTTTTTCATTCTAATCTATTATGTTATTTGGTTTCTACTTTGTGTAAAGTGATGTGCTTGCCCCAACCTGAAATCATCACCAAAACTTAAAATGCATTGTAAATATTATTTTTTAGGAAGCCTCGTTTTACTTGCACCCAAAGACGAGCCGATGACAATTTATTTTCATGTGATCGATAATATGTAGTTTATCCAATTATAGTTTGTAAATATTTAGTTTACCTTATATGATTTTTAAAATAGATATTTCACCACTTTCAAAATATAGTATACATACAAGAGGTGAGGTACACTTCTATTTCACAAAGCATAAGACGATAAACTGTCTATTTCACAAATCATGAAATGATAAATTGCCTATTTGAAAAAATAACAATGATTCATTTCCAATAATATGAAAAATGTCAATAAAATAAGAAATTTTTATATGAATCGGTAGTGCCGAAAATTTCCCCCAAAACATAAAATAGGAATGTGAGGCAACGTCGTGTATAAAACACTCGACCAAGAGCTGAAGAGTCACCACGCATTAAAAAAATGAAGATTTACATTTTCTGATCTTTAAATTACCATCTCAAGAAAGCTTTCTCCCATGCTAGGCTGAGATTCATCACTGAAAAACTTCAGGAGCTTACTTCGGACCCAATCACTACTCCTGCCCAGGTTTCATTTTCCAAGTTTTCATCTTTGTTTTTTCAGGTCTTATCAAAGTATGAATCTTTTTAACAGATTTGTCCAGAACTCGTTTCTGTCGCAAGATTACAATTCCTTAGTATTATTCGGTAAAATCCGTTCATAAATCTGGAATATTGATGCAGTTTTCATTATCTTCCAAGAAAAAGCAATGGGTGGTTGTTTCAGCAAGAACAAATATACAAGTCCAGATACAAATGGCTATAGTTCAGGAAGAGCAGCAAACACAGGATACCAGCAAATCCATCAAGATCATCATAAACCATCAACTCAGTATACCCCACAGCCCCAGCCCAAGCCGCAGCCCCAAAACCATGTTAAAAAATTAGAGCCCAATAACATTTTAGGAAAGCCCTTTGAGGATGTCAAGTCAAAATACAACATTGGTAAAGAATTGGGTAGGGGTCAATTTGGGGTAACTTATTCTTGTACTGAGATTGGTACTGGACTTCCATATGCCTGCAAGTCAATATTGAAGAGGAAACTTGTGAGTAAGAATGATAAGGAGGATATGAAGAGGGAGGTTGATATAATGCAGCACTTAAGTGGGCAGCCTAATATAGTGGAATTCAAGGGTGCTTATGAGGATAGAATGTCTGTGCATCTAGTAATGGAGCTTTGTGGTGGAGGGGAGCTCTTCGATAAGATTATTGCTCAGGGGCATTATTCTGAGAGCTTAGCCGCTGATCTTTGTACGCAGATTGTGAATGTTGTGCACCATTGCCATTTTATGGGTGTGATGCATAGGGATCTCAAACCCGAGAATTTCTTGCTCTCAAGTAAGGATGTGAATGCAAGGTTGAAAGCAACGGATTTCGGGCTCTCTGTTTTTATTGAAGAAGGTGTGTATCTTTCTTGCTTCTAGTGCTAAAGAGATATCTCATCCTTAGTGGTGACAATTATATCAGTTGAGCATATATTTGATCATTTTATGAGCCTTGCCTTTGGGTATATGTTTAGCCTTGATGAGTAGTTGTTTGGATTGCAGACTTGCAGTAACAAATATAATTAAAGTTACATATAAAGAATCAGTATTAGTATTTCTGAAATAAGTGTTTGAACGATTGATCTCGCCTGTGAATATTTACCTTTCCTCTCTTCATGGATTGCAATTTGAGCTCATCTGTGAATGTTTACCTTTCCGCCTCTTCATGGATTGTAATCTGAGTCATCACCTTATGCAATGTTTCCTATGGAGGATAAAAAGTGGAATCTCTTCGCATCCAAATTTTGGTACAATGTCAATCATCTTAAACCAAAACTATAGGCCTGTTACACATCAATGTGCTGGTTGGTTTGATAATTCATCACGCCATGGAGAAGGAATAGTTTATCATCATTCTTAGTTGAAATCCAAAGTTACTCCAATTTTCGTCTTTATCCCCATCTCTCTTACTTCCAAAACATGAACAATTCAATTTAAAAAAAGTTGGAGAGGTAAAGGACCGTGAATGGCACTATCAGAGGGACAACAGCGAGTATATGTTGTGTTCAGAGAAACTTCGGAAACAAAAGTAAGATGGTGGTGGAGGGATCCAATTTCTTTCATGTGAGTGATATCTTCATCTTCTCCTCCCTCGACATGCTATTCACATTTTTTGATCTTCTCAAAAAATTGGGTGCGAAGACTACATCACAATCGTTTAAAAATCCTGTAGAATAAACTGTTTGAATCACCACAGCAGAAGAAAATAGAGCAGAGATTTGTCCCTTGTTTAGGTGTTGATGGTATAGTGGACTCATTTGGACGAGACTATGAAAGGGGGAGAGGAAACTACTAAACTAGTGAATATTGAAAGATAATTAGGCCTAATTTGTAATTAAAAAAATTGCTAGTGGGGGTAGAATTGCCAATTTGTTTCAAAAATCTAAATCACATCTCCATTAATCCAATCAACCAAACACGTTAATGATTCTGCCATATCACTTGTTCTCCTGCAAAATTTTACTATATATCACCTGATAAATTACTTGGTTATCCTACGAACCCATCTAAATGCATCCTTTGTGTGAATGCGAATACGATGGTACAGACCTTTGACTCATGAGAACCATCACTTCCTAATGTGTGATTCTTGACTTTTTCAGATCAAGGTATATCTTTCTAGAGTTCGGCAACCTCTTGAAGTTAGTGCATTGGAGTATCAACAAAATCCCCTCTCCATGCTTAAATTTGTGCTCCCTTGCCCCCCAGGCTGTTGTCTTGAATATATTTTGCAAAAGCACTCTTCGCGATCCACTTACAATTTGATGGCTATAAGTTTTGTTCCAGATCCAATGAAATTGAGAGGAATCAGATTAAATTATAAAATAGAACTCTTTTCACCCAAAGTTGTTTAAGTCTCCTTCAAGTTTTGTGAATTATAGAATTGGTTATGAAGGAAGAATTATAGTTTTGATGGCTAAAGCATTTTGTCAAATAAGTTTCATAGTGAGGGAGGTGAGACTGGTAAAGACATGGTGGTGATGCATGACTTCCACTCTGATGGAATCTTCAACAACATCACAGATAAGACTTACAACTCTCTCGTATCTTAGAAATTTGGTCCTTAAATATGGTGATTTCAGACCAATTAGTCTAATGACCAGCTTATACAATATAATCTCAAAAAATTTAGTGGGCCAATAGCCAATTAAAGGGAGTTATGGAGGAGAGCGTGTCTTAAATAAGATCAACAGCTGGGAGATAAATTTTGGATGTACTTATAGCCAATGAAACATCTGAAGATAGATCCGGAGGAAATCTGGAATTGTTTTTAGAATAGATTTGAGGAAGCATATAACCATGTTGAGTGGGATTTCCTCAATCTTGTTCTTCTGAAAAAGGCTTGGGAAAAATGGAGCAAATGGATTTTGGCTTGCTTAGGATCAGTGTCCTATTCAATTATGGTTCGGGGGGACCAAGAGGAAAATGAAAGGGTTAAGAAAGTTAAGGGAAAGAGATCCGCTATCAGCCTTTCTGTTACTCTTGTCATGATTGCCTTTAGTTGATAATTGATAAAGGAGAGGAGACGAGGGTTTTGGAATGCTTGAAGTGGGAAGATGGGAAGTGAAGGTTTACCACCTACAATTTGCAGATGATGCATCGTGCTTCTTGAATGAGAAAGAGGTGAATTAAGAAATTTAATGAGCTTGCTTAGATATATTCTATCTACTATTCAGGTTGACGCTCAATTTAGGAATAACACAATTTCTGGCATAAATATGAATGAAGAGCTATTCAGTTGATATGCGAATTTGGTGGGATGTATAGTTAGTTCATGGCGAATTAAATACTTGGATTTCTTGGGATGAAGCCCCAGGAGTTCACTTTTTGGGACCGAGTAGTAAACAAAGTGGAGAAGCAGTTAGATGGCTGGAAGAGAGCTCTCCTTTCTAAAGGAAGGAGGGTGGCTTTGATAAGATCAATGTGTTCGATCCCAACTTACTTCATGTCCATGTGTAAGTGCCTCAAAGTGTGGCTATTAAGATATAGAAAGTTACTAGATTTTCTATGGGGGAATTATGATGAGTCAAAACCAAACAATGTGGTTAACTGGAAAGAAGTTTGCGAATCTACAAGGAAAGGAGGTTTGGGTTTAGGGAAGAGGCTCAAAATGATTGACTACTTCGCAGGTGACTGGAGATTCCTTTGGTGAAGATCTCATCATGGCATAAGGCTATGGTAAGATAATATGTGATTAGTTTTGGGGGATAGGAGTCCTGCATGGTCAAAGAGTGTCTCCATTTATCCGCTGAATGCAATGAAAGCATTATATGATATTCAAGGATAATGTCAGATGGAAAGTTGGAGATAGATGTAGATTGAGGTTGTGGAAGGATGATTAGTAGGGGGAAAGATTTTTTTCAAATAGGTTTCCAAATGCTTTCCGATTATCATCATCTCATAATAGCCCTATTTCTGATTTTGTCTCCATCTATGATATCTCTGGTGTGAGTTGGAATCTTAATTTAGGAAGGACATCTTTTTAATAAAATATATAGAAGTGGAGTCCTTATTACTTTATTTAGAGCAAGCTAGAGTTTGTATGGAGTTGAGTGATCTAAGGGTTTGGTGGTCGAGAGTTTGTGGACCTTCTCTTACAAATCTCTTTTTTTCTTTTTGACCGATGATCCAACCTTATTACGTTATAAGTTATTTGTCTAATTTGGAAATCGATTTCTTTCAAATATTCAAGTATTTAATTAGATTTTATCAGTTGATAAATTGAATGCTCAAGATGTACCACAATGGAAAAAAACCTCACTTGTTGATGTACTCGAGCTGGTGTATATTATGCAAAGATGGTGATGAATATATCATTGCATCAATATGGTAAAAGAACTTGAAAATATCCGGGTTTCAATGGGTCTGACAAGAGAAAGTAACGTAGTAGTGGGAAAGAAAAAATCCAAAAAATTATGGAAGGTAGTGATAATATCATTTTATTTGGGAATTGTGGAAAGAAAAGAAACCAACGGAATTTTGAAGGATGACATGGAGAGATATCTCAATTATGGGAGAACGTAGAATATTAGTTGCAGTTTAAGCACGGCGATACACAGATTTCAAAAATGACATTTAGTTTCATGGTAATTGTATGACAACTTCTATTAGCTTAAATCAATGTTAATATTCTTCTACTCAAGATTAGGCATCCAATTGGTCTGTTAATTTGTCTCTTCGTATCAATGGTTGGAAGGATGGGTTTGTATGTTTTAATTTGTCAACAAGTTTTGTTTCTTGTCCAAAAAAACTTACATAATTTCTGGTGTATGGTCTTCAATTAACTTCATTCTTTCAATCAATTCGTTCCATAAAAATATTTAGCTGGCATCCCAGTAACTTCTTCAATAACTAGTAGTGTCATAAATAAATTTCAGGAAAAATTTATCGCGACATAGTTGGTAGTTCATATTATGTTGCTCCTGAAGTGTTGCGGCGAGGCTACGGGAAGGAAATAGATGTATGGAGTGCTGGTGTTATTTTGTACATCCTCCTCAGTGGTGTGCCTCCATTTTGGGCCGGTAAAAACAATCTTGATTCATGGGAAAATATTTTTCGTGTCGGTTTCCCTTCTAAATGATTCTTGGATTTATTTGCGGCAGAAACTGAAAAGGGAATATTTGATGCTATTCTGAAAGAAGAAGTTGATTTTGACAGCCAGCCATGGCCTTCCACATCGGCCGGTGCCAAAGATCTTGTTCGAAAAATGCTGACCAAGGATCCGAAAAAGAGAATTAGCTCTACTCAAGTACTTGGTATCTCTATATAGCGTCTCATCTCATATTCATTATTAGCATTAACACCTGAACCAGCTCTTTTGTTAAAGAAACATTATTTGTTCTATAGTGATCTTCAAATCATTTTTAACCTAAAACATTCTTTGTGCTGATTTTCAAGAGCACCCTTGGATTAAGGGACAAGCCCCTGACAAGCCAATCAATAGTGCGGTTCTTTCCAGAATGAAGCAGTTCAGGGCAATGAATAAGCTAAAAAAACTTGCATTAAAGGTAAACTTTTTTCTGTTTTCACTTTATATAAAACTCTGTAAACTGGAAGATTAGAGCCATCAAATTTGTTCAAGAATCTTGCTCTTTATACCAAGAATACGTAGAGTGTCATACTGTTCGAATATTCCTCTGCCTATGCTTAAATTTTTTGTCTTTTAACTTCTTGAACAAATGTATCACATCAGTAGATGTTTTCACTTGATATGCCTATCACAAAGAATCACTTCCTTTTGTTCTGGTACGGTTCACCATTTTCTTCTGCTTGGGTGGCTACGTTAATATTCAGTGGAAGATACAAACAGAGTGTACTGAGGTTGGTTAAGAACAAGGCCAAAACAGACGGATTTTAGTTGGTAATTTTGCTGGAATACATGCAGGTTATTTCGGAAAGCTTGTCGGAAGAAGAAATCAAAGGTCTGAAAGCAATGTTTACTAATATGGACACAGATAAGAGTGGCACAATCACCTATGAAGAATTGAAAACGGGATTGGCTCGGCTCGGATCAAAACTTTCTGAAACTGAAGCAAAACAACTTATGGAAGCGGTAAGTAGCATACCACTAAGTAGAGAATTTTAATTAACATTATGTGGTTTGATTGCAATCTTTCATTTAACGATCCAAACCATTGATATCAGGCTGATGTTGATGGTAATGGGACGATAGATTACATCGAATTTATCACTGCCACGATGCACAGGCATAAGCTTGAAAGAGATGAACATCTGTTTAATGCATTTCAGTTTTTCGACAAAGATAGCAGTGGGTAAGATATCATTTTTCACTAAATGCAGCATAATTCTCTTGAATACTTGATGAAATACTGATCCTCCAACTTGAACATCTTTTTTTCACGAATGCAGCATAATTCTCTTAAATGCAGCTCGGTTTTTTTGACATAAATGATCATCAACTTGATTATGCTAGTTCAACTTTTACATCAATTGTTTTGGTGAATTCATTATCTAGATACCACTTTTCGTAAAAGCTCTAGTTCATGGAAGTTATTTCAACAATAGTTTTTATATACGTCTCTCACATGTAAGCCGGAGACCGTGAATACGTATTTGTAATTAATTGATAGAAGGCACACGTTTACTTTGTCGGACACTAGGCAACAAATGCCTAGACATAAGCACCAAAGACCAGGTTTGTGAAACATATGGGGTTTTGTGTACCAATGGTTTTGGACTTGTGACTCATGATCGTGACACACTGTTATAAACCATTTTTTCGTAAGTTGAGCTCTTGGAAGATGACTCGACGGTTCTTATAAAGCTAATTGCACTATTTTCAAGAAAAGTAGTGATTTTATTTTTCTCATTACATCAGCTATATCACGAGAGATGAACTGGAAAGTGCTATGAAGGAGTACGGCATGGGGGATGAGGCCACCATCAAGGAAATAATCTCGGAGGTGGATACAGATAATGTACGTGGACTCGAGTTAAGATATTATACTGCTTTATAGCCCCTTAGAATGAAATAAGCATTTTACATGTTTGCACGTTACAGGATGGACGAATCAATTACGAAGAGTTCTGTGCAATGATGAGAGGTGGAATCCAACAACCCGCAAAGCTCTTTTAGAGTGTGTTTTAAGCAGAATGTTTTATAGCACGTGAGAGAGTTCTGCTTATGAAGATATTGTAATGTATTGGTTCCCATTTGGATGACCGCTTCTATTATAGTAACTTCGAATTGAGTATGATTGCAGTTTGTGAGGCTTCATTGTCCTGTTTATGCATAGATTACTCAGTTTTAGAATCAATATGTTATCCTTGGACATGAATCCCTTCCATCTAAATTTTCATGAGCGAGAACATTGTTATCTTGTAAGAAAAGAATTGTGTGAATAAAAATCATTCTGTTTTGGGTTAAAATGGTGGTCATAGATAGACCATGCTGTGATTGGATATCTGCTCTATAAAAATTGTGGATGTACTAATAAGATTCAAAAACAATGACTGGTATTTTGTGTGTTTGGGTTTATTTTGGGCTTATGGACTGATTAAAGAAAGGTTGACAGTACACATTCTCCACTTGGCTCGGGGAATTGAGACGTTCCTTCTTTCAACACAATTTAGGCAGTCCTTTGAGGTGTTTTTCTTCCAAGCACGGGGTATAAGATAAGACCAAAAAGGGTTCCACAGGATTATTGAATTCGTTCGATGGTCAACGAAAGGAGTTCAACCTTCGTTTTCACGGCTGTGGTCTTGTAGTCCGTAATGAGATGAGGAAAGAGCATCGTACTCTTCGGAGAATTGTGTCACGCAAAATTCATAGCTAAGTTGTTGATCATCTGTCTATTAAGAAGATGTCTGTATGTATTTTGGTATTGGTACATATTAATTTGCATATTAAACTTTATTAAGTCGTGAACTTAAATATTAAATATTCTCAATTCTTCTTAAATATTATAAGTCATTTTTAATAAATTCGTAAAATTACAAAACATATTGAAATATATAAGCACTATTTGATTTTATTTTTCAAATTCATTATCTTATGACTAAATATTAATAATTCATTTTTATTTTTCATTCTCTAAAATATATTTTGAAACAATAATTATCTCAATTAGAAAAACGATCAAGAAAAGATTTGAATAGCACTGCAAATAATATAAATTTGTCAAACATGATGTTAAATAGCTTAACTTTATTTCATCTATATATATATATATATATATATATATATATATATATATATATATATATATAAAGTTTCTTAATAGGCGCACTAAGAGCCATCTGGGCGTAATTTTTTTGGAAATTAACATAGTCGCTTGTGCATCCGCACATGCACACCCTCGCTTGTGACTTAGGTGGTGACATGATTTATTTTTACTGCAATAAAATAGTGCAAGAAAAAAGACATACAGCTGGCAGCATTCAATCACTGTCATGTATTTGTTAAAGACAACCAACCATATTTGCTAACGTGAAGGAATCTTATCGAATTCGCTATAATCATTTCCCTTTTCTGTGAGGGCCACCCTTTTTCTTTATCGAACTTTTAGTTTCTTTAGGTTTTTTCTTTGAGGAGACAAGTTCCCGTTCAGCAAAATTACAGTTCAAGAACCAAACAAACAAGTATCAATCTTGCTCCTGCATATTCAACAACCATAATTATCACATAACAAGCAACCTATGCATCCACCACCTTCAACCCTTACAACAATTCCCCATACGGCCACACCCATTCCCCCCATAAACTCCATACACAGAAAAACAACACGCAATACAAATAAACAGATAACAATTAACATCAGTCAGTGGCCATCACAACTTTTTCCTCGCCACAAACAAAAGAGGCCATCTTATTTTTGTCACTCACACTCGTCACTCTTTTAATGGAGCTTATTGGCAAGATTGCACTGTTTTCTGATTTCACCCTTTGTGCCTGTAAGAGGGTTGTTCTCAGATAAAATGGTGATGGCTCTAGCAAACTCTGAGGAGAAGTAATCCTGGCTCTTGGCCATTTTCTTCACAAAGGGCTTGGTTCTCTTGTCTGTGGCTAGTTGATGATCAACAATTAACAAACCCTTGTTGTCCAATATGTTTCTGTAGTAATTGTTGTCGAGTTTCATAGGCGTGCCACGATCATTTCTCACGTACTGCACAGCATTAGGATCCGGGATTGCATCGGGGCACTTGTGGAGCATGTGCTCAACATGATCAGGGTTCAGTGCTTGATCCACCTCCGGGTATAGACGATGAACCAGCTTTACACAGTGGGTTCTGCCTACACTGTGAGAACCTGTAACATGACAATTCCTATCACACTTGTCGTCTGACTGAAAAAAATTACTTTATGGAGAATGGCTTAATTCAAAAGATCATAGTTTCTAGAAAATGTGTGAATCTGTGAGAAAAATGATAGTCTATAATGATGATGGTGATTAATTCTTGAATATAAGGTTGTTCTTTGTGGATAAAGTTGTGGATTTATACCAAGTAAAGCAACAACTCCAGGGGTATCAATTCCAATATTAGCAAAACGCTCAAGAACAACATTCATGCTCTCATTGTGATCTGGTAAGTACTGTTCAAGTATATCTGCTCGGCTTTTTCTACCATCTCTTCTTCCAGTTTTAAGGGGAATATATGGCCCTCCAACCTGCCCAAAAAAGATGAAAAGACAAATCACAGTTACTATGGTACACTACCACATTTGGGTAGATCTGCAACTACAAGCACTTCAAAACTTTGAAACTTCAGATAAAGTTCGCAGTAACATGACACATCAACTATTTTAGCATGAAAATCTTGAAAAGGCAAAGAAATTGAGTCAGAAATTCAGGGAGTGTTCTAAAGACGTGAGAAGCGGAAAATAAGCTAACTCCCAAGAACTTAACTAGAATTTCCAGCGTATTAAAACATGGCGCAATTCAAGAAATTAAATGAAGAGAATTCAACTTACAGAAGCAATGCCATCCCTAGCTGACAAAACAAGAATATCTGCGCACGAAACAACACCAGGGCATTCCCTCTCTAAAGCCTCCTTAATAGTCTCAAGATACCTGAAATTCCTCATCCCGAAACTCCTATCTGTCTCCTTTTCAGACAAAACCCTCCTAGTTGAATCCAGCAATAAAGAGGCATCACACGACTGCAACAAAAAAAAACATCACAAAACAAATCAATCAACAAGCCTAAATTTTCTTGACAACAAACCCACAAATTACCTCAACGAAACAGTCATGAAAAATGTTCCTAAGCCAAGAAAACGCAGTGTTCTTGTGGCGTTTGTACAGCAGTCTGACTTGTTCTTTGATAATATCCTCAGCTTGAGGGCAGGAGTCTTTGTAGTAGTTCACAACAAGGCCTGGATCTTCATTTTCTGCAGAAACAGAGAGGGATGAAAGGTATAGGATGGTGAGGAAGAAGAGAGCATTGGAAATGGAAGCCATTGTGTTCTGGTAACTTTGCAAAGGTCACTGACCTTAAGCTTTAGCTTGTATCACTTGGCTGCTTGCTTAAATAATGAAGAGTGAGAGGTTTGTAGAAATTTCTTTTATTATTTATTTAATTAATAAAAGTTAATTATTTTTTTTACTAGAGTTGCTAAATCAATTTTTCGCTCTAAAAGTTAGGGGTGGGAAATGGGTTCGAGAATTCGGGTCTGGATAATCGGGTTTTTCGGGATAATCGGGTATTACCCGATCGGGCAGTAGCGGGTTCGGGACAGGATTCGGGTAGGGGTTTGAGAGAAAAATTATTCGGGTTCGGGTACCCGAACCCGATTTCCTTTTAAAAATAAAAAATATATTTTTTAAGGTTTAAATCTAAAGAGCGTTTCTTTAAAAAAAATTATAAAAAATTAAAAATTCAAGGTTTGGGTACCCGAAATCCGAATTTCGGGTACCCGACATATTCGGGTTCGGGTATGCCTTTAGTAACCCCGATACCCGATTACCCGAACCCGAATATCCCGATTCCCCGAAACCCGTCCCAATTCCCACCCCTACCAAAAGTCACTCAAACTCAAATCTGATCAAAATAAGCATGAATTTTTATCCATCCCTGCAAGATCGGGAGCTCAAAACCCAATTTGAATTTGAATGGTTTGAATCTATTGTAAACTCAAAAGTTTTTCTTTTTTCGAGATGGGGGAGGGTGTATTTTTTTAACAAAATTTTGATTCATATACCCGATTTTGATATCGAGACCTCTCCAAAAGAAGAGATCGAAGATTTATCAGCCGAGCTAACAAAAGTTTCTTATTCTAAACTCAAATTTATCTGATGGTTGTTTGTTGGTGAGAAGCTGTCGTCCATATATAAATTAACTGATATGTCCATTTAAAAATCCAAGCACTATTTCCAAAAAAATATATATATATATCCATTGGCATCATCTGACAAGGGATGCTTCTTCTTTTGTCAAAGTAATAAATATCATTATTTTGACTTTAATCACGAGATTTGTAAAATTTCTAGATCAAAAGTTATTAAAATTAATGGTTACGTCTTCTCCCAAATTTGTATAATTAAATAAATATAGTCCTCAATTGTTGCTTTAGCAAAAACAGTGATACCATTTTTCCATTAAAAAATAATGCCACAGGACATGCCTATTTTATTTTTTTTAACAAAAACGTGATTTTGAGTTGTTAAAAATATTTTTTATGTGACTATATTTATTAAAAATATATATGTACTACTATTTTTGTTAAAAAAATAATTTGTACTATTTGTCTTAAAAAAATTCTCTAAAAGTATATTTATTTAGTTTTAAAAATACTTATATAAGTATACCTCTAGACCATTTTTGTAATTTCATTAATTTATACTATTAGCCAAAAACAGACTATAAAAGAGCCAGCAATGAGCTATATGCACCGACAGTTCAGTACTCTATCCCTACCATACACACACCTGTCTCTACCTCCATTATTTGACTCCTGTAGATTTCAAGTAATTTATGTGCACATTTATTATATAATCCGTACAACGCAAATAAATATTATTTTCTTGATAATATGAGTATGACATTTTCCAGCTTGCTGCCCCGAAACTCTTTCATATTAATTTTCTTGCAAAATGCAATTTATTTGGGATGGATATACTCACGATATGATATCTTAGGGATAGTGCTCGAGGCAGCATTCACCGAACCATACCTTCTGGGGGTAACTTATTTTTTGTTTTTAGTACCACGATGGGAAAATGGATATATATCTGATTTGGACATCAGTAACTTAATATAATTGATCTAAAATGATAGGTATGTTAGTTTATATATTTTTTAATTAAAATATATTATATTTTAATATTGAGTTGGTGTATAAATGTGACTCAAATCAAATCAAGTGCATATAAATATTTACCGTGACAGTTGTTGAAAATTCTGTGTGAATTATATTAAAACATAACCTAAGAAAACCGAATTTCGGATTTCTGATTGCCGCGATCGCTCGGCGTGTGTCGCCCAATCGATCACGACAGTGCAAACGAAAAAAAACGATTTTATGCAATAAGCGATCAATCCCGCCCCAGTGGACGATCAATCGCCCGAGACAGAAAGTTGAAGGGAGAAGGAGCAATCGATCGCGCCCTACGCAGGGTGCGAACTTTCGCTTTTGGTTGTATTTTTTCATGATGAAATGCTTCTAGATGGTGTGTTTTGATGACACCACTTAATCTAATATAAAAGAAACAACCTTTGAATTAATTTAGACATGATTTTCGAGAGTCAAAAGACAAGCTTAAAGCAAAATTTCTGCATGATCATCTTGTTCATCCTTCATTTTGTTGAACACTTTAAACCTTTGTGGTTTAAATGATTTGTGAATTGAAGTGCTTCTTTCACAAATTATAAGTCGTTAATCAAAATCTCATAGTGGATACCCAACCTTGTTGACTGGAGATCCCAATATCTAGGTTCAAAAATGAACAACCCCTGAACGTGTTTAGACATGATTTTCGAGAATCAAAACATAAGATTAAAGCAAAATCCTTGCAAAATTTCCGCATAATCATCTTGTTCACCATTCTTTTTGTTGAGCACTTATAAACCTTTGGGATTTAAAGGATTTGTGAATTGAAGTGCTTCTTTCATAAATCGTAAGTCGTAGTATCTTAGGAGACAAGTTGCAATTGAAAGCGTTAAGGCGGTGCAATATTGCCTTAAGGACGTAGATTACAAATCTCGCCTCGACGTTCTTCGTAATAATCCATTTCATTTCTCTATTGCCTTTCATACATATACCAGAAAATATTTTGTCCAACAACAATCAAGGCCGATCTAACCTAAATATTGAGGAGATGTAAAATTACAAGATTTTTATTGAGGAGATAAAATTATAGGATTTACAAATTTTAGTGGGTAAAATATGATATATATTTTAAAAAAATAAATTTAAGGGACATCTGGCCCCAAGATCATACATAGGTTCTTCCCGGTGACAATATCCAATAGGAAGTTGGGGATTCAGCTATGTTGCGCCGATACTCCAAAAAATTTCACGGTCAAATATCGGATACGTCTGGGATACAGATATGCGCAGATACGACATCGATACGTATCGGATACGCCACGTGGTGTATCTGGGGATAAAAATTAAGTTTTTATTTCGGATACGGTCAAGATACGCCACTGACCGTATCCGACATGGGTTAGATACGGGAAAACTTCGGAATTTTTTTAAAAATTAGTTTTGAAAGTGTAATTAAAATTAAATTATTTAACTTAATCTCTATTTACTAACCACCTTAATGTGTTTAATGTCGATTATATGCTTGAAATTTTTAGATGTCTTGGATTAATATTTTACCATTTGTCGTGAAGTTGGTGAGTTTGCAACTTTATTATGATTTCTAATGTTTTTAATGTTGATTATATGCTTGAAACTTGATTTCTTACAGATATTATTAATTATATATTTTTATAAATATAAAAAAAAATTAATAAAATTTACCGTATCCGGACGTATCGTATCCTACAAATTTCAAAAATTCCGTAATTCGTACCAGTATCTGTGTATCTACATATCAGTATATCCGTATCCGTGCAACATAGGATTCAGTTTATTGTTTTAATTTCTTAATATAAAACTTTTTTTGCACTTTTTACTATGATATTATATCACAGAACTGAATCTATTTGCCGAAATAACTTGTTTAAGCAAAAAAAGTATTAATTTCATATATATATGCGTGAATTTAATTTCCAAATACGGACAAACATCTGGAAATGGCAAAAACAACTTTCTAATGGCTATTTTATCAGTTCAATACAATTATGTATATATTATTCATCAGTAAAGTACGATCAAACTATCAAGTTGAGAGTAATGAGAGCCAAATTAAATGTATGTGAGAATAATTATAAATTATCTGTTGATTATTTACAATTCATAAGTAAGATGAAAAATAGAAGGGGAGAAGAACTTTGAAATTTGTACCAATTATTTATTGTTATAAATTATAGTTATTTATTACTTTTTATTATATAATTTTAATTTAAAAGGACCCACATGAAAACCCACAACTTTGCTAAAATTTATGTCACTAAGCATTTGTCAAACACAATTAATTGATCCTTTCACTTACCGACAACTATAGCACGAAGAGGGCTCGATTGATTTAAATTTATTATTTATTTAGTTAAATTTTTTTGGATATGAAAGGATGATGGATGTGTTTATTTGATGCTTATTTTAAGAGTACATGTTATCATATATTAATAATATTCTAAATGGATTATTCTCAATGCAGGATGGATATACCATTTGTTTCTAAAAACTCTTAGGGTGTGTTTGGTTCAGCTGATAACTATAGGATTAATAACTTATCACTCAACATCACTTGTTCTTCTCACTTTTGGAAAGCCCGATGTAATCATGCAGCCCGTGACAATTTTTAAAAAATGCAGTATGTAACATCCCACATTGAGCATGTGATGTCTACTGAAGCAAGCTACAGTACCACGGATATGAAAGGCATTTTTACTAAGATACCCTTGTGAAACCTTACAAATTTGGTTCAAGTTATGCACAGGAGCCACTTTTCTTTCGACCTAATTTTTAAAATATTATAAAAAAATAAAAATTATATTTTTACCGTGGAATTAGAAGCATTATACCATTTTAGTTAAATTCGTTTTTCAAAACGATTTCAGAAAAAAATAAATAAATAAAAGTTGAATTCGTTTGTCAAACGAACGATCTCAACTTTAATTTTTGGCCACTTATAATAATAATAATAGTAATTATTATTATTATTATTATTATTATTATTATTATTATAATTATAGTTACAATTATTATAATAATAATAGTAATTATTATTATTATTATTATAATTATAGTTACAATTATAATTAAGGATGATGAAATAGAATTAAAAATGAATAAGAAAACAATTAATTTATAAAAATGATGTAAAGTTTTTAGATTAATAAAAATTTAATTATCATTTTTATCTATTAATTCATTTAATAAATTTCATTATAAGTGGATTTTTGGCTGTCATTACGCAAGTAGTAATAAATTATTGATGAATTTATTTTTTAAAGAAAAACAAAGTAATATTTAGTTTTATTTTGCAAAGTAATATATATATTTGTTAGTGGTTGTATATATCGGGATTCTGATTGAGATTTAAGGATTAGTTGATGTTGGTGTAGTTGTTATTTAGTTGTCAAATAAAGAAGTATATTTTAATAAGTTATATAATGAAGATTGTCATGTTTTGGTTCAAAAAATACAGCTGGAATATTTAATTTATTATTTAAATAAATTGAGGGTATTTTGATTAATAATATTAATTATAATATTTTATTAATAATTAAATTACATAAATAATTTTATTTTGATTATTTTAAATTTAGTTGGAATAAAATAATAGGAATAAGTACAAAACCTATTTGAGGGTATTATTGTCATTTTAGGTATAAAATTAATCTATACCATCTAATTGTCAAGTACACCAAACACAATATTACTTATCATACTTTATTAATCATACGAACCAAACACAATATAACTTATCCATTAGTTTACTTATCAACTCGTTATCCACTTTTTAATCTATCCATCACTTATCATATCCTCGAACCAAGCGCACCCTTAGGAAATTGGATGCTTTCTACATGAAACCTCTGCTCTCAAGTTGAGTATAGATACAGTCATGTAGACCCAATAGCTCGTGGCTAGTTAATTATTAACAATAAAAAAAAATTTATCCAACGGTTCAATTCAAGTGCATAGAGATTCACAAAATGTTTGAATAATTATATGTCCATTGAGCCATAGATTGACCAAAATAATATATTCAATATAAATTAAATTTTTTTCTTTTGGGGCTATCAATTGTCCAATTTACATAAATGGACAATTATGGGAAAGGATGATAACCCCAACAGCTTATTATTATTGTGTACCCCCACTTCAAACAAATGCCCCTCAAACCCTCTAATGGACCACAATGAGTGCAACATAAGTCCCCCATTATTCATAATTGCAATTTATTGTTTAGTTTTTTCATAAAATTATTATTAATTTTATTTGAAGAGTATATTTCATTTAACCTTGATTCTGAGTACTTAAAATATAATTTGAAAAACTATTCCTAAATTTTATAAAACATTTGAGAAAATTTTCTATGCGATTAAGCATTGGAGGCAATTTTATAAGGCTTGGGAGAAACTAAATGATATGCTTAGTAGTTACATAATGCCCAATAATATGCCAAATTTTTTAATAAAATAAAGCAGCATACCATCCGGTCCGGGATATTTGGTGGAAAACATATCGGAAAGTGCATTCTTGATCTCGTTAGTTATAAAATCCTGACAAAGCACCTCGTTCATCGCCCGGGATACTCTTGGTGCTATAGCTCCAATCGCGGCCGCTATCTCGCTCATCGAAGGCCGTCTAGAGATAAATATAACCTGAAAATACTCCGACGCCACCTTTCCCATATCCTCATATGCGCAATGCCAATTCCCATTTTTATCATATAAACCCTTAATTGCATTTGATCGTGACCTCTGGGATGCTAGACTATGGAAAAATTTGGTGTTCCTATCCCCTTCTTTCATATTCCAATGAGCCTTGGCCCACTCGACCCACGTTAAATCTTCCAATCTAAATTTTATCCAATTGTAATCTAAGCTCCCTTTCTTCTTGTTTTGTTTCTGCGATAATTGTGCATTTCCTCAACTGCTGGATTGCACTATTCAACCTTTTAGATTCTTTCCGGACCGACCAAAGTGTGAATTCGCCCAATTTGCTAAACCCACAAAACCGTTTTCCAAATTTTTCAAAAGTTTATTTTGGTCATCTAATGCATCTCCAAAGTCCCATGAGAAATGCACTTCCAAGTTTCGAGTCAATTTGGGGAAGCAAGGGCTAGTAGAGCACATAGACTGCTCTTTTTATTTGTGTTCAGTATAAGACAATTATACATATTCTTTGAAATTGTCATAACACACGGCAATACCGCAGTGTTGGGGTGTAGCCTTTCTTCTAAAGAAGGTTGTGCTTAATAACGTGTCAGACATGGAGGATTGTGTGGTAGTACAACAACTAAGCATTTAATCTTAATGAATTGGGGTAGGCTACATGAATAGAGAGAATCAAGTTGGGTCGGACACATACGTCAGTCTTCTCCAAACGATTCTATCGGTCAACATATCTTCCATAATCATCTTGCACTCCAAGTCTTTGTGTATAACTTCGAGCCATGTCTTATTCGGTCGTCCTCTCGCTCTTGTGAACTGGTCGAAATCCATGGACTCCACTCGACACGCACAGTTGCACTGCTAGGCATACGTCGAACATGACCAAACCAATGTAAACGGCTTTCTTGCATCTTCTCTTCTATACAAGCTACACATATTTCAGCTCGAGTATCTTAGTTATTTATTTTTTATCTTCTGGTCTTACCGCACATCCAACGAAGCATACGCATCTCTGTCACACTCATCATTTGGATGTGATTCCTCTTGGGTGCCCAGCATTCATCCCGTACAACATTGTGGGTCTAACGACGGTTCTATAAAACTTTCCGTTCAATTTCAGCGGGATATTACGATCGCATAGAACTCCGGTGTCGTTTCTCCATTTCAATCAGCCAGCCTGAATCATGTGGTTGACATCACTGTCAATATCTCCATCCTTTTGGATAACTGAACCTATGTATCGAAACTTGCTGCTCATCGATACATCTTGGCCACTAAGTGCTACAACACCTGAATCTCAAAAAGTACTACCACTAAATCTACACTCCATATATTCCATTTTATATCTACTTAATCTAAAATCCTTTTGATTCCAACGTCTCTCTCCATAACTTCACTTTGGCTTTTACCCCTGCCATTGTCTCGTCGATTAACACAACATCGTCAGCAAAAAGTATGTTCCAAGGTAATACAGTCTGTATGACTTTTGTTATCTCATCCACCACTAGGGTGAACAGGAAATGGCTCAACGCAGATCCTTGATGCAATCCAATAGTAATCGAAAACTCACTTGTCACCCCACTACACGTTCTCACATTGGATGCTACTTCATCGCACATCACCTTGATTATATTGACATACTTGATGTGAACTTTTTTCTTTATCAAAGCCCACAATAATATATCCCATTGGTACTTTATCGTAGGCCTTCTCCAAGTCTATAAAAATCATATGCAGATCTTTACTCCTCTCACGATACCGCTCGACAAGTTGACGAAGTAAATGGTTATCTTCTGTAGTTGACCGTCCCGGCATTAACCCAAATTGATTATCCGATATCTTAACATCTCTCCTTAAACAACATTTAATTATCCTCTCCCAAATCTTAATTTGTGACACATGAGTTTTATACCACGATAGTTGGTGCAACTCTGAATGTCACCCTTGTTTTTATAGATAGGGATGCGAGTACTCTTTCTACATTCATTTGGAATTTTGCTACTCCTTCAAATCTTGTTAAATAGATCTGTTAGCCACTTTATCTCTGTCAGTCCTAAACATCTCCATACTTCAATAGGGATTCCATCAGGACCAACTGCTCTTCGTGCTTTCATTTTGTTCAAAGCTTCTTTAACATCAGATTCTCTAATTCTGCTAGTAAACTCACGGTTTACATCATGTTGATGGATGCTAAGATCACCTAAATGTTGGCTGAAGCCACCGTTGAACAAGTTCTTAAAATAATTCTTCCATCTTGTTTTGATGTCTTCATCTCTAACCAAGACTTTATGATTCTCATCTTTGGGTTTAGTAATCTTTGCTAAGAGGTATTTGAACAGGTTTATGGAGGCTAATTTGATTATTAATCCTAGACAGAGTCATGTAATAGAAGATTCATGGTGGCTTAGGAGAAGTGGCGAGAGACGGAAATGGAATGGTGGCTGCATGGAAGAGGAGAAGAGTGGGGAAAGGTGAGTCTGGGGTCATCGAGGCCTTAAATGCAAAATCTGGGGTGGAATTGGCTATCTCTAGTTCTTGGCCATGTATTATGTTGAAAAGTGACTGCATAGTATTGCGAGGAAGTATAGTTCATGGGCTACATTTGGAGTGATTTTCAACGAGATTCAATCACTTAAATTTTTTTTTTTAATCTTTTGAGTTCCAACTTGATCTTGAAGTTTGGGCTAGCTTCCACCAGTTCTTACTTCCTGTGTTGTTATTGTCCTCATATCTCTGGTAATAATCTTGCGCATAGACTAGCTAAAGATTTGGTATATGATTATGAATGTGGAAATGATCAGCCTTTTCAATGTTTGTACTCAATTATTTGATTGCTAATGAAATTATCAAACTTTATCTATAAAAAAAAGTCACATCCAAATAGTGAAAATTAAAAGTCAGGCCCAATTAGTTAGCGGCCCATTATGCTTTAAGCAACTGAAGCACCCTCTACTTCCTTTTAATCCCGAGATATACAACCGAGAAATAAATTAAATAAGTTTAATAAACCATTTCGATCATTTAATTTAATATATTTATTTCATTTAAATTTAATTAATTATAATCCTGATAATTAAATGTTGAACTCAAAATCTAATTTACCACTCGACGACTTTAGAATATTTGCTAGTTCAATCCAATTTAGCCGATACTCGTGTTTGTAAATCAAGTGTTGGTAAGTTATAATTACTTTCTCTTTGCATTCGTATTTGCTATTTTAATCAAGAATTGTGACGTTTCCAATTTTTTGATTTTTTTTTCATTAAAAATGTGTCCAAATTACTAATTATTTTTATTTTAAATTTTAAAAACTACACGATAATAATCACGACCATTCCGTGAAAGGACAGTATAACTGGAACAGCAGCCTCCGCTACCGTATTGACGAACCATACTCGTAATAATTTAAAAAAATGGTAAATTGAGGATCCAATACGTGATATTGGTACGACTCAATCAAATAAACGAACTCTAATTTTATAGAGCAGCCTTTCTAATTGAACCGCATTAACATCTCTCACATGCCTCACTAATTAGACATAAACATCTGCCATTTAACCAAGGGTATAGCTTCGCCATTTAAAATTAATTAACAAACAAAATTTTATATGTGGGTTTTTGAATAAAATTTTACCTTCAAATTCCATCTATATCGCCCTGTCGAAAGACTCATGTTTTTGTCTGGCTTCAACATCAAATGGGAGTTATCTTATCATATTAACGACCCAAAGAAATTTAAGACAACTGATTTTAAAGAAAATAAGGGACAATACCTAAAAGTCAAGATTTCGAGTCGTGTATGCAGTGCAAGGAAAAGGCTACCTACATTAGGTTTAAAGTCACTCGACCTTTCCTGGACGCGTATGATAGGAGCTTCGTGCACCTGAACTGCCCTTTTAAATGTTAAAGAAAATGAACGATGAAGACTAATAAGTTGAAGAGTACTGCTTGCAGTGCTGCTGCTTCGTGAAAGAACAAAAGGGAATATAGGACTAAAATCAACTATAACAAGTTAGATAGCGAGATGTGTGTTTTGGTAGAGTGTTGGGGGTGGGATCAGGGGCGGAACCAGAAAAATGAATTTGGGGGGGCGAAAATAACATTTTCAAATAGTTAAATAATTAATTATCAAAGAAATGATAGACTACATGAAATAAGAAATGATGAGACTACATAAATCACACATCAAATAATTTTATATTTTTAATTATTTATTTATGTAACTTGTATATTAATAATTATATATGTATGTTAATGTTTTAACTAATTTAAATATGTTTTTATATTACAATTTATTTGGACTCTATTTTCTGGATTGTCAAAAATATATTTTATAAATTGCCATTTTTTTTACCGAAATATTTTAAATAAAAGGTGAATATTTTGTTTAAAAAAAGAAAAAATATTAAGTAAGAAATGTGCACATTTCTAAAGTAAGAAACTTGCACACACACCATGTAGCAACAATTTTTTTTATTAATTTAATAATTATTTTTTTAAAAAAACCCACATCTTTGTGTGGGTAAAATAAGTAAATTGGGAGAAATGTGCCAGATTAGATTCGAAACCTGGCAACTCGAATGACAAAGAAATGTACCAACCAACTTTCTACATGGCTTTTTTAATTAAGTTTAGCATATGATATATATTAAACCTATTTTAACTGGGGGGTGCGATTGCCCCCCTGCGCACCCCCTAGGTCCGCCCCTGGTGGGATAGAGGGAGGCATGGCAGACCAAATAATCCGTAAACGAAAAGGGGTGACGCTTTAGATAAATTTACGTTGATAATTTTGGTTATTTGAGAAGCACAAAATACACGTAAGAGCATTGAATTCGACAAACCCAACACGGAAAGAGAAGGCATACTTACTCGATAGCCGAGTGGAGCAAATCTGGAGCCTTTAATATGCACTTAATCATGAGGTCGGTAAAAGTCATGGTAACACCTCCATATTTCAATTTAAAGTGGCAATATATAAGTTGATTCCAGGTCTAGATTAGGTATCGTTCATACCAGCTTCTCACCACTTAACGTCTTTCGATTCTTACAAAAACAAGTTAGAACAAGAACAAAAGAGGAGAAGCAATATATCATATATCAACGTCAGAATATAACCAATCATTTACCACCGATGGTTCAGTAGGTAACGCAACCATTCAAGCAAGTGTGTCATATACAAACCAAGGCAATGATACCAAGATAACACCCTAACTCCAATCCACACTGGTATAATCCACACATGACTATAAATCTCTCAAGAACATATAGATTATCTCACACAGAAGACGAAGTACACAACAATCTAGGGTTTAATGAGTGGTTTTTTCGGGTGAAGACGGAAATAGACAAGTTCGTATATCAGTGATTAGGGTTTACAGTGAGAGGACAACATATATAAGGGATGAAAGGAACGACCCGATTCAAGCAAGAAATGGACGAACACGATGCGAAGTAAGAAGCTTCCAGAAATGAGCTTAAATCGAATAAACAATGTTGCAAATGTGCAAGCATCATTGGCCACAATACAACAATTATTATGGTATATTGATGGTCACGACGAATAATTTCTGAGGAAGAAAATCAATATTTTAAGTTTTTAAAGATTATAAACAAACAAATGTTGTCTTGCATCTTCAGCAAGCGACAACTATGTTATAAGTGATGATTATATGTAATAAAGAGGAGAAAAAAGATGCATTTTTTTTTTAAGTTTAGAAGGAAAGTTCTCATCTTCATGCTCAAAGCATTTTCATAAAATGTTTTTGAGTCATTTAAAACATTTCTGAAAGTACAAGAAAAAGAGTTATAACTACTTGAAAACTCATCTAAAAACTACAAACTTTAAATTATGCACTGTACCATTTACTTTAGATGCGCATGCCACTCAGATGCGCAGCCAAATGTATATTTTAGGAATATTATTCAAAAATATTCTTTTAATTTTTTTTTAATTATGAGGCATGTTTGGCAATATCGATCGTTCTGCAGCGGCAAAGTTCTAATACTAAAACATGTGTAATTATAAAGGCGATTTAGTGGTCGTGGCTGCTTGGAACGATGATTTCACGGCATGGAACAGAGATTTCACGGTCGTTGTGGAATTTTTTTTTTTTTTTCAAATTTTTTTTTTTGTATCGAAGTTAATTTTATTTTTAATTTAAAAAACTTTGGGACAATAACCACGGCTGCAACAACATCCATGATACACTCCACGACCGTGAACCATGATCTAATGAGAGGAGCAATTACCACCAATCCATTGCCCATGAAGCTGCTAAATTTTAATATTTTGTATGTTCAGTTTGTTTAAAAAGACGTACAGAAAAAAAAAAGGCGAATTGGACGTAACAATCATAGCCAACCATGCCCAAGTCAATAATATTTTGTTGCAGGGAATGACAACAAATTTAAAATATAGGCGTTCTTTTGTATCTTTTATATTTATCTTAGAATACAAAACGATTCATCTCGAAATTTGAAGCATATTATTAGAGTAAAAGATGTGAAGTGAGAATCTCAACAAACATGATTATTTGATATTACGATGAATTGGTCTTAATATTACTATTGAAATTTGTTCTTTTAATATCAAGACAACTCATATAAACCTCGGATATTTAGTGACGTGTCTCTATGCATATAAGTGAGCTCGACCGTTTATAACTAATAATATTCTACCAATTTCCCAATATTTTCCATCAACTGTTCTCCCCAAGATTCAAGTGAATTCTACCAATATCGTATACCAACTAAAGTTCTGTTGTTTAAATTAGCTACATTCAGATCTCCACTGAGTACAACTTTGTCACAAGAAAATTATGAAGAACACCCTTTAATGGTGCAACCTGCCCTAGGTCCCTCACACGTAATTATCTACCATATGATAATAAGTTTAGAAAAGTTGCACAAGTTTTGGCTCTGTTGACCCTACAACTGTTGCTTCATTGTGCAAAGAATAACCAGTAGTAAACAAAATGAAATAAAAAATAAAAAAAATTGTACCTGTTAGGTATTTGCAAATCCTCGCTGAAATTTTAGAATTCTTCAAGTAAGATAATATGCAACTTTCTAGTTTTATTTTGATTCAGTTCCCTTTCCCTCTCGATTCTAGCGGGCAACCTCTAGTACGTTATATTCTCCTACAAATACAAGGGGAATAGTTTTCTTGACAAAAGATCTTTCCCTTCGTTTTATTCTCCCTGCTTTTGAACCGATGATCAAGAGAAATATAATACACCACAAACGCATATAGATGCATTTACACTACAATCGCCTGTTTCTCGTACAGAAAGCAACACAAAATTCACAAAAACTGCGTACATCGGTAGAAACCAAGACAGTTTATGTTACTTGCTACTTATTTATTCAACCGGGAGCGAAAACCATAAACAGTAAGGACAGTCATCCTCCAGCATTTTTAAACTCACTCTTGTTTCTCGAGTTCTTTCAGAAAATCTGCATTGTCTACCAGAACCTACAAACAGCCAAAAAAATCCCCTAAACATGAGACTTGAGACAAGATGTAGTTATAAACGAAGGGTATAACAGGGGCTACTCGACTAGGCAGATAATACATAGGTAACCTATTTAACTCTATAAATAGTGTCACTTTTGTTATACTACTTTACAAGCGTAAATACCCAAAATCTCAAACTTACGATTTTCCACCCATCTGGATCTAGGAAAGCAGTGACCTTAGTGCTGATTCCAGGAATTGGTCCTGGTTGTCGAGTTATCTTTCCTCCAAGCTCCTGGGTCACAAGGTTCACAGCCTCGGCACTCTTATATACATCATTTGTGCTAATTGCTACCTGAAATTGAACATGCCAGCATGTTCTATTGGGATGATGCCATGATAATGGAGTTGAGAGTAATTATGATTAGAATCCAACTTACCTGTGCATATGCATTTCCTTTGGTATATTCAGTTACACCATAATTGTAAGTCAACTCCAGCACAATTGTCTCATATTCATCAGCATATCCCATCATCGCTATCGTGTACTGCAAATTACAAAGAAGCTCTTTCGTCAAAACATTACCAACAAAAAATGTAAACTAAGTAGACGCTGAAACTTTCTGAGCTGGTTCTCATCCAACACAGAAACCTTTTGTTCGGGTCTGTCACTTTTTTTCAAGAGTCTCATCCCCAAGGCCTGCATGGAAAAAGAAAGATATCAGCTTCCGGCATGTACAGTGTTCATCTATTTGTAGGTAGTTCCTTACTCCAGGACATCATATACATTCGTATTATTAAATCTAGAAGTATGTCAGATGCAAATAGGGTACACCATGATGAAAGCAATTTGTTAATGAAAACATGTAACATGATAAGTAAATACAATTAACAAAGAATAAAAACTGGAGATGGACACCAACAATTTATAATTATATAACTACCATTATTACACACTCTAAGTAAGTAGAAGGCTTTCACATATATCCAGGCACAAAAGACTCAAGAAAGAAGTATGGATTGACCTCGGAAATATTTGTTGATAAAAAGATTAGAAACAAATAAGCCTTACATAAAGATAAAACGAAAAGTTCACCTTCTCATAAAATTTGATAGAACGATCAATATCACCCACGCGAAGCATGACTTGGCACAATGGTTCAGGGGTAGGACCCCGTTGAATAAGTTCAAAAACGTATCCATCTGGATCCTTGGCAAAAGCGATGACAGTTGATCCACCTTTAACTGGACCTGGCTCTCGAGTGATGGTTCCTCCCTTGGCCTTAATATCTTCGACCAGTTTGTAAACCTATAAAATGAAGTTAAAAGTTTGATAAATTAAAATAAACACCACATTCTGGCCAGATAAAAGCACTCTCTTTAATTGCCAAAAAAAAGTAACACTTACATCTTCACTTGCAATGGCAAAATGCCCAAAGCCAGTTCCAATGTCATACCTGTCAACTCCATAGTCTGTTGTAATGTAATGAAGAGTATCAAATGGTAAGTATTGATGGATATGTAACAGGGGAAATAGAGATCCATACTTCATCAAGGTTTTTCTTCAATAATGTCAATATTCAACAAATTGCAATCTGTACATAGGGAGACCTCACCTCTCTCACACTTTTACATTCGACTTTATATTCAGTTTCCTTTGTTTTAGGATTGAGAAGAAAAGATCAGTACTAGATGTGCAGGGCGCACATGGGTGCAAAGCATCATAACCATGAAATTCAAGAACGTAGATAGCTAAAACATTTGACATACTGTAAGTCAATTCCAAGACAAAGTGGGAGTCTTCAGGCCCAAATCCGAGAAAAGCATTTGAATATTTTTCATCCTGAACATCTCTTTTCCTCAATAGCTTCATTCCAAAACATTCAGTGTAAAACCTAGCAACATGTAGGTAAAAATAAGTAATATGGTTATTCAAGAGAGGAGTTCTCCATCTCAGAGAATCAGCAAGCTTAATATAGTTCTTAAGTTCAACAAATACTTGATGGTGCGATCAAGGTCTCCCACTCTATACACAGCATGTAAAAATCGACGTTTGTCATGCTTTGGCCACTCCAATAGCTCGTGGCTTGGGACAATTGGTGCTGCCGTCTCAGCCATTGATCTGAATTCAGAAACACATTTACGAACCAAATCAATTTACGAATAGCTTCCACCAACTGCTATTCACCAACCAAAGTCAATCAACACAAAATAGACCTTGCATTTAAACTGTTAAAGCAAATGGAATGTGAAAATAACTAAGAGATAGCATCCAGAACCCTAAAAAGATAAAACCTAACACTGTCTCCACATTGTTGTATAGGACAGGGCAATTATTCAATAGTGACAAACCTTTCACTATGTATAATTCAGAAAGATAAAACATGGTTTTTTCGTATAATGATTACAAATTTTTTTGTCTAAATAAACAAAAACAACTGCTTAAATAACTCTCTCCTGCAATTCAATATATACAGTAATGGTAAATCTCGTCAAATTCCAAAAAAAAAAAAAAGAGAGTCAGTGATAGTGATAACGCGAGAAAATGCATCTGTTCTTCATAATTTTCCTTCCGATTGACATATTCCGGGCTACATATAATCAGAAAAACTAAATAAAAAAAAGATTAGGACAGGGAAATTGGTAAATCACTCGCATCGAGAAAGAGGAACTTAAATTTCGATCGAGGTGTATTAATTCATCCACAAATAAAAAGAGAACATAGAGAGAGCTGAACTTACCAGAAGCGTCAGTGAAGAATAGAGAAATAGCTCTCTCAGGACACTGCACGTATATTTACACGCAGAGACTGGAGATGGAGAGAGATTGCCACGTTTTTTACGAGCATTCAACTAGAACTACTTGCAGTTACGTAATTTACATGACAGATTAATAACAGCTCTTCGATTAATTGAACCCCCTAAAGTATCAACGGCGGAAAATGTTCGTCGTCGCTACTTTCCAAACAGTCAAGCTTCAACTCTACTGTCACATGGGAGTCCTCGGCTAATCAACTGAAGCCACGTCAATCTTTCTTAGTCCGTGAACTTTAAAAAATATCGTTCAATTATTAGTTCTCTATCTATATATTTGAAGTTAATGATATGATATAATATTTAGGGATAATTACGTAAGCAACCCCTCAACTTTTGCCTAATTATAGAAATCCATCATCAACTTTGGAAAATTATAGAAACCTCTCCAAAATGCGTGAAATGACATTTTTTGCTCAATTGTATATTTAATATATAATTATCAAATCATTACAGATATACCTCATATATATAACATAAAATTATCAAAACATTACATATACATCACTATAGTTTAATATACATTAACACCCCCTATTGTATGATATATTTTTATTTTTTTCTTTTATTTTTTTTCTTTTTATTGATATATTTCAAAGAATTATTTATTAAATATTTTAAAACTATAAACTTAGTTTTCATATTAATGATACTTTAAAACTACTTACATATAAAATATGTTCAAAATTATCTAATTGCATTATTCCCATAGTATCATATCTTTTTTTGATAATTACGATGACAAAAAGATCTTGTTTTCGACCATGATCTTTAATGGCAATTATATATTTAGATGTTGAATTTAAATGATGTGTTTTAATCCATGATCTTTCATGACAATCGATGTTTTATCGAATCGGTTTGTTTGATTTAATGTAAAAATCAGCAAGTTCAGTTGGTTGAAAAACAAATTCGGTCCATTCAATTTTCACAAATTCAGTTTCGATGTTCACCCCTAGTTGAACTCGTATTTGTGTAGTTTCTTTTCAGAGTGTAGATTTTTATCTCGTTTCTCAAGTTATTAATCATATATTATTTACATTTCAAATCATCTATTGAAAGACGATGATTATATATTATCAAGTTTTTACGTTATTCTTTGGCGAACCTATATTTATTGACGTCAATTTCGAAAATTGCAATCGAACGTATTATCTTTTAGTTGATTTTCAATTCAATTTAATTCAAAATATTACAAACTGTCGTTATTTCTAACAAAAGTTTTTAAATGATGCATATAGGATCGAGCGTTATCGATTTACCAATAACTATAGTTAAGAGTAATATCGCAACATCAATCTTTTAACCATACACTGGCACAAGCTCCACGTGTTCGACCGATCACAAAGCAGAGGCAATTGTTGAACCCCAACAATGTATATATATATATATATATATAATTTGATTTTTTTATGGTATATATTGATATTTTACAAGATTGAATAAAGATGATAAAAATTAAAATTATTAGGAACATAAAAAAAAGTTTGAGTGAGTAATAATTATATTTGAAAAATAAAATATTAATTTTATTACGATCACACCCCCTATAAAAATATCATAATTAGAAAGACACTCCTCCAAAAATTTAGGATCAAAGTTGACCAATGGTAATTTGGGGTTTTCATTAAAAATTAGGGATGGTTTATATAACGTCAATTTTTTTAACGGCAAGATTTATCTATAATGTTTAACTGATTTCTGTAATTTTTCAAAAGATTTCTATAATTACGTCAATAGTAAACAGGTAAAGTAAATTCAATTGGAACAAAGTCTGGTGCCAACTCGGCAGCCGCCCCCGACTCCACAGCGTGCGTTTTTTTGTCACAAATTCAACGTTCAGATTCATTTTTCAGACCAAACAACAATAACGTAGAACTGCGCATAGAAGAATCTTTCGCTATCATATACTGGAGTTGTTTCTGTTCGGCTGTAACCAAGAGTAGGAAAACAGTATTAGTGAGCAAGAATGGGATCGGTTGCAAAGAAGGGGTTGCAGCAGTATTTGACACAACTCCAACAACACCCTTTGAGAACCAAGGTATCCGATTTCTTTTACTTTCCTTGTTTCTTGATTTTTGCCTGGTTCTCTGCTTAATCTTTACCTTGATTTTTCGGCATGGGTTTTGGGACTTTTTGCGATTTCTCTAATTTGGGATGCTTTCTCTTGTTGTCAGATGATAACGGCCGGAGTACTCTCGGCGATTAGTGACATAGTGGCACAGAAGCTTTCTGGCTTTCACAAACTACAACTCAAACGCCTTCTTCTTAAAGTGGTATTATTTCTGATACAAGGTTGACTTTTGACGTGGTATTTTGTGGATGATTAATAAGTTACGTTGTGTTGTTCCTTTTGGAGGATTTTTTATTTCTCTGAATTTGGAATGACTTAGACTCAGTTTGGTGCTTGTAATTCATTTTTGTTGTGGTAAATTTGATTGAGTGATTCAAATTATTATGAGTTGGTTAGTTTCTCTGATATTGCATTATGCATGAGTGTAAGTCCATTCATACTTGTGGTTGGAATCGTGAATGATGTATTGGTTGTTATATTGAAGAAGGTAATATGTGTTCTCTTTAGGGGTTTGTGGTGTAAGTCGAGCTCTATTTAGAGTTTTCCTAGTGAATTTGCAAGGTGTGTATTCTTCATTAGTCAGTGTTCTGTTGTGTTCTGTTGTGTGTGACTCCTAAATTTATGGTAATATTGCGTGCCCATTTGATGAATTTGTGATTGGCTGATTGGCCTAAGATTCCAACTTGATTGGCTGTTTCCAAAACATGGTCTTGAAACCTACCCGTTTATTTATTTTCCTATTATCATCAAACTTCATCACAATTGTTATTACGACATAGTGCATAAAAATTGCATGGGAGCTTCCAATGATGATGTTCCCCATCTCTTAGCTTGAAGAAATAACTGTATAAAATCTGTAGCTATTAATCTCATACAATTATATAGGACAACAGTATAATTGATTATATCCATCATAGCCGACTTTGATTTTTCTACTCTACCATTCGGCTTTATTGGCAACTCACTTCCTGATGAGATTATTTACTTTATTCTGTTCTCAGATCATGATTTTTGCTCTCGTTCATGTAACTTTTTTCATAAGCTTCCATGGCCTCTTTTGGATCTTGTCAAATCTATAAAACATAGAGCAAAGCTTTGGAGATCTTTTGTGCCTATCCACTTTTTAATCTTCACCTTCTTTCTTGCTACCAAGTATTGCATGTACTTGACATTCGACTTCCAATGGCTAAAATGCAGATTTTTGGTTCTGCATACCTGGGACCTTTTGGGCATTTCTTTTACATTTTGTTAGACAAACTATTCAAAGGGAAGAAAGACACAAAAACTGTTGCCAAGAAGGTATTAGTCACATCCCATGAATTTTTTATTTTTTTTTTGTTCTCATCTCCCCATCTCCAGTATTAAAGTTTGATCTTTTTGGAGCGTGAACGTACATTTAAAAAAAAAAAAAAAAACCCTTCCAGGTGGTGCTGGAACAACTGACATCTTCTCCTTGGAATAACATGCTCTTCATGATTTACTACGGATTTGTTGTGGAAGGTGAGTCTATCTCTCAGGTTGGTTTCATTTTACGTGTTATGGGAAACTAGTTTCGGAGAAATTGATAATGGAGTAAGATGTTGGTGTTTTTGTTTCGGGAATAGGGAAGTCTTACTGTAGCCGTCGGATCGTGTCAAAAGTGTGTTTTGGGCTAGAATATAATGTATGTTAGAGTATTTCTTGGTAATATGAGTGTGTATAGCTCTAAACTTTGCTGAGTGTAGCTTAATATAAGTTTATGAAATACTTTGATCTGCTAAATTCTTTGAGGTAACTTATATGCTAGATAACCAGTAACTATGATTATAATGTGCATAGGGAGACCCTGGATCCATGTGAAATCTAAAATCAAGAAGGAATATCCGGCTGTGCAGTATACAGCCTGGACGGTATGTGACGTTGAATTATATCATTTATACTTCTAACATCTGATACTCTGTTTTCAAGTAAACAATGTTTTAAGTATCCATCCTCTTTGGAAAATACATTTTGCTACAGTTCTGGCCGGTTGTTGGATGGGTAAACCACCAGTATGTGCCTCTGCAGTTCCGAGTTATCGTCCAAAGCGTCGTTGCCTGTTTCTGGTACAATAATTTTCTTCGGCTCTGAATTTTTCGCTATTTCAATCTTTTTTATCTCTAATTTTCTTGATTTGATGCATTTTTCAGGGGTATATTTCTGAATCTTAGAGCAAGATCTATGCCACTGACTAAATAAGTCAATGAAACAGAGCATACTCGACGGTGTTCATGTATGTTAGACTATGGCTCCATTTTAAGGCTTGTTGTTTGATTATGGCATTTGAAATTAAATAATGGCTTGTATTATTCAAGTTCACTTTACGGTGCATTAATTGCTAGTAAGCTTTTTATTGCTTGAATGAAATATTTCTAGAGCTACAACAAATTTTTTTTTTCCTTTTTTTAATAAGAAGGATTGAGGATTGATTTGCAACCATTCAACTCCTCACCTGCCGTGCGATTTGTATCTACCATTCTTGAAGCATGGCAATATACCATGAAATAGTCAAACTAAGGAGTAGCACTCTTTGTTTAAAGAAACACAGCCTGAGGCTCGACCAATCAATCCCACTGTTTACTAGTTGATTCCCCAAAATATAGGTCTTGGGTCAAGTCACATTGGGTGCACATGTGGGAAAAATTCAAGAGAAAAAGGAAGGAAAAAAATAAATTCAGCAATTTTATTTCATAACAGACATCATGACATATAGCTACTCGATTTCTGCTGTTTCTTCCAAAGAATGATTTCCTAAAACTGTGCCCACTATCTACTCTAAGCCGTATACATATGTATTAACTTGACATAAATGGAAGGAATGCAAAACCTAATGTACTAGAGCGCTGCAGAAAATCAAGGTGGTGGTTCCAGTAATGCAGAGACATCAAAGTTACGAACGATTCCTTGGCTTAAAAGGCGCATGGCTGCTCCTTCTGAAAACTTTCTAGCAAATAAGAAACAAGGAACTGATGTCAGGTTGTTCCTACACCACTCGGTTCTGAATTCAGTTTCATAATAGACATGATTAATGTCCTGCAGAGTACATTTGGAGAAGGTAAGTTAACCTAAGTATAACAAAACGTCAACATGAATGAAAACACACCAGTTAAAGATACAATCAATACATTTTCAGAGACTGAATGGTGGCAACATGGCTAGCCACATTCCATGAGATGAATTTTGTCCATGGTTTTGAAAGGGTAGCCTAATGGATCAGGGTGAATAGATTTGCAACTTTCAAGCAGAGCGTGATGAAGGGTGTAATGCAATCAACAAACCTTAATTCTTTTGATCTGTCGAGGCCCTGAATCTGCATAGCTAAATGTAAAAGGATGCCAGAACTTATTTTCCAAATTTGTCTTGGATTGGTTCCATAAGGTGTAGGTCACCGTTCTTTGTTCAAGCTCAGACTCAAGATCGTTCATCTATAAAATGACAGAAGAAATAGTGATCAACTACTTCAGGATATAATTTGCAGTTGTGGCAAAATATTTCCCTCCTAGAGGATTATGATTTTTCTATCCTAAGGGTCAGTTCATAATATTACCTAAAAAAGATATCGTCAGCCCAAAAAAATAAAAGAAACGGAGTAGAAAGAAAGTTGCTTACGGCTAGTAAAGTTTGCACATAGTGTTCGTCCGGGATACAATTGTGCTGTTTCTGAAGTTTCTGATTGAATTATAGGATTTTATCAGTTATTTTTCTGAGCCCAAAGTAAAAATAAGACCAAAGGATATCCAGGAACTGGTTAATGTATGATAAAAGGGTTAGTGGCAAAGGTAACTCACAAGATTCTTCTTGTCCCCACTGGAATCAACTGGTGGGCGTCTCTGCAGAAAATTAACCAAAGTTAAATAAAGTGCACGAAGGATTAATCTGGTAAGGGTAGATTAACGTTCAAAAAAGCAGAAGATTAGTTTTAGTTAACCTGGCTAGCAAAAAATTCTGACTTTTTTGGGATGCAATGGGGGTGTTTGGGGGAGGAGTGGGCGGGAGAAACATTTTACAAATAACTGTGGCTCTAGATAAGAAGCGCATAAGTTGTCCAGAGGCAATAATTAAATAACTTTTTTGAACAACAGAAACAAAATTAGGTGGACAGGGCTTAAAACCCTAAACAGAAAGCGTGATGACTACCAGAGAGTTTGATCAGCACTTCTGATGAGATCAATACACAGAATCTAGAGTAATAGTTGAGAATTTTAGTTGAAACAGAAATGAGATCTTCGCCAAAGTACAATGTGTCGCGATGGAGGAACACAAAAAAAAAAGACTAATAAAGCTCGCAAAGTGAAAAACCAAGGGGACAAAAGGATATGATATATACCTTGCAGAAGTTCCTAAAGATTGGAAAGACGATTTCATCAGTAACTATTACTTCTGCATGTCTTCGAGTTAAGGTGACCCACTGGAATAAGCAAACCAATTAGATGTGTGGAGAGTCTTTACAAAGTGACTGTAAAACTGGCGAACCGTCAACCGTGTCAAAAAATGTACTCAGTGAAACAGAAAGATTTAAGTTCAAAGAGTTTCACTCATTAGCCACTGTTTGAAAAAGTGAGATGGATCATTTGGACCAAACAGCAAAGTAAATAATTTTTTTCCAGCTCTCTGCTCGAGGGGATTTAATATCGATAATGTATGGAACTTGTTATCAACTAACAATATCTAATCATTTATCTGATCACAAGCTAACAAGAAGCAAGAAATTACCTGTGATCCTTTGCGCCATTTATTCTTTGGTATAACTGGGGACATCCTTGGATTGTAGCGCACATCTTTTTTATCAAGAAAGCTAGGTCAAAGTAAAAAAGCACAGGCCAAAAATATAAGCATTACTTTAAATACCGAACACTGATCTAAGCATTCTCTTGAATAAATTTTTATATGAATGTATGAAGCCAACTAAGCCACATTTGAGTTTCATTCACTTGTATACCTGTCCACAAAACTTCTCGGCGAATTCATCAGATAATTGTAAATATAACTGAAGTTGTACAGAGGGACACATCTGTTGAATTGAAACATTCAAATCAGAATCAATGTTCAAGCTCGCTGCAGGCAAAAAATTTATTGTTAAAAGATACAGCGATTCTACGTAGCAGCATCAAACTCAAGTGCACGATGGCACAACTCAAAGACTTCATTCCCTTGTTTCGTCGTGTCACACACCACCCCCCACCCACAAGCACCCCCCGAGCATTTCATGAAGGGAAATGTGGTAAGGGCAAATTAAATTATGCAGAATAAAAACACTTTAAATAAAATTTAATATCAAAATGAGATAAAATACAGCATAAACATTGATAATGATGAACAATCAACTTCAATTCCATAAATACAACTGATGGAAGGAAGAACAATAACCTATCTGATAAGAGAACAAATATTTGATTAGCTGAATTTTGAAGAGCTTCTTCAAATAATAACCTCTCAGCTTCAATCATACTTGCTTCTCCCCAGGCTACCTACACGGCAATATAGCTTATATCAGTCTATATAACTAAGTAGGAAAAACTCAATTACCACTTACCATGCAAGGTAAGACATTGTATCATGTCATCCGGGTATAACCGAAAAGAAAAAACTTTATTATTCCATTATGATAATCGCCAGCATTATACATTTACGTCTTAGCAAAAAGGTTGGTAAAGTGATTCTTTCATCTCCCAAATTTGGAGATTTTTTCATCTGCCCACTATTTACGGTATCTGTTAATCATGTCCAAAATGTTTTAAACCCTTCCTTTTCAACCTCTCAACAAATATATCCAGACAATGAAACAATGGTATGAACATGGAATTACCTTAACGCTGTTCTTCAGTTGTCGATCATAAAAGAAAGATGATCTTGTAGTAGATGCATTAAACATAAAACCAGGAACTGAATGTATGTATATAGAAAAATTTGCACGGTCTGCATTCTGCAAATAGGTAAAAAGACGCACAAATGAAATATAAAAAAAACAAATGAGATAATTCAATCTCATTAGCCACACAACAATGAACGAAAATAAGTACCAGAAAGAGAGTTAAAAATGAAGAAATCAAATTTAAATTTAAATTTAAATGTTCAGCAAACTGAAGAAAGTTAAGTAAAATAACGAAACCAAAACTCAAAATACTGAATAGTAAGAAATACGACTGAGCTATTAAAAAAAAAACTCAAAGTTCAGTTAATTCGTTCTCAAATCTTACTAAACGAACTAGTCCTCACCTCGAAGAAGCTCCCCCACAGAAAATCAAGGGGCAAATTCCTCCGAGCCAGAAACATAAATGCTACCTTGGGATTTCCGTCAAAGTGATCGCTAAAATCACGTAAAGTATGAGGCATATCGGGTAGCGTGGTTTGAGAATACCGCTGAATCCTGAGAAAAGCAAGCACGCAGAGTAAAACGGAAAGCACAATTATTAATTTCCACCCCATACACATTACATTGCGCATCGACGGCCCCGATTTCACCGATGCCTTAGCCTTCTTCGTCATTGCAGCGTGGCTGAAATTCACCAATCCTCAATTCTCCTCCCTCCTCATCATGGAATTCAACCGATGAACATAGGAAGAGACCCACCCTCAATGAGATGAAGAATTTGGAGGATTCGAGATTGGATAAACCAAAGTTTAATATAAAACTGAAAAGAGTTTGGTATGAAACGGAAGAGTCCTGGTGTTGGCATCTGTTTCTTGCTTTGCATTGAAGAGGACAACATATCACGAAGTCGTTTAGTTGGAAAAATGCTTGTATGGAATTCGTGTGGTACTAATTTAATATGATTGCTCTAAATAATTGGTATGTTAATTTGATATTTTTTATTAAATTATAGTAGTGAGTTGATGTATAAGTTAGATCAAAGCGTATACAAATATTTTAGGCTTGTGAGTTCCTTTTTTGTCGTTTATGATGAAAATGCGATTTATACTCTAAGGGTGTGTTTGGTACACCTGATTACATGTGATAATTGAGTGGTTATTTTTTAAACTACCGTTTGGTTCATCTTTTACCAATCCAACAAAATCCTGAAGGCCCGTGACTAAAGCTGATTAAAAGCATGATAATTGTCCCACCACCCAACGTGGGTTTAGGAAACCCATTTTGCAGAGTAGAAATGATTGTGATAGAAATTTACCTACATACCCTTTGCCCTATACCTAAATAACATCACGTGTAACACCATTTCCACACCACCATCGAAATATCGAAGGTGAAAACGGAGGTTGGTGCGTCTCGCTATATTTTACTCTGTTTGGATCTCTTTTGCACAGCATATAGCATCTTATCAGTCGGTGGATTGTTAATGCTTCGCCTTCATTTGAGATTCTTTTCTCGTCGTTTGCTTTCATAATGAAGATGTGTTTTGGTATTAATTTTATCGATTTTGTTTTGGTCCGCTTCTGATTGGATTTCAAACTTGGATGAGCTTTCTTCATTTTTACTCCAATCTTATAGTTTTTCATCATGGTGGTTGCATGCCCGTTCTTTGGCTTGGATTTCTTAGTTTACTGCTTTTATGCATTGTTTCTTAAAATTGATTTTTGTAGCGACTATGAAGACTTGTTTTTTACTTCAATGGCTTAGGGTTTTGGATCATCACTTTGGTAATTATTGATGAATCTTGGTATCTCCTCACAATAAAAACAGATCAATGGTTGATCATGAACATAAACAAAAGAAACACGAAAAAAAAGGAAACCTCTTTGCTATTTTTCATGGTTGTTAAAGAGCCTAACAATTGAAGATTCCAGTTATGAATACTACAATGCTTAATTCCAAATTCCAGAGTTGCAGATTCTAGTATTACAAGTTCATGTATTACAGATTTGTAGTTGTAGTTACAGATTCTTGGCAACACTATATTCAAGTGATATTTTGATTTATTAGCAGAATCTTGGCTCATCACATGAAATAAAATGCATTCTTTTCGCTCCAACAGTCAAGCTGCACAAAAAGAAACTTTTATACTTTGATCCAATTGATTAATAGGCAAAAACAAATGAGGTGGTTTCTGACGATAAGCCTGAATATGCTACATGCTAGTGAAAAAATTTAATCGGTCTAAAGTATACCAAATTAACTGAATTAGCAGATGCACAGACTCACTTACACATACAATGAATTAGTTTCCCATCACAAGTGTATAACATCTAATAAACATTTCGATTTGGTTTTAAAAAAATTAGCTGGAATATTTACTTTATTATTTCAATAAATTGAATTAAATAAAAAAATATTTAATCTGTAAATATATTAATAAATTTATAAATAAATATTTGATAGAATACAATATTTATAATAAATAAAATAATGTGGAATATTGTAAGGAATAAGTGAAAAATAATTTAAGGGTATTTTGGTCATTTTAGTTTTACATCTATCCAATGTTTAATCAACTATACCAAACCCATTATTATTTTTACATGTATTACTAATCATACATACCAAACACAAGATTGTTTATCCATTCATTTAATAATCATCTATTTATCCACCAAATTATCTATTCATCAATTATCCTATCACACCTACCAAACATAGCCTAAGGTTGTGTTCGGTACAAGGGGTGTGATAATTTATCAACCGATGGAAAATATCTCTATTACCCCTAATTTTTCATCTTTTTTCCCGACACTCACCCCAAAAATCATTGGCTTGCTTTATGCTTTTTTGTCGATGAACCCACGTTTCTAATGTCTCTATTGGCTATTTATGCCTTAGAATTCAATGAAAGAAGTAGAAAGAAATTATCATAAAAAGTTACAGAGTACCAACAGAAGGATTGGTAGCCTCGAATTACCAATATTATTTTCTATATAATTTATATTACAGAAACTAGCAAGCACATAACGGGCGTGGAAGATGAGGAAGACGAGGAGGCAGATTCATTGATGAGGATGCAGATTTCATAGCGTGGAAGACGAGTAGGCAGATTCATGGTCCGAGGGATTTTGTTAATTATAATTTAATTTGGAAAAAAGTTAAAAGAATTAGGAAATAATAATTGTGAGGGCATTTTGGTCAATTCAAGAAAATTCACAGAATTAATCCACAATTTTAAAATCATACCAAATATCATATAATTTATCATAATAAATTTTTTATCCTTATTTATTATCTATTTATCACTTTTATTACTCATCTTTAGCTTATCTTATCTTTGTATCTAAGTACACCCTAAAACTCCGTCCCACGCCATTGCGTGAAATCAAATTTATTGTGCAATTAAGGAAAGGATATGGGATGTTGGTAAAAGGAGAGGATCTCTCGTGCAGAAATAGTATATTATAATATTGAACAATATTATAAGAGGCCAAACACTTGAACAGTGTTCTGGGTCTAAATTTCTCGAAAAACACAGTTCAATGAATTGAACAATATTATAAGAGGCCAAACATTTGAACAGTGTTCTGGGTCTAAATTTCTCGAAAAACACTGTTCAATGAATTGAACAATATTATAAGAGGCCAAACATTTGAACAGTGTTCTGGGTCTAAATTTCCCGCATTGGGAATTGGATTTTGGCATTCGCTTATTTTTTTGGGCTTCAAATTTGGATTTTGGGCTGCATTAGGAATTGGATTTTGCATTCACTATTTTTTTGGGCTTCGAATTTGGATTTCAGGCTTCATTTTTTTTTCCTCCTTCGTTTTTTTGACTTCATCATTTGTCCGCCTTTCACTTTCGTAGCTTCGATTTCATAGCTTCACATGATGTGCGTCGGTCACTTTTGTGGCCTGACCTTATGTGTATATCGACGCTTCTGTCTGTTGGTCATAACTTTTTCCGTAGGTTTCTATGCTCCTTTAGCCCTTATCTGTGTTCTACCGCCGGCTCACTGCAGTTGTACACGTGATGTGATAGGCTACTCCCTGCTTGTTCACACGACCATGGTCGGTATTTCACGATTGCGTGTGAGGCATTTCACATTTTCTTAATCAACTGCTATTTCTTCTTGTTCTGATTTCTTATTTTGGGGTTTGTGTTTTTGCTTTGTATCTGCAAAAGTTTCTGCTTGGTATGCTCCGTGAGGTTTTGGGGTTTGTGTTCTTGTTGGTTTTACATTATTTCCTTCTTATCGTGGGATGAAAAATATTATAAGAGGCCAAACACTTGAACAGTGTTCTGGGTCTAAATTTCTCGAAAAACACTGTTCAATGAACAGTAGCAGCATTGGGAATTGGATTTTGGCTTTCACTTATTTTTTTGGGCTTCAAATTTGGATTTTGGGCTGCATTAGGAATTGGATTTTGCCATTCACTTATTTTTTTGGGCTTCGAATTTGGATTTCCGGCTTCATTTTTTTTCCTCCTTCGTTTTTTTGACTTCATCATTTGTCCACCTTTCACTTTTGTAGCTTCGCCTTTCATAGCTTCGCCCGATGTGCGTCGGTTTTGTGGCCTGACCTTCTGTGTATATCGACGCTTCTGTCCGTTGGTCATAGCTTTTGTTCGTAGGTTTCTATGCTCCTTTTTCCCTTATCCGTGTTCTACCGCCGGCTCACTGCGGTTGTACACGTGATGTGATAGGCTACTCCCTGCTTGTTCACACGACCATGGTCGGTATTTCACGATTGCGTGTGAGGCATTTCACATTTTCTTAATCAACTGCTATTTCTTCTTGTTCTGATTTCTTATTTTGGGGTTTGTGTTTTTGCTTTGTATCTGCAAAAGTTTCTGCTTGGTATGCTCCGTGAGGTTTTGGGGTTTGTGTTCTTGTTGGTTTTACATTATTTCCTTCTTATCGTGGGATTTTTATTCTTGCAATTTAGGTGGGAAATCGTGTAGGATCTAGCGCTTACCGCTTTACCAATAACTATAGTTAAGGATAATGGTGCAACATCAATTTTTTCAACCATACACTGGCACAAGCGCCACGTGTTCGACCAATCACAAAGCAGAGGCAATTGTTGAACCCCAACAATCCTTCCCCCAATAATTGCACTCTCTGCAACTCATGGGAATCAAACACGCGACCTTGGCTCTGATACCAATTGTAGGATCTAGCGCTTACCGCTTTACCAATAACTATAGTTAAGGGTAATTGTGCAACATCAAACTTTTCAACCATACACTGGCACAAGCGCCACGTGTTCGACCGATCACAAAGCAGAGGCAATTGTTGAACCCCAACAAATCGTTTTTTTATTTATATCCTTTGTTGTCCTCCAGTTTTACTTATGAATGATAGATTTACCATCGAAGGTATTTAGCAACACAGGAGATGAATAAATAAAGAAAAACATGATATGTTTAGCAGGTTAAAGATTTACCACATCATCAGTTCTAAAAAAAATATGGGCTTGTCATTTTTCCTATGTGTGTTTATACTGAAAGTTTGCTTTGAGACCCACTTCGAATTAATGATTTTACATTTGTTTTTTCCCTCTCAAGTTATCATCGTTATGTGTTATGTTTAATGCAATTATATTTTAACTCTTAGTATTGTTTGTGTTTTTTTTTTGGGTATGGTTGGCCTTCAAATATACAATATACAATGAAGTGCAATAAATGTTAAATATGGGGAAGACTAACCAAGAATCACTGATAATCTTGTGTTTTTTAAGGTTTACCTAATTTATGTATATTATTTGTCCCTTTTGTGTATTATTGCACGGCTTGATAATCGTGTATCATGTTTTCAACGAGTTTATTCTTGCTGGGGGACTCCAGGAAACAAACAAGATAAATTTTTTCTTCACCTTTTCAGAGTTGGAGACATATTTACGACTTCACGGATGTAGATTAAAGCACATGCTTCCCTCCCATATGTTTCCTAAAACAATGCATACAAAAGTTGTTGGGCAAAAAAAAGTTTTACATTAGCTGAATGCATAAAAATGTTTTGCCAATTTTTAAATACACAACTTCTTTTTTACATGCTCTTTCAAATTGTGAAAAATGGATTTGTTTGACAAATTTTCATACAAGTATTGTTGGTCGTGCAATATGGAAATTAAATTATAATTGCTTCTGCTTTGTCTTGTTGTATGGACATTAATAGTAAATCTTGTGACAAAATGTTTGTTCTGTCATAAGAAAGTATTTTCAAGTTATCAGGAATTTAGGATATAGTTGAATGATTTGGCTTATGTAAATAAAATAGACTCATGGAACCTGGAAACCTAAATTTGTATGAAATTCTTGTATTTAGGATATGATAGAATGATTAGCTGCACTTTAATGCATTGTATTTTCACGCTTCAAACAATGTTCATATGATTGATTTCATAATTTATTATTTATATTTGTTCATTCTGTGACAATATCATAGAATTTTAATTCAATTTTAGTAATTAAATTATGCTTGTTTACATAGACACATTTTTTCCTTTATAATACTGAAAATGGATTTTCAAAGATTTGTTTCCCATAAACGAATTTAAAAACAGTTACTGGATAGTAGATTATTTATTATTTTGTTTGCCCTGCTATTTCAAGTTATGAAGTTTTAGTTTGGTTTTTTTTTTGTTGGTCTTGCAGATCTGTCTACGATATCAAGTGTTTGTTATCAGGTTGGTCACCCCCTTCTTCAATAGATATTTTAGTTCTTTTTGGTTTCTCATTTGATTAAGATTATATATTGAAATAGTCAAATAAAGGGTTGTCTCAATTCCAAGTTATTGTCTTTCATTATATTCCAAGCACATATGTTCATTTGTCTCTGATTTTTTCGCAGTTATCACTTTTTTAGTTGTGGTGTCCTTCTTTCCATTTCCAATCATCATTTCTATAAAAAAAAACCCAACTGCTATGTTGTCTACAACAACTTTTTAACACCTTATATGTAACATTGATATCGATGAAGCCCTTTAACCATTACTTTTTCCAGCTTCGATATTAGTTTAGGTGTCATAGATAATTGGTAATGTTGAGATCGATGAGGAGCATTAACACCTATTTGTCGTGTTGGTTCCATTTATTTCGTAAACATTATTTTTTTAGTTTACCACGTTACTTTTTTGGTTTACCAACTTCTTTTTCCCGCTTCGATAATAGTTTACACCTGCTTCATAACTTTACCACCTATTTCATAACTCCCGCCAACATGCATGAACGACAAGGATTGCGTGTTCCGTTGCAACAAGAATGTGATGCCTTAGGTGTCTCGAACGCCAAAATAAGACATTCTCGGAGGGCCAAACCACTGCTCCGTGGTAACAATTTCTCATTTATCGTCTTCCTATTGCGTTTACCCTGTTGCTCCCTACCACGTATATTTGGATTATTTATTTGTTTCAGGCATGCCATCTTCGACCCAATATACAACACCTTCTTACGACGTCGACCCATCCCTAGCTCCATTCATTGCCGCTCCCTACAGGTCACGACACATTCCTACCCAAGGTAGGTGTACACACCTTAATTCCCTGGGTATATGCGCCTTATCGATCCAGCTGCACACACCTTCGTATCTTCACAAGGACTATGCATCATTCTATCTTTTTTTTTTGTTGTTTCAGCCTCCTCTTATGCGCCATGTGACCCATACGCTCTTGGTCAATGGACTTCAACCTCTCTGTACAACAGTGCCGATGGGCAAGCACGAACAAGAAAACGAAACTCTCTAAAATATTTAAACAGGCTTGACCAAATTCCTACAGGCACTTGGCATCTTCCTCCAACTGCTGATTGTGAATATTGTGGTGCTCGGCGTTTGTTCAAGGAACCACCAGGTTTCTGCTGTGGGAGTGGGAAGATCGTTGTCGAGCGAACGAAAATGCCCCTAACTTTGTGGGAGCTCTATACCGATGATTCATCTCATGTCGCTGAGCATTTTCAACAGCGTTGCCACACATATAACAACTCCTTTGCGTTTACTTCGCTCGGTATATATTATGATCATGAATTATGCAAAGCATCTAAGGGTATTTACACATTCAAGGTCCAAGGGGGTATTTACCATTTCATTAGGGGTTTGGTTCCTACTGAGGATTGTGGCCGGCATCTTCAATTGTATTTTTATGGGACAGAAAACGAGTCTGATAATAGATTATCCCAGTCATGAGATTTGGATGCAAAGGTCATCTCGTTCATAATGGACATGATGAAACTAAATCCGTATGCTAATTTCTTTAGGAGTCTGAGAGCCTTGCCTAATCTTGACTCGTACAAGATTGTGCTGCGCGCTGACCCTTCTTTAGATCATAGGGTATACAATTTACCTGTGGTTGACCATGTCGCAGCCATCTGGAATGAACTAACTGACCCTCCTTCAGATCGCCCTCATGATGTCCGTGTTTACACAAAATCAAACGGCACGCAATCCATCCACTACTATTATGGCTGTTATGATCCATTGCAATATCCACTCTTATTCCCATTTGGCGAACCTGGATGGCACACGAGAATCCGCAAAGAATGGTCCACTAATAATGCTTCAGAGATAGATCCCCTCATGCTTGACGAAGAATCACATGCAATCTTGCCTAGCCAACATCATTCTGGTGAATCACTCTTGAATGCCGAGCATGAAAGTATACCCCCTTTGCTTTTTCACTCGCTATTTGTGCTATCTTTGTTCACATCAATTTCACTGATGTTTCTGAAAGATCAATGTCATAAATTTTCTCCTTTTGCAGATCTTGAACGCAATCGGGGTAACCAAAAGAATGTGGCTGCACGAGATTTCTATTGTTATAGATTCCAATTGCGCCGCGATGACGTTACTAACATACTTAGTGCTGGTAGACTTATTCAACAATATCAAATAGACATGTATGTGAAAATTGAGACACAACGTTTGTATTACCTGCGCAAGTCACAAGTGCAGTGCGAAATTTGAGTGGAATCATTTCAAGGTATAGTTGATAGTATGTCATGTGATGGCGTGACATATGGTAGGTCCATCGGTCAACACACCATTTTACCCGCTTCCTTTGTTGGTGGGCCGAGAGATCTCCGCCGACGTTACATGAATGCCCTTGCCTTAGTCAGTACGTTTGGTAGGCCTGATTTTTTCATCACCATGACGTGCAACCCAAATTGGTCAGAGGTGCAGGCCAAACTTCTTCCTGGGGAGAAGGCACATAATCGGGCTGATTTACTTGCACGGGTCTTTCGAGCCAAGAATGAAGCGTTAAAGGACGAAATTGTGGATAAAGAAATATTTGGGAAAGTGGCCGCGTACTTGTATGTTATTGAGTTCCAAAGAGGGGGCTTCCGCACGTGCATTGGCTGGTTATCCTAAAAAATAAATACAAAGTCACTTCCATTGAGGTATGTGCAGATGTTAAGGTAATCAAATATCTGTACAAATATGTATGCAAGGGAAATGATAGAGTCGCATACAATGTCGTTGACACGCCCATGCTAGAAGACATGGATGAGATACGTGATTTCCAATCTGCGCATTGGCTTTGCGCTCCAGAGGCAATGTGGCACATTTATGGTTACACACTTTACGAAATGAGCCCAAATGTTGTTCAGTTGCATGTTCATTTGCCGAATTCACATTATCTTTTTTTCCATGCTGCACGAACCTTGGAGAATGTATTATCCAACCCCAACAATTCTAAAACTCAATTGACACAATTCTTCTTGATGAATGCTGATGACCCAGATGTACGTGCATTGAATCTTCTTTACCGTGATTTTCCTAAGCACTTAATGTGGCAATCGGCGCATAAAAAATGGACTCCTCTTAGGCGTGGGACTGCCCTTGGTCGACTTGTGACAGTAAGTCCCATGGAAATAGAAAGATATTATTTGAGGTTGTTGCTTAACCATCTGAAAGCACCCACCTCGTTCGAGTTCCTGCGGACCCATAATCATGTGCTTTATGATAGTTTCCACGAATCCGCTATGCAACATGGTCTATTGGATGCGGACAACGACGTTCGCTCATCCATAGAAGAGGCTTCAACTTACCAAGTTCCATACTCTTTGCGTAGGTTGTTTGCCACAATCCTCGTGTACAATCTTCCTTCTGACCCAGCCTCTTTGAAGGAGGAGTTTCGGACTCATCTTTCTGAGGATTTCTTGACAAAAGATGGTCTGCCTCAAAATGTTGCATTCGACCGTTCTCTTCGCTCGATAGATGTTTTTCTTCAGTCAATGGGTAAAAGTGTCGATGATTTCAATCTCGTCCCATTCAAGACTTGGGTCAGCGATGATGAAATGCGCAGCAAGGATTATGCTGATGAACTCAGTATTTCTGTGTCTGAAGAAGACCTGAACTCTGTGTCTAAGTTAATTGTAGGCAGCGGGAAGCCTTTGATCAGATCCTTGCGTGTGTGGATCATCCAGATGGTGGTGTTCTTTATTGACGGTCCAGGGGGTACCAGAAAGACTTTCCTGTACAGGGCACTTTTAGTAGTTGTACGGTCAACGCGTGGTATAGGTCTTGTTGTCGCATCTTCAGGCGTTGCTGCGTCTTTACTCCCTTGTGGCAGAACCGCTCATTCGCGATTTAAACTCCCGGCCATGGTTGATCATTCAATGTCATGTGCAATAAAGAAACAAAGGGTCCATGCCCAACTTATTCAATTATCTAGGTTAATTATTTGGGACGAGGCTTCAATGGCCAATCGAAGGTGCGTCGAAGCATTAGACTTGTTTTTGCGCGACCTTATAGAAAAACCAATCTTGTTTGGAGGTAAGACGGTTGTTCTTGGTGGTGATTTCAGGCAAACCATCCCTGTTGTTGTTGGTGGTACGCGAGCTGATGCGATCGATTCTTGTCTTGTCAATTCGCGGTTATGGCCTTCTATTCACAAATACCACCTGTGCGTGCCAGAGAAGATCCTGTTTTCACGGAGTTATGAAATTTGACTTTTTTTCCCCACGTGTATGAGATGTTTTCCTATTTTTGTAATTTACAACTTGTGGGAAAACTATCAAGCCTGCAGTTGTAAAGTTGGAGAAAGGTGATTTTCAAGGAGTTATAAAAAAAATCAGTTCAATAATCATTTTGCATAACTACCCAAAAAAATCCAACCATACTAGATCAAAACGTTTATGTGTCTGATAGAAAAAAAAAGTGCAGTCGGCGAGGGAGGCATAAATCGCAGGACAAGGTCTCTGCGACATGTTGTGCTTGATGATAATAGCTCCGAGGACGACCTCGGTGTTGGAAAAAAACTCAATGACAATCCCGCCAAAGGTTTTCCCCCACACCTCATATCACATATATTATATAGTTTACTTGCACTTTTTCCTGTCAACCATGAACACTTCTCCTTGTTTTATGTTGTAGATGTTGCTGAGCAAATACCAAGCCCGAGGAGGTCCACAAGCGGAAGGGTCATTAAGCCCAAGAAATTTAATTAAATATCCAACAACATCGCTGCTTGAGAGATATCTAAGCATTTTTGGGACACACTAAATGACATCTTAGCTATTTGTATATTCTTGCACATGTGTGCTTTATAATGCACTATTGGGAATACATTTGGTTTTGTCCCTATATGTATGTTTATGTGTGTTCCATTAGTATGAACCACTTTTTGCGTCAGTTGATACGCTTATACTGTGCTTTGGTGTATGTTGATGTTGTATATTCATTGATGATACACCATGGTTTGGGTATTCTTTCTTTGCTTGTATATGGTTCTTGATTGCTAACTACATCTCAGCCTCATATTCAATTGATAAATTAGGCGACAAAGCAAATGGTTTGTCTTGCTTTCCTCTTTGCCAATATTTTACATATGATGATTTTGATATTACTCCAACAACTGATCAGTTTGTGGTTGTATATTTTGATAGTGCTCCAACATATGATTCATAAATCTATAATCTATCATGTGCAACAACTCGGAGGAGCATCAATCTAGGGTGAGTAATAATTAGTCTTTGCTTGATGATTCCTGATTTCAAGACACAAACATCTACTCATTTTTTTTACTATTTATAGAGTTTGTGGGTTTTGTCAATATGCAAGCAACGATCATGTTTGGAGCTTGGGTTTGCTTGTAAAATTTACACGATTTATTTGGCTTATATTACATAATGAAATCTTTTGGAAAATTTCATTCTTCTTATTTCTTTCAATATGCTCTACTGCTTGAGAATTAGGATTCGTAAGTTACGTTCTGCTGATAGGCCTAAAGACATTTTTACATTAACTGGCTATTTCTTAATTTTGAGAATAAGATGTTTCTGGGTTATTTAAATTGTTTGGTTGTTATCTTTTTTTGACATGGGATTGATGTACTTTGCTGTATACTTTAGGATCTTTGCAATCGGAGCCTAACTCTTGTTCTACTACTTCTCGTGCCCGTGTTTTCATCAATAACGTGTGCTTGGGTAAAGTTTACTCTTCAATTGTTCTTTTCCCATTGTTTTTTCTTGATACTCCATCATACCTAATTAATTATTAGGTGACCATATTGATGTAGTAACTTCAAATTTTATCTTCGCAAATGCCACGCATAGATAAGGATTTCTACGAAGAAGAGGAGAGATTAATACACAGAGGACCCAACCTTCTTCATAACTAAGGTACATACAGATAGTTAGATGCTTTGCTACGGTAAATCCTAATTAATTGATTTTATAATTCGAGAACTCACAAAAAAAAAATTGCAAGTTCTTTCTGTTATAAGACATAAGTTCCATTTTTACCCTTCGTGAAATCGTGTTAGTAGAAGCAAAGCTGAGCTTAGCTTTTCACGGATTTCTGTGATTGGTGGATAGGGAACACGAGGAAAAAAAGTAGAAAATAAAGTGTATGGCATGATTTAATTGCACTTATTTCTTTGCAGTTTTTCTTTTTCACTCTCCATGTATCTTTTGTTAAAAACTACTGCCTTTGTATTAGTTGTTGCAATAGCTGTTTTTCATCTACTCTATATGTTTTTAGGCATATGTTCCCACAATTTTGAAATGATGCTTGGTGTATACAATTAATGTTGCTACAAGTGATGAGATCGTATGTTTTGCCAGCTCAAACTGTGTATATTTATATACAAGACTTAAAAATTTCAATTCCTGATACCATTTATACGCCTATCCTTCCTCTCATTTGGTATGCAGAACTAAATCACTACATATCACACTCATCAATTAATTACATAATATCATCGTATCTGCTCTTCGGTGCCTAGAAAAACTAGTAGTTTATATATGAATTGAGGCAGTAACGGAATATTTGATGCTATTTTAATGTAGTGTCGTAACTTGTGAGATATATATTGAGAATATTTTAAATAAAATAAAAAACTTACTAAATAATATATAAAAACTAGTTGAGTCGGTCAAGACTCAAGACTTACATTTGATGACGATACACTAAAATTTCTGAACTTATTATTTTGATAAAAGATGCGAATATTATGTATCTAAATTAATTGAAATGTTCCACTCATCTTTAATTCTACGTCGCCTTCCTCTATCATTAGTTAACTAAAACAGGATCGGAATATCAGTATATCACAACTATGCATTAAATTTAGAAAATTCGGGTTTTAATATATCTATTAATATTTTTATAAAAGTATTAAAGATTAAAATACCTAGATTACGTTATCCAAAAGGATGTAGATATTGACAATGACGTTAACCGCGAACTGATTGAAATAGAGAAACGTCATCGGAGTTCTACGAAATCGTAATATCCCACTAAAATTGAAAGAGAAAGTTTTATGAACCGACATTAGACCTGTAAAGTTGTATGTGACGGAATGTTGGGCACCCAAGAAGAATCACATCCAAAAGATGAGTGTAGCAGATATATGCATGCTTCGTTGCATGTGCAGTAAGACCGAAAGAGATAAAATAAGGAACGAAAATATTCGAGTTAAAGTATGTTTAGCTTGTATAGAAGAGAAAATGCAAGAAAGTCGCTTACATTGGCTTGATCACGTACGACGTAGACCAACAATGCACATGTGCGTCGAGTGGAGTCTATGATTTCGGCCATTTCACGAGAGCGAGATGACGACTTGAAGTTCAAGATGATTAAAGAGGATATTGTGACCTATAGAAGCGCTTGAAGAAGACTGACGCACGTGTCAAACCCGACTTGATTCTCTCTATTTCATGTAACTTACTCAAATTCATTAGGATTAAAGGCTTAGTTGTCATTATTGTTGTTGTATTAAAAATTAAAAAAGTTCAAATATTTACTTAATGAAATTGATAATTGACTGTGTCACACGAATCAAACTCGAATTAGAACCTTGATTTGAGTTGAACTCATATCCAAATACACCTTTATCAATATTTGATCGACAGATATATGTAAGATATATATGTGACATATGTGGCATATATGATAAGTTTAAATAAATAAATAATATATGATAGTAGTTGGATAATAATTAGAAAACATACCTTGAGCCATAGATGATGAATCCTTTAGAATTTATCTCTGCAGTAAGAATATTGGTTTCTCTCCCTTAACCTTTTCTCTGTAACAAAAGTTTTTTCTCTCTCAGTGATGAAAAGCACGTACAATTACGTTTCTTTTATAGGTAGAGAGAGGACCAGTTTCAAATGAAGATAACCATCCATTATCTTCACATCTCATCAATGTGCCTAAAGTATAGAAACTGTTTTCAAATTATCATCAAATACTATCAGATATTGTTTATTTATTTTAACTTATCAGATATGCCACGTAGGTCACATTTATATCTTACATTCTTCCACTTGGCCGATCTGGTAGAGTTACGTTCATAGTTTAATAAATGAAACATAATGCACATAACATGAGGCTAAAATATCATAGCATTGGTCAAATCATTATATCATCATTGAGTATAGACTAATACGAGTCATGGCGGTTTCACGTCATTCAACCTACATAATTCCTTCCAAGTACTACAATATTAGTTTTCTACTCAATATGACCTATAAGTGAAAAGCTCATAATGGTCCACAATGATGTCTCTATTAGAGACTAAATCTTGTTAAGACACAATCCTTATCTTTTCGACATGACCAATAAATGTCTTATGAGGTAATCCCTTAGTCAGCGGATCCGCAATCATAAGGTTAGTGCTAATGTATTCAATTGACACCTTATGTTTCTGAATTTTTTCTTTAACAGCAATATACTTTAATTCCATATGTTTAGCACCCTTAGAATACTTGTCGTTTTTAGAGAAGAAAACTGTTGCGAAATTATCACAATATATTGTCAACGGCTTGGCAACGCTGTCGACGATTCCAAGTCCTGAAATAAAGTTCCGCAACAAATTCCCTTGAATTGTAGCCTCAAAGCATGCTACAAACCCAGCTTCCATAGTGGATGCAGCAATGACAGACTGCTTCGCACTCTTCCATGAGATTGCTCCTCCAACTAAAATGAACAAATAGCCAAATGTGGACTTTCTTGAGTCAACACATCCAGCAAAGTGAATATCCAATCACATCTAGATGATCAGATTTCCTATAAGGGAGCATGTGATCTTTTGTTCCTTGCAAATATCTCAGAACTTTCTTTACAGCCTTCCAGTGATCCAATCCAGGATTGCTTTGATATCGTCCAAGCATTCCAACAGCAAAACTGATATCAGGTCTAATACAAGTCTGAGCATACATCAAACTCCCAACAATTGATGCATAAGGAATACATTCCATTTGTTTGCGTTCCAATTCATTCTTTGGGCATTGCATAAAGCTGAATTGATCTCCTTTCTGAATTGGAACAACACTTGATGAGCAATTTTCCATTCTAAATCTCTCAAGAACTTTACTAATATATGCTTTATGAGACAATCCCAACAATCATTATGATCTATCCCAGAATATTTCTATCCCAATCACATAAGTTGCATCTCCCATAGCTTTCATTTAAAGTTCTTAGAGAGATATTTCTTGGTTTCATATAATAAGCCAAGATCATTAGTAGCTAGCAGAATGTCATCGACATATAGAATCATGAAAATAAACTTGCTCCCACTAATCTTTAGATATATGCACCGATCAACAATGTTTTCTTGAATCCAAAAGATGTGATGGTATTATTGAACTTAAGATACAACTGACGGGAAGCTTGTTTGAGTCCATATATCGATTTCTTAAGCTTACACACCATGTGTTCTTTTTCTTTAATGGAAAAACCTTCAGGTTGATCAATGTAAACATCTTCTAAATCTTCATTTAGAAAGGCAGTTTTCGTATCCATTTGATGCAACCCTATGTCAAAAAGAGCTACCAAAGCAATAATCTATATATATACCTATAAATGTGTGGATATTGTGATGGTTTTTCAATTGTGAAATTACTTATACACCCTTCATTTATTCATCCATTCATATACATACATACATATATATCATATAATCTATATACCTATAAATGTGTGGATGTTGTGATGGTTTTTCAATTGTGAAATTACTTATACACCCTTCATTTATTCATCCATTCATATACATACATACATATATATCATATAATCTATATACCTATAAATGTGTGGATGTTGTGATGGTTTTTCAATTGTGAAATTACTTATACACCCTTCATTTATTCATCCATTCATATACATACATACATATATATCATATAAATGTAAAAAATATAAATATGAATTTATATATTACCTATAAATGTGTAAATGTTGGGATGATTTTTCAATTGTGAAATTACTTATACACCCTTTCATTCCTTCATCCATTCATATACATACATACCTATATATCATATAAATGTAAAAAATATAAATATAAATATATATTACCTATAAATGTGTGGATGTTGGGATGATTTTTCAATTGTTCATTCCTTCATCCATTCATATGCATACATACCTATATATCATATAAATGTAAAAAGTACAAATATAAATCTATATATTACATATAAATGTGTGGATGTTGGGATGATTTTTTAATTATGAAATTGCATATACACCATTCATTCTTTCATCCATATATATACATACACACAATATACTCATATAATAATATAATAATAATATAATAAATGTAAAATATATGGATGTTAATATTGTTTTCCAATTGTGAAATTACATATATACCCTTCATTCCATCATCCATACATGTACATACATACCTATACTCATATAAATGTAAAAAATATAAATATAAATCTATATACGGATACCTATAAATGTATGTATGTTGGATGATTTTTCACTTGTGAAATTACATATACACTCTTCATTCATTCATCCATACATTTACATACATACATATACACATATAAATGTAAAAAATATAAATATAAATTTTAAAAATTAAAAAAATTTATGATTTCAATTTGAACGTTTTGTAACCTCGAAATTTTTGTGACCTACTAATTATTCTCAAGGAATTATATGTATATATATATATATATTTATTTATTAGCCAACTTAATATATTTTCTTTAAAAATTAATATATTAATGTCTGTTTTTCTTTAAAAACTTAAATATCAAAAAAATTTTCCAATTACGAAATTACCTATACACCCTTAATTCCTTCATCTATACATATACATATATATCTATACTCTGTAAAAAAAATATAAATATAATTATAAAAAAATTAAACAATTTATTATTTTAATTTGAACGTTTTGTAACCTCAAAATAAAATAAACAAAATCTAATTTTGTTTAATGTTTTGTAACCTACTAATTATTCTCAAGGAACTATATATACATAAACGTTTGTTTTTCTTTAAAAACTTAAACATCAAAAATGAAAATAAAAAACTTAATAATTTCAATTTGAGCATTTTGTAGCCTAAAAAACTACTAATTATTCTCACGGAATTATATATACATAAAGCGTTTACTTTTCTTTAAAAACGTAAACATCAAAAATAAAAATAAAAAAAATTAATAATTTCAATTTGAACATTTTGTAACCTCAAAAATAAAATAAATAAAATCTAATTAGTTTAATGTTTTGTAACCTACCAATATTCTTAATTAATTCCTTCATTATATTATATTTAATAGCCCCTTAATATATTAATTAATATTTGCTTTTAACTTTTGTCGGTTGGTTTTCCTCTTCTAGGCTTATATTTACACGATTAACAAATGCATATTAAAAACAAGGATGAAAATGGAATTAAAATAAAAAAATTTGTCTACATATAAAAATTATTATCGAATGTAACGACGGATGATTCGGCATTGGGAATTTGGGATGAAGTGAGATGGGTAGGTTAATGAATGAATTGAATTGTAATTAATGGATTTAATTGTTTTAATTAATGAGGTGTATTTATTTATTTCAATAATAAATATATTTGGATGGTTCATGAACCACTTTGAATTGTTATATTATATGGACTATTTATAGGTTCATTCATCCAAATTGGCTCGTCGTGTTTTTTGTTTACTGTTATTATTGTTATTGTGTGTTTTTTTGGACGCATTACGTTTCATATTTTGAGTTCTTATTTAATAATTATATTATATTAGATAATGTGTGTTATACTTTTCCATGTTGAAATGTATCGAAGTTTGTCAAATTTGGTTTGTTGATATTATATGCATTTATTTTATTCTTAGTGTTGTTGCAGGTTTCAATGTTTGGATCAATGGAAAATGGGGCTTGTGAGTATACTTGCATGGTGATAGAGACGAAGAAGATTTCGTAGATAAAAGTAAACCTTATACAAAGACTAAAAGGAGGTCCAAATAAATTATCGACTCAAATTTCCTTCCTCTTCAATTATCTAGAGCAATACTAAAATCTTGATATTTAGATAGATAAGCGAAATGTTATTTGAATATTGATATGGTAGGAAAAAAGATTGAGATGTGGTAATGTTATGTGATCATGAGGTTTTGGTCATTTGTGAGTTGAGAAGATATTATTCTACATGTTCTTTTAAATCTCACTGAAACAAGATTTTATATGAATGTATTTTTTTGAAACTCCGGTTTGTAATGGGCTTTTATCACATTTTTTGTTTATTTTTAATTTTTTTCCCTATATTAGACACAAATCCATCACATACCCCATCGGTCAAATTAAACGAGTGGTGTGAGGTTAGACTAGATAAATAAACAATAGGAGAGTGCTTGAGATGAACAGATCCAAGAATGTGAGGATAAAAACCAGTGATTATAGCATTTTCCTATTGACATACTAAAGTAAATGAGGGTATATGAAAAATTTGCTTATGTATAAGGTCGGAAGTCAATATATTCACAAACTTTGACTCCACACACACATACATATATATATATATATATATATATATATGCAAATTTTTCATATACCTCCATTTACTTCACTATGTCACGAGGAAAATGATATGATCACTGGTTCTTATGTCATTTGAAATTTGCCAAATATTAATTTATCTTCTTATCCAGTATAACTAATATGAATCCAAAACCAATATTATATTTTTAGTTAATATTTTTTAATGAATTATATATAATCTTACTGGTATCCACGTGCAATGCACGTGCTTTATACTAGTAATTCTAAAAGAGTCTTTCTTAGAAACCGGTGAAAAGGTTTCATTGTAGTCAATACCATCTTTCTGAGTATAACCTTTGGCAACATATTTTAAGAATACCTCATTGTGATATGAATATTACATTGTCAAACAATGATAATCTAGTAATATTGTTTGTAGTAACATTATACATCTTGAGTTTTCCACAGACATTGTCATCGTTGGTTGCAACATCATTGGATGAGAATATTATCATCTAAAAGTTGATGAATTATTAAAGGCATTACTCTTAAGAACATCATCAACCTAACATATACTCTTCATCTCTCCAAATCTCTTTGTTATTTATTTTTTCACACATTTTACTTTACATGTGCATTACTTATTCATCGGATCAAAATTATTTTGTACATCCATAAATCCATAATAGCACACATGATGATTGAATCGAAATATATAATTTATATTGAGTTTATTTTTTAAAATAATATAAAAATATATATAGTCAAATCCAAGGCAGACCTAAGGGGTGCAGGAGAGGGGTCTCCCGCACCCCCAAAAAAAAATTACCCTTTTTTAAAAATATTTTTTTTGACCCCAATTCTTTTAAAAAACCTCAAGTATTATAAAAAAAAAAAATTCGTCATCCCAAAATATTTTTTCTGGGTCCGCCCCTGGTCAAATCAGATCTCTTTAGTTTTATAATAACATGTAGGATATTTTATGATATGACTTATGAGGGATATACATTATGGAGAATGATTAATATGTTGAGAAATCTAAAGAGGAATGCGACGTTTTTTTTAAGCACAAAACATGCAATATATTAGAATATCTACAGATATGAGCAGACTGGCAATAGTGGAAGATACCCAAGTAAGCAACGGACAGGCTTCACAGTGGACGTTTTGACTTGGTAATATATTGGTGCGACGTTTTGACTTGGTAATGTGAATATTAGCCGTCATATGAGACATTCTTTAAATTAGGGGATGAGGTAGTCAAGGTAAGCAAATGATCATATATTGTTATTGCCTTGATTTTTTGGTTCACGGTTTAAGGATTAGAGCTTGGATGTATCTTGGTTACAACAAGCCAAGTGACATATTTCCTTCAGAACTTAGACTGAAACAGGCAAAACTGAAACAGGAATCCTTACAATGTGATCCATGCTTCCTGTTAGAACAATTTCCCCGAAACTAAAGTCTTCAAGTACCTTGGTAACAACAAGTCTAATTTCCAATTTCTGAGTCCCTCCGGGAGCTATAGTGAACCAGGGTGGATCAACGCTTACTCTCACTCCCTTTGGTACCAGCACTGCTGACAGGTATGTCTCTGGTTTGCTTGCCACATTCTTGACAACTCTATTCACTGTTCGTTTTCCAGAAAGAGATGTTACTGTCACCGAAGGTTGGTTCAGGTCAGACGGGTTGCTAAAACTTGAGCCACATGAGCCTCCAGTGGCGATCTTGACTGCCGCTGGATTGGCGTTTGGAAGAGAGCACAAAAAACTGAGGTAACCTTCAAATCCTGTTTCATGTTATTTAACAAAACAAATACAGGAACTGAAAATAAATCAGTGGAAGGTGATCAAGATTTATATGTTGTAGTAGAAAATTACCGGTAGCAAAGATCAGTCCTGGGTCCAAGGCCCGAATAGGATTGACTAGGCCGGCCCCAAAACCAAATGGTGCGGCTGGATATAACGTATAGGGGGCAAAACCTTGAGCCATTATCGGTTCGCCTCGGTTATCGTGCTTGATGGCTGTGGTGGACATGGCCGAAGCAATCATGGCAGGAGTCCATGCCGGATTTCTTTCTTTGATTAGTGCAGCTATGCCTGCAATGTGGGGAGTTGCCATACTCGTTCCTGATATTAGCGCAAAACTGTTGCCTGAAAATGTCGTATTAGATTCCTGGGGACTTGAAATTTTCAAGAATCTTGAAAAGGATGAAGAACAGTTATGTATCAAAAATACCGGATAGGATGGGATTCTGCACACTCATGGGGCTCCAAGCTGCCCATATTTGGTCACCCGGAGCTAAAATATCTGGCTTAAGCACATCAGCAGGATTCTTTCTTTGGTCAATATAATCGGGACCTCTTGAAGAGAATCTACTGACGACTGGCGCCCGTTCCATGTAACTAGCAATTCTTCCCTCACCTATGGCTGCCCTGCCACTGTATCTTATAGCATGACCTTTATCGTCTCTTTGAGTTTGCTGCTCATAATATCGAGATATAGTCTGCAGCAAACAAAAAGTGAGGTAGAGTACGAATTTCTTGTTTCAGTGATTCTGCTAGTTGGTTCATGTAAATATATACCTTCGAATCACTAATTCGTGGGATTAGTATGCCAGGAACTGAGAATGGAATAGGCTGAGCAATAAAGTCTCCATAACTCGGATTTGCAACAAGGACAAATCCCATGAATCCAAGAACCTTTGCTGTTTCTATAATGGCTGCTAGAGTTGAAGAACTGTTGTAGAAACCAGCTGAGAATGTGCAGATGACTACACTGCCTCGCACCACTGCAGGATCCAGTGCCTCTGGATATTGGCATTCCTCTACATACCGTGGGGTCATAGGAAATGTTCCATTCACCTTGATTGCATCTTTAGCCAGCACCAACTTATATTGAAGCAAACCATTTCCAAAACTTGGACCTACGGTACAAGATCATTGCATTTTTCTAAATTTAAATTATATGTGTTGGAGTAATAATTACACCTACTATCCTATTGGATCTGCCTGTGTGATACAATACATAATGAATGGATGGTTACACGGTTACGGGATTTAAATTGAATCACTATCACCAGCTAATTTTTTATATAATAGCAAAAGCCAGACCCTCCATAATATGCTTGTTAGTTCTGAGAGAACAGTATACCTGATAATCCAATGCCGCCAATTTTTTGACCATTGCCTAGGACAATAGTGCCAGGGTAAGTTCTGTCTGTAGTGCAGGCTGCAACACCAACGACCCATGGGCTGTATGATACAACGGAGTAAGGACCAGGGCCATGATTGCCTGCTGCCTGAACCACAAAAATTCCAGCCTTGTGTGCATACAACATGAATAGTTCAAACATGCCCAGGAATGTGAGTGTGTCCTCTGGTGGTTCATCTGGTCCTATGGACAGTGTTAAGATATCTACTCCATCAAATATTGCCTGCAAATGTGTGAAGCCCATCTCGTGTTAAAATCGCATTTTATCCTCAAGATTGACATTCTAAATCTTTCGGTGACACATAAGTTTACAATCTTATGATCAGCATATTTGAAACGCTGGATATCACTAACAAACCAGAGGTAGTAAATACAATGGGTAGTTGAGCTAGCTACCTATAGTTGGGGTAGAATTACATTTTTTAACCTTTTAGCATAAGAAAAATGTAAACATCACCTAAAGATTTTGAGTGGGAGAGGGCAACATCACTCTCCATCCAAGCCATCTTTTGCAGAAGTGGAATTTATTTGGAGGAAAAAAAAAACGAAGAACTGAAGAAGATGCTTACTTGATCAATTGCTGCTAATACATCTGTTAAAGTCCCCACTGTTGGATAAACAGCTTTATAGACAGCAATCCTATTAAAAAAAAAACGAAGATAGAATCCATTTTCTCGTCCATCAATGTGGAAATTACAATTTACTTATATCCGCATAATTTCCTGAAGGGATGACTAAAAAGCTAGATAAAATTCCAAGAATTTCCAAACTTACCTTGCTCTTGGAGCCATTCCACTGGCTCTACCATAAAAGAATCCATCCACAACCACTGGAACTCCAAAATTCCCAGCTGCAGTTGAAGCGACATGACTGCAAAAACAAAAAACACGAAAAGTCTTTTTGCATGCATGCATATATATTTAACAAAAGATGAACAGGAGCTTCGTCTACCCATTCCTATATCTAATCTTCTTTTAAACTTTAAACTGACCCAGCATGACTAAGTTGTCGTGAGAATCCGATTTTCAACCAAGTAAACTAGAGTTTTGGTTAAACAACAATTAGAATTCTTAAGTTAATCCAACTTCTTGATGCTATTTGGTCAAACCAAATACTAAATATAGATAATATTGAAAAAATAATAGATAATATTGAATTATATTATGATAATCTTTTAGATATAGATATAACCAAAATCCAAAGATAAACATAATCTAAAGATACGTTTGGAAGATATGATTGAATTTCAGAAGTCGTAGGAACCGAGTTTCTCGAATTTCAAGCTCTATAAATATAAGACTCTTCTATCTATATAATATGAGACTAAAAAAATCTCTCACAATTCACACAATTTTTTAAAAACACATTAGCACACACTAAAAGATGTGAAATTTTCAGCAAGGAAAATAGAAGAAATTCATCACGTTTTGCCACCCAAATTCATTGAAACACACAAGAATCGTTTCTGATCTTTGTAAGTGGATGTTTGCTATAATATCATTCTTTCGTTTTGAAAATAACTTTAAGTATGCTTTTAAATCTCAATCGGATATGTGGTATATTTTAAAACTACAATGTTTTGACAAATTTTGATCATTGATAAATTAGGGCTATACGGAGCAAAGTGCTACGTATGATGGGAGCCACATCTTGAATCCAAGGGGCAAAGTGCTACGTGTACGAGTGCCACCTCTTGAGCCTGCGGGGCAAAGTGCCACGTACATGGGAGCCACCTCTTGAACTGGCGGAGCAAAGTGCTACATATATGGGAGTAAACACTTGAATCTATGCAAGTCCCTTTAGATTTTTGGTGTAATGGATCCATGTTTAATTGATTTGAGTTATGATTTTGATATGCTATGTTCTGTTCTGGCTCTGATTAGAGCAATTCTGTTAAGTTTATGTCTCAGTATTCATATCAGTTTATGCTCCGATTATGATATATGTTTTGAAAAATTATGAAAAGGTATTATATTGTCACATCGATTGACTCCCACTTGCTGAGTGTTTTCCAAAACATTCACCCCTTATATCCACTCCCCAGATATAAGCGAATCAAAAATCGAAGATGAAGATCAAACTAGTTTTGGAGAAGGTGAATTAGATGATATTATTCAAGATGCCACTGCCATTAAATTATGAAGTTTCCGCTGATATTTGTAAGAATTATTTATTTTTATGGAATAATAGAATGATTTTTGTAGAATTCTGTATTACGAGGCTTGTTGATTTTGAATTATATTTAGAATCAACGTCGGTGTTATCAAGCCCGGTCTCAGGGCGTGACACAAATCTTGTATTTACACCTCAATATCGTTAATCGATGACCTCGAGAAAAAATCGAAACTTTAGGAACTAAAAAACATTGTATATATACATACCTTCCATGTCCCTCTGCATCAAAGGGTGACTGAATATCAACAGAAGCATTAAGAGTCGCAGATGCTCGTGCCCCAGCATCAAAAAACCGAGCAGAAACTATCTTACCATTGCAAGAAGTCTCAGGAAATAAAGGGCCTCCCTCACAAGTTCCAGAAAAATGGGAAATATTTGAAATGAAGGGATTCAAAGGATCATAAACAAAGCTGGGGTGTACAGGGTTTACGCCTGAATCCACAAAACCAATCACTATTCCTTCACCTCCATTTTTATGTCCTCTTTCTTGACTCCAAACTGCCGGTAACCCTAAAAATTCTGGACTGTAACTTGTCATTAGTTTAGCTCCCCTATCTTTTTCGACCAGCTTCACTTCAACCGAATTCTTGAACTTCTCTACCTTCATTTTTTGTACAAAAAAGACAATTTTTCGTTTTCTAAATTTAAGCTAAAAGTGAGACAAAAGTGGATTGTGTTAAGGGGTCTGCAAGGATTATAAATATGATATATTATAACCTGAGAAGAAGTTGTGTGCACGGCAAATCCATTGACGAGGTTTTTGAAGCTGTAAAGCTTGTTGTAGCTCCCTCCATCGAGAGTTCTTTGCAGAAATTGGTCATGGGAGTCTACCAAGCGCTTTGCATGAGCAGTGGAAGTTTCACTAACAATGTAAAACAATAAAAGTGATGTTAAATAGTTTTAGAATTATTATTTTCTCAATGATAAGTTTAAATAAATAAATAATATATGATAGTAGTTGGATAATAATTAGAAAACATACCTTGAGCCATAGATGATGAATCCTTTAGAATTTATCTCTGCAGTAAGAATATTGGTTTCTCTCCCTTAACCTTTTCTCTGTAACAAAAGTTTTTTCTCTCTCAGTGATGAAAAGCACGTACAATTACGTTTCTTTTATAGGTAGAGAGAGGACCAGTTTCAAATGAAGATAACCATCCATTATCTTCACATCTCATCAATGTGCCTAAAATATAGAAACTGTTTTCAAATTATCATCAAATACTATCAGATATTGTTTATTTATTTTAACTTATCAGATATGCCACGTAGGTCACATATATATCTTACATTCTCCCACTTGGCCGATCTGGTAGAGTTACGTTCATAGTTTAATAAATGAAACATAATGCACATAACATGAGGCTAAAATATCATAGCATTGGTCAAATCATTATATCATCATTGAGTATAGACTAATACGAGTCATGGCGGTTTCACGTCATTCAACCTACATAATTCCTTCCAAGTACTACGATATTAGTTTTCTACTCAATATGACCTATAAGTGAAAAGCTCATAATGGTCAACAATGATGTCTCTATTAGAGACTGGATCTTGTTATGTATATACCAATAATAAGATAAACCAAGATATTTATAAATATAAGAAACAGAACTTAAATAAGCTCCAAGTGTCAAGTATGTAAACATCATAAACTTATAAAGACACAATCCTCATCCGTTCGACATGACCAATAAATGTCTTATGAGGTAATCCCTTAGTCAGTGGATCCGCAATCATAAGATTAGTGCTAATGTATTCAATTGACACCTTATGTTTCTGAGCTTCTTCTTTAACAGCAAGATACTTTAATTCCATATGTTTAGCACCCTTAGAATACATGTCGTTTTTAGAGAAGAAAACTGCTGCGAAATTATCACAATATATCGTCAACGGCTTGGCAATGCTGTCGACGATTCCAAGTCCTGAAATAAAGTTTCACAACCAATTCCCTTGAATTGTAGCCTCAAAGCATGCTACAAACACAGCTTCCGTAGTGCATGCAACAATGACAGACTGCTTCACACTCTTCCATGAGATTGCTCCTCTAGCTAAAAGGAACAAATAGACAAATGTGGACTTTCTTGAGTCAACACATCCAGCAAAGTCTGAATCTGAATATCCAATCACATCTAGATGATCAGATTTCCTATAAGTGAGCATGTGATCTTTTGTTCCTTGCAAATATCTCATAACTTTCTTTACAGCCTTCCAGTGATCCAATCCAGGATTGCTTTGATATCGTCCAAGCATTCTAACAGCAAAACTCCTATCAGGCCTAGTACAAGTCTGAGCATACATCAAACTCCCAACAATTGATGCATAAGGAATACATTCCATTTGTTTGCGTTCCAATTCATTCTTTGGGCATTGCATAAGACTGAATTTTTTCTCCTTTCTGAATTGGAACAACACTTGATGGGCAATTTTCCATTCTAAATCTCTCAAGAACTTTATTAATATATGATTTATGAGACAATCCCAACAATCCTTGTGATCTATCCCGGAATATTTCTATCCCAATCACATAAGTTGCCTCTCCCATATCTTTCATTTTAAAGTTCTTAGAGAGATATTTCTTGGTTTTAAGCCAAGATCATTAGTAGCTAGCAAAATGTCATCGACATATAGAATCATGAAAATAAACTTGCTCCCACTAATCTTTAGATATATACACCGATCAAAAGTGTGTTCCTTGAATCCAAAAGATGTGATGGTATTATTGAACTTAAGATACCACTGTGGATAAGCTTGTTTGAGTCCATATATCGATTTCTTAAGCTTACACACCGTGTGTTCTTTTTCTTTAATGGAAAAACCTTCATGTTGATCAATGTAAACATCCTTTTCTAAATCTCCTTTCAGAAAGATAATTTTCACATCCATTTGATGCAACTCTAAGCCATAATGAGCTACCAAAGCCACAATAATTCTAAAAAAGTCTTTCTTAGAAACCGATGAAAATGTTTCATTGTAGTCAATACCATCTTTCTGAGTATAACCTTTGGCAACATATTTTAAGAATAACTCATTGTGATATGAATATTACATTGTCAAACAATGATAATCTAGTAATATTGTTTGTAGTAACATTATAAATCTTGATGTATTCCACAGACATTGTCATCGTTGGTTGCAACATTATTGGATGAGAATATTATCATCTAAAAGTTGATGAATCATTAAAGGCATTACTCTTAAGAACATCATCAACCTAACATATACTCTTCATCTCTCCAAATCTCTTTGTTATTTATTTTTCACACATTTTACTTTACATGTGCATTACTTATTCAACGGATCAAACTTAATTGTGTACATCCATAATAGCACACATGATGATTGAATCGAAATATATAATTTATATTGAGTTTATTTTTTAAAATAATATAAAATATATATAGTCAAATCCAAGGCGGACCTAAGGGGTGCAGGAGAGGGGTCTCCGGCACCCCCAAAAAACAAAACAAAAAAATTACCCTTTTTTAAAAATATTTTTTTTGCACCCCAATTCTTTTAAAAAACCTTAAGTATTATCAAAAAAAAAAATTCGTCATCCCAAAATATTTTTTCTGGGTCCGCCCCTGGTCAAATCAGATCTCTTTAGTTTTATAATAACATGTAGGATATTTTATGATATGACTTATGAGGGATATACATTATGGAGAATGATTAATATGTTGAGAAATCTAAAGAGGAATGCGACGTTTTTTTAAGCACAAAACATGAATATATTAGAATATCTACAGATATGAGCAGACTGGCAATAGTGGAAGATACCCAAATAAGCAACGGACAGGCTTCACAGTGGACGTTTTGTCTTGGTAATATATTGGTGCGACGTTTTGACTTGGTAATGTGAATATTAGCCGTCATATGAGACATTCTTTAAATTAGGGGATGAGGTAGTCAAGGTAAGCAAATGATCATATATTGTTATTGCCTTGATTTTTTGGTTCACGGTTTAAGGATTAGAGCTTGGATGTATCTTGGTAACAACAAGCCAAGTGACATATTTCCTTCAGAACTTAGACTGAAACAGGCAAAACTGAAACAGGAATCCTTACAATGTGATCCATGCTTCCTGTTAGAACAATTTCCCCGAAACTAAAGTCTTCAAGTACCTTGGTAACAACAAGTCTAATTTCCAATTTCTGAGTCCCTCCGGGAGCTATAGTGAACCAGGGTGGATCAACGCTTACTCTCACTCCCTTTGGTACCAGCACTGCTGACAGGTATGTCTCTGGTTTGCTTGCCACATTCTTGACAACTCTATTCACTGTTCGTTTTCCAGAAAGAGATGTTACTGTCACCGAAGGTTGGTTCAGGTCAGACGGGTTGCTAAAACTTGCGCCACATGAGCCTCCAGTGGCGATCTTGACTGCCGCTGGATCGGCGTTTGGAAGAGAGCACAAAAAACTGAGGTAACCTTCAAATCCTGTTTCATGTTATTTAACAAAACAAATACAGGAACTGAAAATAAATCAGTGGAAGGTGATCAAGATTTATATGTTGTAGTAGAAAATTACCGGTAGCAAAGATCAGTCCTGGGTCCAAGGCCCGAATAGGATTGACTAGGCCGGCCCCAAAACCAAATGGTGCGGCTGGATATAACGTATAGGGGGCAAAACCTTGAGCCATTATCGGTTCGCCTCGGTTATCGTGCTTGATGGCTGTGGTGGACATGGCCGAAGCAATCATGGCAGGAGTCCATGCCGGATTTCTTTCTTTGATTAGTGCAGCTATGCCTGCAATGTGGGGAGTTGCCATACTCGTTCCTGATATTAGCGCAAAACTGTTGCCTGAAAATGTCGTATTAGATTCCTGGGGACTTGAAATTTTCAAGAATCTTGAAAAGGATGAAGAACAGTTATGTATCAAAAATACCGGATAGGATGGGATTCTGCACACTCATGGGGCTCCAAGCTGCCCATATTTGGTCACCCGGAGCTAAAATATCTGGCTTAAGCACATCAGCAGGATTCTTTCTTTGGTCAATATAATCGGGACCTCTTGAAGAGAATCTACTGACGACTGGCGCCCGTTCCATGTAACTAGCAATTCTTCCCTCACCTATGGCTGCCCTGCCACTGTATCTTATAGCATGACCTTTATCGTCTCTTTGAGTTTGCTGCTCATAATATCGAGATATAGTCTGCAGCAAACAAAAAGTGAGGTAGAGTACGAATTTCTTGTTTAAGTGATTCTGCTAGTTGGTTCATGTAAATATATACCTTCGAATCACTAATTCGTGGGATTAGTATGCCAGGAACTGAGAATGGAATAGGCTGAGCAATAAAGTCTCCATAACTCGGATTTGCAACAAGGACAAATCCCATGAATCCAAGAACCTTTGCTGTTTCTATAATGGCTGCTAGAGTTGAAGAACTGTTGTAGAAACCAGCTGAGAATGTGCAGATGACTACACTGCCTCGCACCACTGCAGGATCCAGTGCCTCTGGATATTGGCATTCCTCTACATACCGTGGGGTCATAGGAAATGTTCCATTCACCTTGATTGCATCTTTAGCCAGCACCAACTTATATTGAAGCAAACCATTTCCAAAACTTGGACCTGCGGTACAAGATCATTGCATTTTTCTAAATTTAAATTATATGTGTTGGAGTAATAATTACACCTACTATCCTATTGGATCTGCCTGTGTGATACAATACATAATGAATGGATGGTTACACGGTTACGGGATTTAAATTGAATCACTATCACCAGCTAATTTTTTATATAATAGCAAAAGCCAGACCCTCCATAATATGCTTGTTAGTTCTGAGAGAACAGTATACCTGATAATCCAATGCCGCCAATTTTTTGACCATTGCCTAGGACAATAGTGCCAGGGTAAGTTCTGTCTGTAGTGCAGGCTGCAACACCAACGACCCATGGGCTGTATGATACAACGGAGTAAGGACCAGGGCCATGATTGCCTGCTGCCTGAACCACACAAATTCCAGCCTTGTGTGCATACAACATGAATAGTTCAAACATGCCCAGGAATGTGAGTGTGTCCTCTGGTGGTTCATCTGGTCCTATGGACAGTGTTAAGATATCTACTCCATCAAATATTGCCTGCAAATGTGTGAAGCCCATCTCGTGTTAAAATCGCATTTTATCCTCAAGATTGACATTCTAAATCTTTCGGTGACACATAAGTTTACAATCTTATGATCAGCATATTTGAAACGCTGGATATCACTAACAAACCAGAGGTAGTAAATACAATGGGTAGTTGAGGTAGCTACCTATAGTTGGGGTAGAATTACATTTTTTAACCTTTTAGCATAAGAAAAATGTAAACATCACCTAAAGATTTTGAGTGGGAGAGGGCAACATCACTCTCCATCCAAGCCATCTTTTGCAGAAGTGGAATTTATTTGGAGGAAAAAAAAAACGAAGAATAACTGAAGAAGATGCTTACTTGATCAATTGCTGCTAATACATCTGTTAAAGTCCCCACTGTTGGATAAACAGCTTTATAGACAGCAATCCTATTCAAAGAAAAACGAAGATAGAATCCATTTTCTCGTCCATCAATGTGGAAATTACAATTTACTTATATCCGCATAATTTCCTGAAGGGATGACTAAAAAGCTAGATAAAATTCCAAGAATTTCCAAACTTACCTTGCTCTTGGAGCCATTCCACTGGCTCTACCATAAAAGAATCCATCCACAACCACTGGAACTCCAAAATTCCCAGCTGCAGTTGAAGCGACATGACTGCAAAAACAAAAACACGAAAAGTCTTTTTGCATGCATTATACCATATATATAAGTGGGGAAGAGGTTACTGTTCCCATGAACAGTAACCTCTTCCCTTTTTGCCCTTTTTTTCTTTTTTTTTGTTATTTTTTTTTTTTTGTTATTTATAATTTGTTCAATAGGTTATTGCCCTTCCCTTTTTTCCCTTTTTTTGTTATTTATTATTTGTTCAATAGGTTATTGTTCCTGTAATATTAGGCCGTCGTTTTTTTATTTTTAGAAATTATTTTATTTCCTTTTTCTTTTAGTTTTTCATTTATTTTTGTATTTTTTTAAAATATTCGGCATGATAAATTTCTGATAGATTGCAGGTCGTCGATTTTGCTTGTTTATGTACATTTTGATTTTTTGCTTACCTACAATCTATTGTTGATATATGGTATTACATTTGTTCAAATATTCCCTTAATGTATATACCATATATATAAGTGGGGAAGATGTTACTGTTCCCATGAACAGTAACCTCTTCCCTTTTTGCCCTTTTTTTTTTTTTTGTTATTTTTTTTTTTTTTTTGTTATTTATAATTTGTTCAATAGGTTATTGCCCTTCCCTTTTTTCCCTTTTTTTGTTATTTATTATTTGTTCAATAGGTTATTGTTCCTGTAATATTAGGCCGTCGTTTTTTTGTTTTTAAAAATTATTTTATTTCCTTTTTCTTTTAGTTTTTCATTTATTTTTGTATTTTTTTAAAATATTCGGCATGATAAATTTCTGATAGATTGCAGGTCGTCGATTTTGCTTGTTTATGTACATTTTGATTTTTTGCTTACCTACAATCTATTGTTGATATATGGTATTACATTTGTTCAAATATTCCCTTAATGTATAAGTTCACTGGCACCACGCCTTGCGTGGTGCCAAATTAACTAGTGCATATATATTTAACAAGAGATGAACAGGAGCTTCGTCTACCCATTCCTATATCTAATCTTCTTTTAAATTTTAAACTGACCCAGCATGACTAAGTTGTCGTGAGAATCCGATTTTTCAACCAAGTAAACAACTAGAGTTTTGGTCAAACAACAATTAGAATTCTTAAGTTAATCCAACTTCTTGATGCTATTTGGTCAAACCAAATACTAAATATAGATAATATTGAAAAAATTATAGATAATATTGAATTATATTATGATAATCTTTTAGATATAGATATAGATATAACCAAAATCCAAAGATAAACATAATCTAAAGATACGTTTGGAAGATATGATTGAATTTCAGAAGTCGTAGGAACCGAGTTTCTCGAATTTCAAGCTCTATAAATATAAGACTCTTCTATCTATATAATATGATACTAAAAAAATCTCTCACAATTCACACAATTTTTTAAAAACACATTAGCACACACTAAAAGATGTGAAATTTTCAGCAAAGAAAATAGAAGAAATTCATCACGTTTTGCCACCCAAATTCATTGAAACACACATGAATCGTTTCTGATATTTGTAAGTGGATGTTTGCTATAATATCATTCTTTCGTTTTGAAAATAACTTTAAGTATCGGATATGTGGTATATTTTAAAACTACAATGTTTTTGACAAATTTTGATCATTGATAAATTAGGGCTATACGGAGCAAAGTGCTACGTATGATGGGAGCCACATCTTGAATCCAAGGGGCAAAGTGCTACGTGTACGAGTGCCACCTCTTGAGCCTGCGGGGCAAAGTGCCACGTACATGGGAGCCACCTCTTGAACTGGTGGAGCAAAGTGCTACGTATACGGGAGTAAACACTTGAATCTATGCAAGTCCCTCTAGATTTTTGGTGTAATGGATCCATGTTTAATTGATATGAGTTATGATTTTGATATGCTATGTTCTGTTCTGGCTCTGATTAGAGCAATTCTGTTAAGTTTATGTCTGAGTATTCATATCAGTTTATGCTCCGATTATGATATATGTTTTGGAAAATTATGAAAAGATATTATATTGTCACATTGATTGACTCCCACTTGCTGAGTGTTTTCCAAAACATTCACCCCTTATATCCACTCCCCAGATATAAGCGAATCAAAAATCGAAGATGAAGATCAAACCAGTTTTGGAGAAGGTGAATTAGATGATATTATTCAAGATGCCGCTGCCATTAAATTATGAAGTTTCCGCTGATATTTGTAAGAATTATTTATTTTTATGGAATAATAGAATGATTTTCGTAGAATTCTGTATTACGAGGCTTGTTGATTTTGAATTATATTTAGAATCAACGTCGGTGTTATCAAGCCCGGTCTCAGGGCGTGACAACTAAGTTGTCGAGTTCAATCCTGTATTTACACCTCAATATCGTTAATCGATGACCTCGAGAAAAAATCGAAACTTTAGGAACTAAAAAACATTGTATATATACATACCTTCCATGTCCCTCTGCATCAAAGGGTGACTGAATATCAACAGAAGCATTAAGAGTCGCAGATGCTCGTGCCCCAGCATCAAAAAACCGAGCAGAAACTATCTTACCATTGCAAGAAGTCTCAGGAAATAAAGGGCCTCCTTCACAAGTTCCAGAAAAATGGGAAATATTTGAAATGAAGGGATTCAAAGGATCATAAACAAAGCTGGGGTGTACAGGGTTTATGCCTGAATCCACAAAACCAATCACTATTCCTTCACCTCCATTTTTATGTCCTCTTTCTTGACTCCAAACTGCCGGTAACCCTAAAAATTCTGGACTGTAACTTGTCATTAGTTTAGCTCCCCTATCTTTTTCGACCAGCTTCACTTCAACCGAATTCTTGAACTTCTCTACCTTCATTTTTTGTACAAAAAAGACAATTTTTCGTTTTCTAAATTTAAGCTAAAAGTGAGACAAAAGTGGATTGTGTTAAGGGGTCTGCAAGGATTATAAATATGATATATTATAACCTGAGAAGAAGTTGTGTGCACGGCAAATCCATTGACGAGGTTTTTGAAGCTGTAAAGCTTGTTGTAGCTCCCTCCATCGAGAGTTCTTTGCAGAAATTGGTCATGGGAGTCTACCAAGCGCTTTGCATGAGCAGTGGAAGTTTCACTAACAATGTAAAACAATAAAAGTGATGTTAAATAGTTTTAGAATTATTATTTTCTCAATGAATAATAATCATTAAGCTCAGGAGTGATTAATTTAATCAACATGGCGTGTTAATATTTGTTTTAGTCTTCTCAGTTGTCAAATTTCTGTATTGTCAAAGTTGGGTTTTAGTCCAATAATTTCACTTTTTCTTAGTTTTTAGTCCTATTATGGTGGAGTGCTGACATAACATCGGACATATCAACAATTTTCTGTCACATCATCGTTTTCCGACACCACGTCAATATTTTCCGACACCACATCAGCACTCCAGTAAATAAGACTAAAAACCAACAAAAAAACAAAGTTAATATAGTAAGACCCAACTTTAACGAGTTAGCTAGATGTTGAAAATAGAAAAGACGACAATTTAAAGGACGAATTTGCAATTGTTCCAAGCTCGAAATATTTTTCAAGAGTTGATTGTATTTAATTTTCAAGGGAAAATTTCATATACTTACTATAAGTTGTCACGTTCTCTAATTTTATCATCCAACTTGTCAAAGTTGGATCTTAGTGTATTAACTTTGCTTGTTGTTGGTTTTAGACTTTTAGTCATATTTCATCGGGTGTTGATATGACACGAACAATGCTGATGTGGCACCAGAAAATTACTGATGTATCCAACGTCACGTCAGCATTCCAGCAAAACAGGACTAAGACCAAAAAAAACTAAAGTTAGCGGACTAAAACCCAATCTTAACAAATTAGAGAGGGAAAACAGAAAACATGAAAACTTAGAGGACTAAATTGATGATTTTACCTAATTTTCAACTACCTGTTGTACACAGATCTTCTGCCAACTTTATCCTGCTCTACAGCTTCATGGAATGCAACTGGTTCACCTTCCATTAAAACCAAATAGATGCCTCGTTCTTCAGACATGCATGGAATTATATATTTTATGACAAAGAGGACTAGAAATAGTACTCTATGCTTGTTCGGAGACATATGTTGCATCACTTCTTTCATGGTTAACTTAAAGTTGGCGGGATAAATGGTTGTATGATTTTCGTTTATAAGGAAATTTGGTGCAGAAATAACGCTGCATTATAAGCCATGCAAAGTAAATAAAGTCTTTAGCCACATAATTGGCGTGAGTAAAGCTATGGCGTTCTTGGCTTTTTCCTCAGAAAAATACAAATACAGGTGAAGAAACAGTTACGTTTCGACCCAACAACCTTGTTAAGAACTGGCACTGACTCACCTTTCGTAATGTGCCTTCACAAAATTGCGAGTCAATTTTAATTTTTTCATATTATTAGTACTTTCAAATCTGTCGCAAAATGACATGAAATCACGAATCTAGAACTTTTGTTTAGGAGGCAAAAATAATAACATAAAAAATGGAGGGCAAAAAATAATTTTAAGAGTGTCAATATAATTTTAGGGGGACAAAATGCAATTTTTTAAAAAAATTTCTTTTTAAAGTAATACTTTTTTAGAGGGGCAGCTGCCGCATTTCCAAACATGTGTGTTTGCCCATGCCTGCAATTTTTTTTAAGTACTAATTATTTTTAGGGGGCAGCTGCCCTTTTCCTGACATAATGGCTGCCTTCAACAAAATAAAACAATTAAAGAGTTCTTAATAGTTTAGATATTAAAGTGGAGTATTATACGGACACAGCTGGAAGGGAAAATGTACGTTTGAATAAGATATAATTTGTCTAATCGAACAAAAGGGATAGAAGTGAGATTGTAATGTAGTACGTTAGGATTTTCACTTCTTAGATCAGTGCTATGTAGGTTGTACCTGTATTACATCGTAAAGCGCATGAAACACACTAACCAAATAAGTTTTTCAGTCTTCGAATTAGCTCATGAAAAGACCAGAATACTGGGATATGACTATCAAGCAGTCATCACATAACGGTTTGGGCGGTTTTTTTCATAACCAGCCATTACTAAGAGTTACACGACTTTTGTGAAAATGATGAGCATGCTCCCCCTGAAAGTATCAAGGTTAAGGAGGATTCAAACCGAATTATCATATACAGCTCAATTTATAAGATTTTTCTAGATGATGTACGGTTTCGGGTGGTGGCGGGCGGTTTTGAGCAGTTTGTGGTTTTATTTAAAAAAGAGAATGAGACATGAAAATCAAGAAAAAAATGAATTCGATTTTTAAAACAAAATTAAATAGCGTGGCGTGGCGTGAATAACTATTTAAATTTTATGAAAGGTAAACACAAACGAGAAGAATCCGGTACCACAAGAACAATAGTATAGGTAAAATTACAATTTATTCTAGTAATATTTAGCGGCTGAAGCTAATTTTCTAATCATCTTTTATTTGCATATATAAAGATTGAGTTAATGAGATTACATTTACCATAATGGAGCTAAAATTTTGAACAAGTTTTCCACAAGATTGATAAAATATATAGCTTGACAATTTAAAGTTGAAAAGAAGTGATGGTGGTGAAAGAATTAAAAAAGAGGTGAAAAATAAGTTTTGTCTAGTAGTTTAGACTTTTCATGTCAAATACAAAATAACTAATATAGACAATCAGGGCAACGATATATATGTTAGTTACTCAGATCCCGTGTAATGATTCGAGTTCAACTTTTTTCTACCCATAGTTAGGATTGTTAAAAAAAATGACTAACATGCTATTGATATGGAAGTTTTCACAGTAGAATTCGAGATTAAATTAGCAAAGAAAATAGAAAGATTCTTTGAAAATCTTTCACAAGTTAGAGTCAGCGATCGCACAGTACACAACATGCCTATTTAGACAAATTCTAAAGCTCATACACATACATCAAGAGTTCACTAAAGAAGATTATCAGAGACATTATAGTCTTGACATAGAAATGGTTCTCCACCCTTTAAAATGCCCGAAACATCAGCAGAGTTCATGCAAGAATCCTGGCATTTCCTGCATAGTTGCCTAATTTAATGAAGGATTACCTCTTCTGGCGCTTCGTCTCTGCCTGTAGGTATAGGGTAGCAGACTTATGTTAAGACTGCAGCAAGGAAACACATATTGGTGGCTACATCCCGTGTGAAGATGCAGAAGATACCATGACGGGAAAGAAAGTATTCATTCGTGCAAAAGGGAAATGCCTTCAGTAGTAATCAGTAAAAGCCTGTTGGTACCACAATTTTATCACAACCAACTGAAACATTCGTGATTGTGCGAGTAAAACTGCTCATATGAGTGGTGAGCCATGGTGCACTTGTACAGAGGTAAAGTCCGAGAAGCACAGATAACACTAAAAATATAGATCAGGTGCTACTCAAGCATGGGATAAAAGGTCTCATCAAGATCCCAAAATTACCAATTTTTAACCACAAAATTTAATCCCAAATGACTTAAGGTGAAAGGTTTGTTCAAGCATCTACCAGTTTTGCTTTGTTTTGCGGAAGGCTAACACCATATTCATAACAAAGGCACCCATTAATTTTTTTCTGCACCCGACCTGCCTCGCAGTGCTACCTAATCTAGCAGACCAGTCTAACTGTTGATACTTCGGAACAAAGAAATGCATACCAGAAGGTAAAAGCAGTTAAAACAGCAATAATCATATGGTACTCACTGACATTCGATTTCACCATCTTTAAATAAAGTTATGGGACAGAATCGATAACGAAGTTATTTAAAGTAATAGTGCAAAGATGCAACAAGAAAGCACAAATAAAAAATTCAGCTCTCTTAACAGATCCAACATCCTAAGGAAAGGATGGAGCTAATTAGAAAATGTTTAAATTTTGTAAACGACGAGATGAACTCAAGATTATAAAGATTGTTGAGGAATATGGAATAGCCCTAGCCACACAGTTTTAACTGAAGTTCAACACATAGATTGATGGCAGATATGAGTTCAAATGCCACGATTGTGGATCCCATCATTTCATTAAAACACTATTTCTCACCAGCTTGTAGAACGATAATAACCAACCATTGGGCAAAAATAGGAGGGATATATATACATGATATTTCCTTGACATAAGATCATAGGCAAGTCCAAAATCTTAGTAGATAACGTTCACAAAAGAATAGGATTACCATTATCAAGATCTTTTATTTAGAGGAGTCTTTCTAGATTTCATTGTACCCACTCATTTAATCTTTACAGTTATCAAGTGCAGGTGGCTGGAATGGATGGAAGGAGGGGAGTCTGTTTCAGAGGTAGCCCCACCCCCACGGATCCTCCCACGCCAAAAGAAACGAGCCATAATTGCCTAATTTAAACTGGAAACAAATCGAAATCATGTGGCACCAAATTGAACAAGATAAGGATGAAACAAAGTACTGCAAGTTGAACTTGGCAAAGCAGTGAGTAATATTAGTCTCACCTTGCCATTTGTGTATGTGGTGTTATTAGGCTTCTTGTCATCTTCATCAGCTGTATGTTCAGAGCAAACAAATTGATCCATTTGCTTTGCTTGTTCTATTGTCATGCCCACACAAGTAGGATGATACCTAAAAACAAAGAATGAAACATAAACGAAATATCAGATAACACAGGTAAATTACCAAAAAACTTATCGATGGAACTATAGACTCAACTTTAAAGGCATCTTAATTAAGTGGCCTAACATGGGATAAACCATATATTTATACATTTCAGTCCCTTTCCCTTGGGTCCAAGAAGCTCACCAGCCCCTTTCCACCCCATTTTTCCCAGTCTCTATATATTAGCATCAAGACACGATAATAATTTATAGCCATCAGCTTATCATGTAATTGACCATTTACAGATAGTAATTAAAGAATAAAAGATATATTAATTTGTGGGTTTAAACATGAAGTCCAATATACCTTTAAAAGAAAGTCAATTACGTGCAATCAGCTTTCATGCAGGCAAACTGAAAGAATCTTATCAAGTGCTAAACCATCAGGAAAATTAATTTCTGCTAGAAGTTCTTAGCAACAAACTTTGCACATTTCTTAAACAAGCTTAGTTAAAATGTGCGTACTGCTGATCGGGCAAAAGAAGAATGCAGCCATAATGGATGTTCCTAAAATACAAAAAACAAACGAGCTTTCTTTAAATTTCTCTTTATTCTCTGTTCACTGTTTGCAATAGATGGTCCATGTCTCAAATAGCCAAGTCCCAAATGAAGCTCGCGGATTAAGTGAAATGCTCGCATTCTCACTACTGAAAATAGTGGAGGAAGAATAAATGGTCATACCAGTCTTTGCATTCCTCACATTGTATCATCAGATCATCCGGATTATAAGGCATCTCACATTTGCAATACCTTAGAAATGCAACACCAAAAACAACATTAGGAGTCTCAGATTACAGTACTACAAGAATAAATCATGCAAGAAAATTCATAACTAGCACATCACTCACACTGCAACACGATCAGGGAAGAAAACTCCAGAGGAAGGTTTATACTCAAATCTGCAAAAATAATCCTCCTGCCTGACATTCTCCAGCTTAGTATAATTCTTGAAAGTGTGAATAATGCATTTCCCCTCAATGGTGTGAGCACTCTGAGTATCATAGTGATCCGACAAGAATAACTCCTTTGTTCCATGGAATTGTCTCCGCCCACCTACTGATTCTTCTGGCCTGTAGTACCACCTCACTCGAACCTTCAAATTGTTACGGTTATCAGCCTCAATCTTTTCCACACGGGCCACATAAGGGGCAGAGTTGTTTTCTGATGGCCGCATCAAGACGCAATCCCCAGCTTCACAAACAAATCAAAATTAAAACTTTTACCGCTCACATCACAACAAAAATTAAAAAACTATCACTAAAACAAATGAAAGATATATTTTTGAAGCATAACAAGTAGATCTACAATATCTTGAATATGCACCGAGATTATTGAACTTGTATATGGCATAAAAATATTTTGGAAAAGAGCAAATGAGAGAAAAAGAGGAGGAGGAGGAAGAAAGATTCTTTCGGGCGGTACCGACAGATTAACTTTAGTTTTCCAGGGAATGGAAGTATGGAACCCAGAGCGGACAGCAATACTCATGCCACCAACCTTTATGAGTACAAATATTCAACTATGGCTCTTCATCGTCGACCTAAAAGAACATCAATGCTTCAAACAACCAAAGACACCACAGTTTTTCCTCTACAAGCCCACAAGTCTATACCAACATGTTCTCCATTTCATTTAGCTATAAATAATCAAATCCAAAATTTTCTCATCACCTAATGTAGAAACTCTGTACACAGTCATAAACATGCATGCACAAAACGAGCTTTTCAGCTTTTTGATAACACCGACAAGTAAAAATTCACTCTACGGCTTGAAAACTTCAATGCTAGTAAAACAACCACTCCAATGGTATATTACACCAAAATAATATACTCATTACCTCTGACAATTTTGTTTGTCCCTCTAATGGTGTAAGAATCCAAATCTCTTTTCCCAGGTCTTGTTTTTGCCATGAATCAAAGAAATCTCTTTTCCTCAAATTTCCCAAGGTAGATCAAACAACACAACGAACTTTTTCTTCCCAACACAGCGATTGATAGTGATATTTTCGTAAAGATATACGAGTAGGGTTTTAGTGTGAATTCGAAGGAGCACATTGAAAAAAATTAAGGTATACTACGTAACATTGGTTCTAGATTTCGACGAAAATGGAGGAAAACATATAAACCCTAGATTTCTTAGAAAATGATTTCAGTAAAACGAACCCTAGAGCTTTTTTACTCGTGAAGGTTGGCATTTATATCGAAATTAGCGATGTTTTTTACGTATGACTAATTAGCTATTATGCGTTGATCACTGTTCTGATCTGTAATTAAGAGTTGACAAGTAATTAAAGCTTCTGCTGTTCCCAACGGTACAATTTGGGGTGGTTCCGAAAGTTTTGAAACGGAGATCGATGTGGGACGTTAAAGTAGAGGTATCAAATAGACCGTGTCTATCGTTTAATCATGTGGGTAAGGTTTGGAAACGGGTCGTGTTGTGTCGGCCCTTATCGGTAGTTTTTTTAGTTAACAATCGATCGGCACATTGTACTGATCGATCGTAAAGACCAAACATTGAAATATAGTGGAAATATTGCTTCGAATGTCATGTTGTCGATCGATTGGTAGCATTAAAAAAATAAAATTAAAAAAACTTTCGTGCCCACGGGCCTTGCCGTGCCGACACGGCCCACAGGCCTAACCCCGGCCGGTCCACTACGATGGGCCGTGTCGGCATGGCCCGTCATTATTAATTTTTTTAATTTGTTTTAGTTAACAATCGATCGTAATGACCAAACATTGAAATATAGTGGAAATATTGTTTTGAATGCCATGTTGCCGATCGATTGGTATTATTAAAAGAATAAAATTAAAAAAACTTTCGTGCCTACGAGCCTTGCCGTGCCGACACGGCCCACGGGCCTAACCTTGGCCGGCCGGCCCACTACGATGGGCCGTGTCGGCACTGCCCGTCATTATTGTGATACGTGACGTGTCTCATGCCACCCGATCAGTTCGACGCCTCTATTTTACAGGGTTTATTTGGTGGGTTAATTATACAGTTGATTTTTGCTTCTACTTTATGCAGAACAAAATAAAATATTGAAAAATAAACATAAATAAATTAAAACTTAATAATGTGTTTTAAAATTGATAGTTTTAATTTACCATCGATAAAAAATTTTGTCGACATATTTACTGAATCATTAAGGATGCATTTGCATCGATGGATTTGAAGCCATATATTTCAAATCATTGATTTTAATTTTAAATCCATTTAATTGTTTGGTTTGAATTTATATTGGGTGTATTTAAATCCACTTTGTTAATAATTTATATAAATATAATAGTAATTTTGATTTCAAATCTATTTTCAAATCAAATCCTTCCACTTAAATAAAATTCATTAAAACCAAATACAAAAATAATTTTGATAGAAAAAAATAGGAAGTATAAAGGCATGCAACAGTGGATCGTTTGTTGGGATGGATTAATAGGTGGTAGTCTCAAAACTGGACGTGACACTCTTTTGCAATTTAAAGGATTGGGCTACGGCTCAATTAGTGACCAAAAGTTGAGAAAAAGGCCAATAGTCCAAGACAAATAACGTTCATTGATGTTGTCCAATTGGGAATAATTGGGCTGTAGCCAATTTACTTATAAATTTTGAAATTAGAGGTTTATGGATCTATTCTTTTTTAAATATATAAATATAATCGACCCTATCATGGATTATGTGGTTTGAGGATATCTAGATTGGCTTCAGTGATACCCATATTATCCTGGTCAAGACATTATGCTGCTGCGTGATTCTAGTTACCATATCACCTTAAAGTGAGCTTACTAATAGTTGTGCTTTTGTTATTGTCGTCAATATGCATCTGATTTCGCCGTTGGATTTCGTTTGTCTCCTCGTGTCGTTGTCGGCGCTCATGGCCTGTAGCCCGGTGCTACATTGTACCAGTTTGTTGTTTAATATCATATATGTCATGTTAAAATAATAATAATAATAATAATAATTTTAAAATAGATATAATATAAACGGTGAAAACAAAGCTACCTTTATTTTGCTAAAAATTAATGGAGCAGCCCTAACATGTTTAGTCATGTGACGTGTCTTTTCTTGAAAAAAAATATTTGTTGCAACTTTTTGTGGGTTTGGTTGATATTGTCCCCATGCGCATAATGTTGTCCTTAAAGATATTATTGTGTTCCTAAAGACATGCCGGTGCAGATCAACCATTAAGAAAATTCTCATTCAAAGGTAGCTATCCCCACTCGGTAATGCCTAGCAACTACTAAGCCATTTTTTGTGTGTGTCATTTGTTGTATAAATTAAGTTATCTTTACATAATTTACATGAAATATTGGTCGACTTTTAGAGGGGTTTTTCACCTCTGGGGGACACCACCCCTAAAAAGTAAAGAGAGGTGAAATTACATTTTTAAATATTTTGTATAGATTAAAAAAATGTAATTTTCAATGGGTATTGTTTTATTTTTTTTGAAATAATAAGTTTATCTTTTTAACCATGATATTTATGTAAAAATAATTAATTTTGAACATATTCAAGAACTCGTGCTTAACAAACGCCTTTTTGGGCATTGCACTTCTACATGCAATTCGTCTTTGATATGTACTTTAGATCGAAGATAAATTTGTTAGAAAATACATATATACCAATTGTGATCTCTACTTGCTTTCTAATAAATAAATATTTTTTTGTGGCAGAAAGTAATGCTTAGACGTGAAATTTTTGTATGGATTGGGTTTTGTCATACATTAACAAACGTACATACAATTACATGCATAGAAACATATATTTATATGTGTTGGTGTATGACAGGATCTGTCCATACAAAAATTTCTATGTTTAATAGAACCCAATAAGATCTTTTTTAATAAATTTGGATTAAATAGCTTTTAAAAAAATTAAAACAACCTAACATTTAGAGTTTTTCTGCCGTACTATATCATACGTCGACAAGATAAATGAAAGTAGTAGCTAGACTATAAAAAAATCTCAACTTATATCTATTTAATAATTAGATTTCATTCGTTCTTTTATATTTTGGAGTATATCATATTTTAAATTTTATTTATATATTAAATTGTTGTACCCTTTTGTACCATGCAATGAAATAGTTCTGGAAAAGTTCTTTCACAAAAAAAGATATCAGAAAACTCAGTCAGAGAAATTATAAAAAGCAACTATCCATATATAATTACATCTGTCAAGATATTAAGGGAAAAAAGGAAAGAAGCAAACAAAGTTCGGAAATTCTTGTATGGATCGGATATTGTTTACACCAACACATATAAATATATACATATATTACGTAATGTGGCGAATGTATGCATATGTTTATATATGTATTGGTCTATGATAGAACCCGGTCCATACAAGAATTTCTTCCAAAAAGAATTAAGGAAAAAAACATGATTAATTAATTATAACTACTTAATTAACATCGGCACACATATTATCAATGTATTTTCTTTGTAAAGAGGCTTCGGATATTGAATAAATTATTGCCACGTACCCCTTCACCGGAGATGCCGCCACTGCCACCACCAGTACCAGTTGCGGCGGAAGCACCTTCGGCGCTGTTATCGTCACTTCTACAGCTCAAATTATGACGGTAGCCCATACACCTAGGAACATTGAAACTTAGCACTCTAGCTTTAGCCCCACCGTCGAAAGACGCGGCGGCGGGTGTCTTCCGGCGAATATCATTCCCATCTTTTCTGATACCCTTTTGAGCACTCTTCAGGAGTGTGCCTGAACTCCTTGCACTTACTGCGACGACGCCACCAGATCCACCACGGCGAACCTGCCAAACAGGACTGCTTCTCCCCAAGTGAACACCGGCGGTTCTACTAGGGCTATTGGGCAACTTCCTAGACTTTGACTCGCCTGCTGAGTTACTCCTGGAGCACGGAGCGCTACTCACTTTCCGAGTCGCCGCCTTAGATCGCGGCCTGGTTCCGTCGTTCCCGGCGGACCGACTCCTTGAGAACGGCCAAATGTTTATGTTTAGCTCCGAAGCACTGAATCCATTACTCGCACTAACGCCATTCTTCTCTCTCCTCTTCTCTTTACTGTAATAATCAATACCCTTCTCTTTGCCATTACCATCTGCGTTAACACTAGTGGATGAGCGTGAGGTTTTCTTGAATATATCCATCCAACGCTTCGAGGAAGTCAACCTGGGAGATGCTGACAGCTCAACCGATTCAACAATTGAAGATTCTGGCTCCGGGACTTGATCGGACCGGGATGCTTCCGGGTCCTGACGAGGCGGAGGCTCGTTCGCGAGGTTTAGCTTGTGTAGGGGGAGGAGGAATCCATCGGAAAAGAGTTCATCGGCAGAAAGGAGATTAGGCTGAGGAAAAGATGGGTTTCGAAACATCCAAAACTCGAACTCAGGTGAGTTTGAATTACTGCATTTTCCTCTTCCACTGCTACATGATGCAAGGATTTGATCTGGTGCTTTCATTTTCTTGAAAATAGCTAGAAATCAGCCCTCTCTGTAATGACCTTACGCTTAAATTATAATGGTCGAGCAAACATGGTGAGCTCTTCGCTATTTACTTGGATTGGAGGAGATAGCTGGGAGAGTCCATAAATGAATTAAGATATGGGGAAAGCGTAGGGGCCTTCATCAAATTGTTAAAATAAAATTAATTGATTATTGCTATAATTATTCGCCTACGAATATCCAAAATGGTTACAATAATCACAACAATACTTATTTATGAATTTTTGACCGATGTATAAAATAATTAGCATTATATTTGATCATTGGTGATTACATTTATTTTGAATTATTCATTTTATGAATTCTTTAATATTGTATAGACTTTAAAAGAGTTTATAAATTTTTAAGTTATTCATTATTATTATATATTAAGAATACATGTTGTTCCAACTTAAAATCAATTGGTAATGAATGTAGTAGCATATGTATCTAATAAATATCTAACATATCTTATATATGATATTATATAAATCAAACACGTGGATAGATAACGTAGGTGACGGTGAACATGTGCAGCGGAATAGTCAATCATATGACAAGTATAGACTCTGATACCATGTTACGAATACATATGGTTCTAACTCAAAACCAATTGGTGATGAGTGTAGTAGGCATGTATCTAATATAGAACTAATATAGCTTGTAAATTCTTAATATGAGATAATTCTCAACATTATAATTTGATTATTGTTCATTTAATTATTTACATCGTATAAACAGACCTTATAAGCGAGACCACAATATTTAAAATCAAACCGAAATAAGATGGTTTGGTTTTTGGATTAGATACTTAAAAAAATCGAAAACAAAAAAAATGGGAAATAATTGAAACGTTCCTATAGTTTTGGTCTATTCCCAATCCAGCCCCTAAAGTTTTCAGTGACCCGATTTAGTCCTTAAAGTTTTAAAAAATTTCTCAATTCAGTCTCCGACGTTAATTAGCCATAAGAAGTAAACATGAGGGGACTGAATCGAAAATATTTTTGAAACTTTAGCAACTGAATTGTGAACAATTTAGATTCCATTTAGTCCCTAAAGTTTTAAAATATTTCTGAATCAGTTACTTTCTATTTGCTTCTCGCAATCCATTTAACATCATGGACTGAACCGATAAATTTTAAAAAAATTTAGGGACTAAACTAGGTTATAAACTTTATGGACTGAATCAGGATCCAAACTATAGATACATTCCCCGAAAAATCAAACCAAAATTTAATAAAATCAGTCCAACTCGACCGTTGCAACAAGGAAAGCGGGTGGAGAGAGATAATAATAGTGAATGGATGTAGATCCTTTTACGTTATGCATTGAAAATGCCAATTCAATGGCGTAAATGTATATAGAGATTTGTCATTTATGTTTTTTTTAACAATAAAATAATATTATCATATGATAGTATCCCGCCTTTATATCCAATGGTTAAGAATTATTTGGGTATATAGGGTTTATAGATTTGTGAGGAGTCTATATACCAAATGAATTATTGATAGTCGATATAACATTAAGGTAGTGTTCATATATTTGCAGGAAAGACCTTTCTTCGTACAACATTTTTATTGGTTTAAACCTTATTTCAAGGGTAACAAAAAAGTCAACTTTACGCCAGAAATTTATGGCTATTTATATGGGCGGGCTGTTTACAAAGACCAATATATATAAATATGTATGTGTGTTGGTATTTGTAAAATCAGATGTATTGAAGTGATACCGACCTCTAATTTGTCAACTTCCTTTTCAACGCGATTGATATTTTTTGGGACAGAAGAGTGAGAAGTTGTTAAGGTTTCAATAGAAAATTGCATTTATCAGGTATGATCCCAGTGCATGCATATATATATATATATATATGCAAGAATTTCACTTTTCAATAGCAATATATTTGTTTTAAGAGAATTAAATGGTGATCAAGTGACTCTCACGTTCTTGTGTTGTTACTGCATTCAAGACACTGTTTTTTATGATATCATCGAAGAACCCTCTCAGGTTTGCATTGCTTCCCAAAATCAACAAATTCCCATTTTTTAAAAAAAACTTCTATTATATTTACTTTGTGTGATTAATTCTTATCGCTACATCTATATATCAATCAAATTACTGTTTTTAGGGATGGACGAGGGGGATTTTAAAGATTTTTTGGGTCATTGTCCTTACTTGAACATGAGGTCTTCCCAAATGGGGAAATGTGTATTTATCACCCGGTTAAGGCAGGAGGTTCTACGCCAACTAATTTCAAAAACAATGTTAATGATGTAAAAGAAAATGCTGGTAATGATGCATTATATGGTGACAATCACTATTTATCTACTAAAGTAGTTGTTGCTTAAAGTTCCATTTTCCATTTGTGAGAATATGGATATGACTATTTAATAATAAAAATAAGATATAAAAATTTAAAATAATTTTTTTTTCAATATCTTAATTTTTTTTCTCTAAATGTTGAAAAATAACTTATTACTAACAAAATATGTCGAACACGATTACAAGTTTTCCAATGAATAGAGCAATCACTTGATTTTCAAGTGTATTCGCAATAATAATATTCCATTTTTTAAAAAAAAGAATGTGTTATATAAACATTTAATTGTAAATTCGAATCATTTTATATCGTTAGTTGTTTTAACATTCATATAAAAATTGCCTCTAATATTGAATATTATTTAAAAATATGATTAAAATCAAAATTTGCTTAATAAGAAGTATAGTGATGTGGTAGGGAAATTAGATCACATTGGGTAAAATGGTTGTCGAACAGGAAAACGTCCGAATAGGAAAATACCCGAAGAGGATGATACTCTGCTCGGTCCCACGTGGTCAAACAGCGTCATAAGACCCGGTCATAGTGGCTAGTCGAGCCTGATTTTCCGTACGTGCTATTAGTAGAACATGCCATAAATATGTGAAGTAATTAGTGGGGTTTTAGAGTGGTTAGTGGAAGAGATGGGGGAATTAGTGGAATAATGGCAAGAATTATGGGATAATGGGGTTAGTGGGGAGACTGAGAAGGATTTTCTCCTTCATAAAAAGGGGCCGAGAGTTTGAAAGAAAGGGGACTTTTTCGAAGAACTTCAGAGGAGATATGGGATTCATTGTTTTTTGTAAAAGAGATTTTTGTTTATAGTGTAATTTCATACTGGACTAGGTCCCGTGGTTTTTCTCTTTATTTGGGGGGTTTTCCACGTAAAAAATCATGGTGTCCTATTTATTTTTTCTACTGCATTTAACTCTACCGAGTAGTAAAAATTTGGGATTACTTCATATAGGAATTTAAAAATACTTACTAAAATATCTTTTTAGTATCTCTAAATTTAAATCATTTAATAAATTGGCATATATATAATTATATAGCGTTTGTGTATCTATATAAAAAAAAATTGAAGAGGAATATATTGAAACGTCCAAGTAGTTTGAGTCTATTCTTGATCCAGTCCCTAAAGTTTTTCATTGACCATGTTTAGAATTCTATGGAATGGATTGAGAACAAACTAAACCTAGTTACTCCCTAAAATTTTAAAACTATTCCAAAATCAGTTCTTCTCTGTTAGCTTCCCACAATCCACATAATAGTTTCTCACGATCAACATAACGTTGGGGATTGAACTAAGAATTTTTTTAAAACTTTTGAGACTATATCATGTCACTGAAAATTTTAAAGACTGAATCGAGAATTCACCAAAACGATATGTATGTTATAATAAAATTATCCCAAAACTAAAATAGCATATAAGGTAATGATAAGTACGTACTTAAAACCCCAAGGAGATGACAGCTATATATGCATGTATGTGGGGAGGGTCCATTTGGGAAGACAACAAGTTGTGGTGTTGTTCATATTGAAGGTCATCGTGAGGCTGACATACAAATCCAATTAGGGATTGATAGTGATCATTTGTTTAATGACGTTTGTTTGCAACCAAAACTACAAATGCCAGCGTTAAAAAAAATCAATGAATTAGGGTCCCTCAACCAAACAGCCCCTTACGGGATAGCAACTCCCACATGTTATAGGCCAATTTTAGATATGAAATTTGAAACATTAATTTTTAAGTTATATCTTCTTTATATACACACACACATATATATAATGTCATATTCAAATCAATGATTTTCCAGCGAGAGCAAGTATAATAATAATAATAATAATAATAATATATATATATATATATAGCTGCCAACTGTACATGGGGTTCAAAATAATTTATTTGATGGTGAAATTTAATTGAAAAAATTATTTTTACCAAGATATTAAAATTTATTAATTATCGAAATATAAAAATATAATTTATATTTAAATAATAATTCCAATTTCAATTTTACTCAATTAAATTAAATAATTGTAGTGAGGGTATTTTGGTCATTACAACAAATTAATCAATCATTTTAAAATCATATCAAACACCATATAACTCATTACACTACATTATTTATTACGATCTCTTATCTCTAATCAATCTCATATTTATCTCATCTCGCACTTCAAACATACCCATAAAAGAATATAATAGCAAATACTGATCATTTATCTGAGATTATATTATATATTTTTTATCTGAAGCTTGATGAGTGACATATGCATGGAATAAACCTTGTGGCACGGGGTTCAAAAGGGGAACTTCTTGTATAGATCGGGTCATGTCATCATCAATAAACATAAATATGTATCTATATATATATGTATATGTCTGTATGTGCCCGTTCAAAAGAGACATTAACCCTCTATTGATGGTCAAAATGTTATGATCAAATGCTTGGTCCAAATAATATGACACTACAATTATGATTTCATATTGTTTCACGAGCAAAATATCCTTGAAGTTATTTGTAGTAAACCTCTATATCTTAACAGAGCTTCCATGTCTGTTCATAATAACATACATAATTTTTGAAATTATTTTCACAAAATCTTTTGTGCAAAGTGAACCAGAACAATCATAAGTATTTACCATGTAAACTACTGTTTCAAAACTTTATCTATTGTTTACTGACTGGCTGAGGGAGAGATGTAGTGGTGTGTTGCTTTCGTCATCCCCAACCACGGATCTGTATCGACTCTACTTAGCTATTTCAAAATATGTTTCGGTTGTGTTAGCAATCAAAAGTTGTTTCTTGTTTAAAGACTGATCAATCGAGTAACTAAAGATAATTGCAGGAACAACTCGATTGATGCAGCGAGTAGACACCAACAGTTAATATAAATGCAGAGAATAAACGACACAATGTTTGTTTCTGGAAGTTCGATGTAAAAACACTTCTATGTCTCACATTCTTCCTTCAGACGAAGGATACACTAAAAGAGTATTGTTTACACTTTTCAGCATACAACCTACTTAGACTACTACTACACAGATAATCTGAACTCCTATAAATCTCACAGCTGAGGTTACTCTTACATCTTGGATTTAAACAAATCAGTTTGACCCACAGTCACAACTGTTACAATAGTTTTACAGAGATTTCGTTCTTTATAATGCTGTAAAACAATAAAAGTGTTTGAGCGATTGTGCAATCAATTGCAACAATCAGTTGGCACTAATGATCTCTTGAAGATCTGATATGTGTCTGATGCGGTGCCTAAAAAGGCTTCTTGAATAAGTGAATAACTCTTGTAGACGTAGTTGGTGTTGCGAAAAATCCCTTACCGCAAGCGCACGGTAGTCAAGTTTTAGTATAAAAAGATGTTGAACCCACAGAGATTGATTAAATAGTTAAATCTAAGTACTGAATTAAAATAATCCTTGCTTTATTTAGAGAATCGAATAGTTGAGTGTTATGCGAATAATAAAAATCAATTAACTAACAATGATCAACTACTGAGTTGAAAAGAAATCAATTGGAGACGAATCTAGGAGTACGATTTCACTTGTTCATCCACTACACTTATCATTCCTTGATTTCCATGTTATGGATTTCCTAGTTTACTAGCCGAGAATTCTTATTTGTTTCTACTCCCTCTCCCGAGTGTTAAGCAGAAGTAATTATCTAATATCAATCTTGATATCCCTATCTAAGATCAATTATCAAACAATTGTAAAAGCGCAGTAATTCCTTTAACGACGTCTATGGAGTTATAGGCCTTACGAACAATATAACTACCACTATACGAATTCCTTCTTTCCTATTCACAACCCCCTCTCCCGAGTGACAGATCACGAACATAACATCATTCAATCCATGGCCAGTAGATTAAAAGCATTAAGAACAGGAAAACATAAATAAACCATACGAAAATCCAAATACTTCAATCAATTCATAACAAGTGTAGTTTCAAAACAAGCTACATCGTCTCCTAGAAAATAAAATTAGCTCATGCTAGAAGTATTTAGACACATATACATGTTTAAATAATCCATAAAAATTGCTAAAAGTTTAGAGATACAAAACAAATTGGAATCTATTCTTCGATCTCCGATGAACGCCGCCGTCTCGTGATGAAATCTCTACTTTTTGCTCCGAGCCGTCGTCGTTATTTTTCTCCGTTCTTCAACCCTAGCCTCCTTCTCTCCAAAAGTGTGTCTAAGTCTGAATGAATCCTCTATGTGATCCGTCCAAAACCATTTAAAAATCCCGTGCATCAAATAAGGAAAGTCTCCAAAATTTCCAAAATTCCATTGGCGTAATTACGCCTCCGAAGTGGCGTAGTTACGCCTGTCGATGTGTCAAAAAACCTGGCTTCCCGCGTGACTGGCGTAATTACGCCTGAAAAACGGCGTCTTTACGCCTGAACAAAATCTCAAAGCCGTAGCTTAGGCGTAGTTACGCCTCAAAACAGGCGTAGTTACGCCTCAAGACATTCTCCAAATAATGATTTGTCGTGGGTTAGGCGTAGTTACGCCTCAAAGTATGCGTAGTTACGCCTGTTGCAATGATTGAAAGTGTAGATTTTTTACTTCAATTCATCCGTCCTTTCCGCCATTTGCACCATTTTAGTCCACAAAACATGTAATTACCTGGATTCCTGCAAAATAACACAGAACAAAACCAAAAGCGTAATTCTGATCAAAAACTAACACTAAACCATGCAAAATAAGAAGAAATATAAGTGTATAAAATACACTTATCAGTTGGCAATAATGAATAAATGATGATTATCTTTTGTTTGCTAACTCATTTTTTTCTCTAAGAAGTCTTCATTATATAGCTCAATGTTTCCAACATTAATATTGATTTCTGAATATCTGTACTTATGCTACAGTACTCTGTTCTCTTTAACTGATGAGCATTAAATGCATTGTCGTTAGTTTCCTAAAAAGCTTTAGATGCATTTAATGATCTTCTGTAGAATTGTATTGCTTTTCTTATATAGCAAGTAACAGCTAGTTGTACTGTCAACGTTCTGATATTTGAACACATATATTGATGCTTGTTCAGCTGTAATGTTTATTTCACAAAACATATCTTTTCTATAGTCGGTAGATTATGACATCGGTAGAGTTCTAGGTTGGTAGACTACAACATCGGTAGACTACAGTAGAGTTCTCTTTAACTCATCAGCAGACTATACTGATTACTCATCGTGGTCGGTAGACTTCATTCTATTGGTAGTCTATGAGTCTGCTCAGTACATATATATCAAAACATGATATCTAAACAATTATTTTTTGAGAAATTTAAAAAAATAATATCAAATAGTATGTTACCTTTGCAATTTGTTTCCAAACCTTTTCAAACATAGTGCAAAAGAATATTTTTTAACAAAAATAGTCTTACATAAATATTTATATCAAATATAATCGCTTATAAATTTTTTAAAAACAAAATCTAGGATTATTTTTGTTAAAAAATAATTTATATGAGATTAGATTAAACATTTATGCGAGATTATTTTTATTAAAACAAATTATGTCTTGATATTCTATTTGATTAATACTAGAATTTGGTACTATTATTATAATTACTCTATTCTATCAGGCAATTTTTGTAAATACTTACTTTTCAAAAAAAACTTCTTTTTATCGTGAAATTATTTAATAAATTATTATTGAATCATTTCTTTTTAAAAGTGATATTATTGAATCATTTCGATCTGCATAAAGTTAGATGTTTAATAATTACATTTTTATTATAAAATTATTTAATACATGTTAATATGTTATGAATATTTTCTAAAAACACATTATTTGATTTTATCCAACCTTTTTGTTAAATAAAGACCATTAATAAATGCTGTCATTTAATGCACATGCATTGTATGTTCAAAATGATGATAATGTGTAAATTTATGAGTGTTAAATTTATTTATTAATATCCTAAAAATTATAAATTAGAAGGAAATTAACAAAAATTAAAGCCTCATTTCCAGCTTATAAAATAGACCAATAAAGATAACCTACTTTATAAATAGCATATATAATTCTAGAATAATTTTGGTTGAGGTCCCCTTAATAATTTCTTTGGCTAGTTTATATCTATCCGAAAAACCATGCAAATATCGTTTTAATTTAGAAAGTAAATAATTGGTAGATATGAACTAATTACTAGTGAACACAGATTGTTGTTAAACCTGCAAAAAAGATTTATTTTAATATAATTTTGACGTAATCGTAATTGTCTTTTTGAGTGAACGATAGACTAAATCAATTTTTGTGCCAATGACGACTTAAACTCGAGTCTGTTTAAAGTGTGCATGAACTCTTATCCATTCTGATAAGGTAGGAGAGCTCGACGTAATCATAATTTTATTCAATAATGTCAATTATTCTCATTTTAAAATTTATATTTATTATATATAACGTTTTAAAAGGAGAATAATTGATATTATTGAGGGCACATCACATATTGTTAGTAGGGTTGTACTCTGCTACGACGTGATGCTTACCTAATTATTTAATTGGGCATTCTTAATTTTGCCTCGTTAGGTATATTGTTCATGTGCCAAAAGTACAATTGCATAATGCGAGACAACGATAATGTTTGAAAATAAGGATACTCCACACAATATATTCCAAAAATTCATTGAATTATATCCTAAATGTGATTTCATTGATATCAGTGTTTTTATAACTGGACCGGATATGAAATTGGTGTTCTCACTGATTATAGGTCCAATCGGTTAAATCGTTTGAACCAGTGATTCAACCGGTGCTGACGTCAGCATTATGTAATATCCAGTTGATTTTTTGTGAAATATATATCTCATGTATTTACTATAGTTCAAGTTGTTTACAATAAAACAAATATCATTCACCAACATAAAATATCAAACTTAAAAAATCAGATCAAACAAACAACATAAAAGAAAAACAATAAAACATCTAAAAAATAACAATCAATGTTCAAAAAGAATAATAGCCCAAAATCATAACAAATTGTTTAAAAAATTATGAAATGATTCACATCGTTTATAATTTACGAGAAACTAAACATATTTATGTATTATACAAGGCACATTTATGAAATTTTATGGATTTTTTGATACATACATAAATATTATTTTGTAATTATTTCAACAACAAATTATATAATATAATTTTGTTCTAAAAATTTGATTAATAATTGTAACAAAAATAAACCAATTAAAATTTAAAAAAGAAAGAAAAATGTAGAAACAGACGGTTCAACCGCTCGACCGGTTCACCAGTTCAATCGATTTTTTGACTTGTTAAATCGGTTCCTACCGAATTTTTAGTAGAGCGATTTTAGAGGGTCAATCGGACCGGACCAAGCATCAATTAAACCGATCGGTCCGATCCGATTTTCAAAACACTGATTGATATTGGCTTCGTGGATAGTCGTTGTTGATTTGACATATTCAATAATTGAGTTTGTCAAATCAATAATTGTGATGTTCTTAAGAACGGCCACAACATAAGCATTGAATGCATAGGACTTGACGTCGTGTCTTGTATTGAACATGTCATTTAATGTAAATAAAATATAAAAAAAAAATTCATGCTTTTTTATAATTGCTGTCTTCAAATTTTTTTTTCTTTTCTATATTACTCTTATATTTTTATTTTATTTTATACAAAAGGGCTGTATATTAAGTAAATATGACATAAATATTTTGTACTTTGCCTTTCTCCTTATTGTTGTACCTATCATAGTGCATAATTTTGGTTGATACACAATTATATTATAATTTAAGTATTATAGCTTAAAAGAGCGGACTAGGGGTGCTTAACGGATCGGATCGGATCGGTCCGGTCCTATCCGGAACCGGCCGGTTCCGGATCCGTTAAGCGCGGAACCGATCCGATCCGTTAAGGAATCGTATCGGTCCCGGTTCCAGGCCGATCCGATCCGGTCCGTTTTTTTTTATTTTTCGAATTTTTTTTTAAAATTTTTTTAGAAAATTTTGTTTATTTTTTATTTAATGTTGTAAATGTTTATCCAATATTCATCACAAATTCAATACATTTCTTCTTCATTTCATAATATAGATGCATACAAATAATTGTAAAGAGATGGCAATTAAAAAATCAAAATAAAAAAATATTGATGTTTAACACTCTTCATAATTGATAAGTATTATTTTTGCGTTCTCTTCTTCTTGCTCGTCATAATGGTTTACGAATTCGTCAACCGCTCCATCTCTTCTATTCTTACATTCTGCTTCAAACCAATCTTTAAGTAACGTGAGCATGCATAACGAATCAGCAGAGAGACTACTTCTGTATTCTCCAATAATTCGGCCACATGTTGAGAATGCAGATTCAGAAGCGACGCTTGAAGCTTGTACCGCATACACGTCTCAAGCCATTTTGGCTAAGATAGGGAGTTGTGCCGCATTTGACTTCCACCATTGTAACACGTCGAAGTTGTCTTCCGTTACAAATTGATAATTCGGATAAATTTGTAACTCAGTCGACGTGCTAGTAGAAGGTCATTTTCCTTAAGTTTTTTCCTGCCCAGCATCCTAAGCAAATTGATGCCCCCACCTTTAGTTTGAGCTTGGGGTTGTTCTTCAGCAGGCCTTTGTTGCGATGATTCACATCTTTTGATCGTCAGCAACCTTCCCCAAAAATTTAGCATAATATTCAAAAAAATTGACTAGGATCTAGCAATGTTGCGATGCAGTGCACGTGTGGGATTTGTTCCCAATATTTTATAAATTTAGTTTCCATTGCACTAACAAAAGCATGCAAGTCATAGTCATCTCTAAATTCTATAAACTTATCAAACATATTAAATACTAAAGGAAGAAAATAAACGGAAGTTGGATAAGTAACACCGGAGAAGCGTTTCGTCGCTTCTTTGAAAGTACCTAACAATGATACATAATTTTCAACAAATTCTCAATCCTCATTAGTCAAATAAATACTATCATCGCTATCAGGCATTTGATAAGAATTATAAAATGGAGTTAAAATATCTTTGTAAGGTAACATAGCATTCAACATAATTGTTTCCAATCGCGCTTTACACGGCTCGTGCGTAACCATTTAGCGCAGTATTTCATTTTGTCAATACATGCTGAGTGATTGTCCTCATAACCAACATTAACAGCCAAATTAATCACATGACATGCACATCTAACATGAAAAAAAACACCATCAAGCATTGGTTTCAGATAGGTCTTTAAATCACGCATCGCAGCATTGTTATTCGTTGCATTGTCTAATGTGATCGAAAATACATTATCCTGAATTCCATAATGTCTACAAGTGTTGAATACATATTTAGCAATTACATAATCAGTATGTGCACAATCTAACTCATCTAAAGGCAAAATTCGTTTTTGCATACACCAATTATCATCAATCCAATGACAAGTGACAACAAGATATGAATCTGAATTTACATTTGTACAAATATTGTTAAGCTAACCCTACAAGGCAAACTAGAAAGATGTTGAAACAATGTATTTCTATATTCAACAAATACGTCCATACAATTTCGTTTTAGTGTGTGCCTTGAAATATGTTTGAACATGGGTTGTATAGACGAAGCAAATTCAATAAAACCAGCATGTTCAGCTTGTATAAAAGGTAGTTCACATCTAATCACATATCTAACAAGTGACCTACGGTTAATTTCAGCAGTTAAAATAAAATTCGTGCCAGTGAGAACATTAATTTGTGCTTGTGTTGCTTCTCGACCTAATGGTTGTAATGTTGTCTCATCACAATTATGTTTTTTTACTAAGTGTTTTTTAAATGTTCCGGTGCCTCCACTGGAACCACCAGCTTTATATGAATATTGCATTTTACATAATTTACATATTGCAACAGATTCATTAGTACCTTCTTTTTTAGTGAGTTCAAAGTGATCCCATATCTTACTTCTTTTGGCACGAGTCGGTTGTCTACTCCCTGCTGTAGTGGCTCCGGATGACTCCACTTGTTGTCTCTCTTGGGCTTGGGCAGCAGGAGGTTCGACAGGTTGTTCGGGTTGTTGCGGTTCGACATTCATAGAGGAACCACCAACATTGAGGTCAACAAAAATATCATAACTTTCATTTAACTCAGGTATTGGTACTGGCAAATTCATTGCCAAAGATGAACTCAGTGATAGACGACCCGGGACGAGACCCCGACTACGACCCCGGCTACGACCAGCGCCGCTGCTAGATGAAGATTCCATTATTATATATATATTGTAGATAGCACAATTAAGAGGAAAATATAAGATTGAAGTATAGAATTGTGAGAAGAATGAATTGTGAGGAAATGAATGAAAAAAATTCACATATTTATAGATTTTAAAAAAAATTAAAATTAAAAAAAAAATGAACGTTGGCAACGGCTAAGAGCCGTTGCCAACGTTCAGCATGGCAACGACTTGCTGAATAAAAAATAAATTTTTTATTTTTTTTTATTTTTATTTTTAAATCTAACCGGTTCCGGTTACGAAATCGTTTCCAAACCGGTAGCACCGGAACCGGTGGTGCTACCGGTTTGGATTAAAAGAACTGCCCCGGATCGGTTTGATACCGGTTTCGGGGCGGACCGGAACCGGTTAGTCCGGTTCCGGTTTCGTACCGGACTAACCGGTCCGGTTTTGGACCGGGTCCGGATCGACCCGGTCCGATAAGCACCCCTAGAGCGGACCAATGTTTTGTCTATAGCTAGAAAATTATATTTTCCTTCTTAAAATATCCGTACACACTTAATGTAATAATTGTTATGAAATAGTTTCATAACATAATTAATGGAGTGTTATGAAATATGTTTTTTTATAGCATTTCATTAATGCATGTGTTGTGAACCGTATGTTTCATATTATTTTAAATCCTCATAAACGTATACTAGATGTCAATTTATTTTCCACATTTCACCCACATGTAACTCATAATCTTAAGCCCATAAATTGAAGCTTAAAGCGAATGAAAAATATATGAAAGCTCTCTAATTTATCTCTCTAAATTGTTCTTTATATAATACAATACTATTATTTTATAACACTTTATCAGCATGAATCTGTAGCAAACTTTTTGTAAGTGTGGTAAGTTTTATTTGTTTTCTTGATTTTAATTACATTATGATTAATCTTGCAAACCTCGAATTTGTTGCTCTTGATATCACTGTAAATAATTATCTATCATGGGCACTAGATGCTGAAATTCATCTAGAGGCAAATGGTCTTGGAGAAACCATCAAAGAATAAAGTATAGCCACAAATCAAGAATATGATAAATCAATGATCTTCCTCTGTCACTACCTTGATGAATGGTTAAAAACAGAATACTTGACGGTAAAGGATCCCTTTGCCTTGTGGACTAGTTTGAAGAAAAGATATGAACACCAAAAAACGGTTGTTCTTCCAAAAGCTCGTTATGAGTGGATGCACTTACGCTTGCAAGATTTTAAAACTGTAAGTGAGTATAATTCAGTAATTTTCTGAATCAGTTCAAAGTTGAAATTATGTGGGGAAAATGTAATTCATGAGGATTTATTGGAGAAAACATTTTTACTTTTCACGAATCGAATATGCTTCTGCAGTAGCAGTATTGTGAAAAAGGTTTCAAAAAATATTCTGAATTGATTTCTTGTCTTCTTGTTGTGAACAAAATAATGAGCTTTTGTTGAAAAACCACGAGGCTCGTCCAACTGGTGCTGCTCCATTTCCTAAAACAAATCCGACAGCTATGTGATATAATAATGAACAAAACTGAGGTCGAGGTCGTGGTCGAAACCGTTACAATAATAATCATAGTGGTCATATCAAAAGTATTAAGCACCACCAGAAGTGGGAAAGTAACAATAATCGTGTTGATCATATAAAAAACATTACACACCACCAGAAGTGGGAGCGTAATGATGAGAAAGATGTAAATCAAAATAAAATGAAGGAGAATAAGTGATATCGTTGTGGCATGAAAGGCCATTGGACTCGTACTTGACATACGCCAAAACATTATCTCTATCAAGAATCATTGAAGAATAAAGAGAAAAGGGTAGAGACAAATTTCAGTAGTAAATATGTTAATCTTGACCATAATTTTGTTGACAATGGCTTTAATGATTTTACTTCTTTTGATGTTGCTGATTTCTTTGTCAATCACCTTGAATGTGATACTATCCATGAAAATGTCTAAGAATTTTCATTTGATGTTTACAAATAAATATTTATAATAAATGCTTAATATCAAATTTTTTTTATTATACAAATATTTTATCTATCATAAAAAGAAGAGAAAAAAAATCTCATTTTGAAATTTTATTTTTTTGAAGAAAATGGACGTTCCAATGATCATTGACAATGGATTATGTTAGGCAGACAATGCAACAACACACTCCATACTTAAGGATAAGAATTATCTTTCATATCTAATGATGAAAAGAACTCATGTCAGTACCATATTTGATAATGCATATTTAATTGAAGGCTCCGGAAGAGCAACTATAACTTTGCCTGGAGGAACAAAATTTTGCATTGATAATGTCTTATTTTGCTCAAAGTTTCAAAGAAACTTTTGAGCTTTAAAGATATTCGTAAAGATGGATATCATATTGAGTACTTGTAATGAATACTTGTATATTACAAGTATTAGTTTTGGAAAGAAAGTTGTGTTGAAAAAAACTACATTCTTATTCCTCTGGATTATACTTCACATATATAACTACAATTGAAATATATGCAGTGGTAAACCAAAAGTTTACTGATCATAAGATTTTATCATTTGGTAAGAGCCAGAAGATTCTTTGAAGAGCCGGAAGATTCTTCAATTCAATGAATTCTCATGTGCATCTTGTTCTCGAGGCAAGTTAATCATAAAGCTGCAACCGATAAAAATTAAAACGAAATCTCCTACAATTTTAGAACGCATACATGGGGATATTTGTGGGCCTATTCACCCACCTTGTGGACCATTTCGATATTTTATGATTTTAATTTATGCATCAATGAGATGATCACATGTATGCTTATTATCAACTCGCAACTTGGCATTTGCAAAATTACTTGCGGAGTTAATTCGGTTACGAGCACATGTTCCAGATTATACTATCAGCAAAATTCATCTTGATAATGCTGGTGAATTTACATTACAATCTTTAATGATTATTTTATGTCTGTTGGAATAATTATTGAACATCTTGTCGCTTATGTTCATACACAAAACGATTTTACAGAATGTTTATTAAACGTCTTAAATTGATTGCACAACAATTGATCATGAGAGCTAAACTCCCAATATATATGTTGAGACATGATATTTTGCATGTAGCTGCATTAATTCGCATAAGGCCAACGAATTATAATGAATATTCTCCCCAACAATTGGTTTTTGTTCAGGAACTAAACATTTTCTATCTTAGAATTTTTGGATGTGTAGTTTTTGTTCTAATTGCTCCACCACGACGTACAAAGATGGGACCTCAAAGGAGATTGAGAATATATGTTGGGTATGTGTCACATTCTATAATAAAATACCTTGAGCCAAAAGCTGGAGATTTATTTACGGCTCGTTTTGTTGATTGTCATTTTGATGATAAATTTTCATATACTACATCAATTACTATTATGAATGAGAACGAGGATTGATTATGAGGAGACATATTCTCATGTGGTGGATGCAACAACTTTTCCTTATTTACTTAAATCGGCAGTAATGAACAACTTGAAATGCGTCTTATGGATGTTATTACTGCATATTTGTATGGATCACTTGATAATGACATTTATATGAAAATCCCTGAAGGTTTTAACTAAGGGAGATGACCCATTTTCTAGAGAACTTTACTCGATCAAATTGTATAAATCGCTATATGGCTTGAAACAAGTTGGACGCATGTGGTATAATCGCCTTGGTGAATACTTGATGAAACAAGGCTATATGAATGATCATATTTGTCCATGCGTTTTTATTAATAGGTCTCGAACTGAGTTTGCAATCATTGCAATATATGTTGATGATTTAAATATTATTGGGACTCTTGAATAGCTTAAGAAAGCTACGGATTATTTTAAGCAAGAATTTAAAATGAAGGATATTGGAAAGACAACATTTTGCCTCGGCTTGCAAATTGAGCACTTAGAAAATGACATCTTGTTACATCAGTCTGCTTATACAACTAGAATGCTTAAACGATTCTATATGGATAAAGCACATCCACTGAGCACACCTATGGTTGTAAGATCACTTGATATGCACAAAGATCCTTTTCAACCTCGTGAAAATAATGAAGAACTACTTGGCCCAGAAGTACCATATCTTAGTGATAGTGGAGCATTAATGTCTCTTACTTGTCACACACGCCCTAATATATCATTTGTTGTGAACCTGCTAGCAAGATATAGTTCTTCACCTACACGAAGACATTGCAATGGTGTTAAACATATATTTCGCTATCTTCAAGGAACAATGGATATGTGTCTTTATTATCTTAAGGCGCCCAAATCTGATCTCATAGATTATGCAGATGTTGGATATTTATCTGATCCTCATAATGCTCGGTCACAAACGCGTTATATGTTCACATGTGGTGGTACAACTATTTCTTGGCGTTCTATAAAACAAACCATAACTGCCACTTTTTCTAACCATGCTGAATCATTGGCGATCCATGAAGCAAGTCAGGAATGTGTTTGGTTAAGATCTGTAATCCATCATATTCGAGGAACATGTGGTTTGCATTTGGATAAAAACGTTTCTATAACTTTGTTCGAAGATAATGTTGCATGCATCGCTTAATTGAAGGAATGATACATAAAAGGCAATAGAAATAAACATATTTTACAAAATTATTTGTCACTCATGATCTTCAAAAGAATGGTGAGATCGATGTTCAACAAATTCGTTCAAATGGCAATCTGACCGACTTCAACATTTGAAAAGTTGGTTCACAAGATTGGAATGTGAAATGTCAAATGATGAGCTCAATAAGTGAAATTATTTCACACTATACTCTTTTTTTATTAGCCATGTTTTTTTTTCCCAATGAGTTTTTCCTGGTAAAGTTTTTAACGATGCAGTGTATGGACATCCAAGGGGAAGTGCTATGAAATATGTTTCATAACATAATTAATGGTGTTATGAAATATGTTTTTCATCGCATTCCATTAATGCATGTGTTGTGAAATGTATGTTTCATATTAGTTTAAATCCTCATATTTGTTATGAAACGTATAGTGGATGTCCATTTACCTTCCACCTTTCACCTCATATAACTCATAATCTTAAGCCTATAAATAAAGGCTTAAAGTGAAATAAAAAATATGAAAAGCTCTCCATACAATAGTATTATTTTATAACAGTAATTATTCATTATTACATATTTGTCTCACATTTTAAAATATTTATATTAATTTTTAGCTTAAATATTTAAGATTCACTTATTAAATATTCGATTAAATATAATAAATAATTCCATATAAATATGGCTTAACTTAAATATTTAAAATTCACTTACAATGAATTGGGATAAGCTACATGACCAATAGCTAGAATCAAGTCGGGTCGGACACGTGTGTTAGTAATCTCCTATGATGCACGGACACTCCTGAAAATCATTTTGTGTTGTGTCAGACACTTCTATGACACCGGCACCTCTCGAACACTTATTGGACTCGTATCGGACATGCCACGTGGCGTGTCATTAATTTAAAAATAAACATTAATACTTTCGAGAGGCGTGTCGGACACTTCCGAGAGATGTGTCCAACTAGGAAAGGATGATTTTGAGGGTTAATTGCACAATTTAAAAAGTTTTGACTTTATAAAGTTGGATGTATTTGTTAAACTTATGGTAATTGAATTAAAATGCATTTGATTTTAGTGACATTCATTTATTTATGCGCTTCTTCAATTTGGTAAGAAAATATTTGGTGTTTTATTTATTTGGTTGTGCTTGCTAAACTTTTATGTTAATTAAAGTGATATGTATTTGATGCTAGTATATATCATATTATGATGATTCAAGTGGCATGCATTTGTTTATATGCTCTTGAATTTGTCAAGAATATTTTTGTTGTTTATAAATGGTTTTAGAATTTAAAAAACGTGAATTTTAAAATTTTGTAATATACATGTATAATATCTATAAAAATATACATGCGTGTCACAGCCGTGTCGTATCCTGTAAATTTTGAAAAATCCGTGTCGCCGTATGAGTGTCGTGTCTGTGTCGCCGTGTCAGTATCCGTGCATCGTAGATAATCTCTAAGCACTTCCATGAGTTAAAATATCATCTTTAATCCCCTTGAACTCCAAGTCTTTGCGTATAATTTCGAGTCATTTCCTCTCCGGTCATCCTCTCACTCTCGTAAAATTGCCGAAATTCATTAACTCCACTCGACGTACATGTTCATTGTATGTGACCAAACTCTATATAAGCTACACTTACTTCAGGTCGAATATCTTTGTTATTTTATCTCTTCTGGTCTTAATGCAAATCCAACGAAGCATACGCATCTCTGTCACACCCATCTTTTGGATGTGATTCCTCTTAGGTGCCCATCACTCCGTCTCATATAACATTACAGGTCTAATGACGGTTCTATAAAACTCACCTCCTACAATATCCAAAATTAGTGTCCCAAAATGAATCATCCTTGGTCTATTTCTTCACCAAATGATGGATTCATCTAGAGATGCACTCCGCCGAATCAGCCAAGTGAAAAGTAATGGTGCACATAACAAGACATCCCCAACTACTGTAATCAACTTGTCTCAATTAGAGGGGATAAGGCATCTTTGCTTTGGACTAAAAGTGGGGTACCTAGGATTTTCTCAAGTACTAGAGGGAATTTAAGAGCAAGAGTTTGGGACCAACCAATATTCCCCAAATTATTTTCCACATTTTGTGGTTCAAAACCTCCAAGACGGATGTAGCATACTTTGTAGGTATCCAAGGCGGATTGTAGGGACAGTCGGGGTTACATTTCTCCCAATCTTCTACCCTACAATTGTATTTCGTTGCAGGTTCGATCATAAGTGATGCTGTGTTCATTGAATCGATTTTAACTTAAATTAAGAACATGTGTCACTCACCAAACACAAGATGAAACATTATTTCAAATAAAGTCTAGCTTGTTCAACCGTAGGATTGTGAAATTTCACCTCATAAGAAACTGAACAAGTAAAAGGACAGAATTCGGGATTATTTCACGTAATGTTTCAATCAAAAGGACAGAAACCTCCATATTGTCCCATATGAAATATTGATAAGGTACCCAAAATGCGAAAAAATAAAGAAAAATAAGTTAGAGCTTAGGCTGGCTACGGAGATTGTCTCAAAGCCTGCGATCACAAGACAATTTTTCTGAAATATTTCAGAATTTAAAACAGCGAACTCAGCATTTATACATCAGCTCCAAGTTCCAGCAGTAAGGTGTGATTAACTGCATTAGATGCTGGCCCGACAAATTGAATAGGACCTGCAATACAGGGAATAACAGAACGTCCAAGAAATGATCAAACAGCTGATAAATGTAGTGGGCTGATGTCCATAGGTGAAAATTTGTAATCATGGTTGAATTTCTGTAGGTAATCCAAAAGATGCGAACTCATCCATTTGTGTGATTGCCACCTTATTTTTTAAGATAGAACAAACTTGTCCAAACTATGGGAATTTCAGTGTTGGTCGCAGAGAAACTAGAAGCTTACCAGGATTCAGATATCGATTCTTAAGAGCCCACTCTTCCCGCATAGACACAAACTTCTTGAATGGGCCACCTGAAATGATCATTGACAAACCATTACTCCACGTACAATGGAGTGGGAGAACTAATACCATTTTTAAAATTAGCAAGAATCATTTAGATATTGAGCATGTTAATCCCATTAGACATTCTATAATCAATGTTCTTGAATTAAAACGACAAGATCATAGATCATGCGGCTAGATACCTATTCAAAAAATAATGGATGAAGACTAAGCATCAGGAAATTCTAACCTTCTAGCTCAACCATGGCTTTCTTTATCACAGGCTTGAACTTACCTGCAAGGCAGCTCAAGTTTTGAGTGTGAATTCAAACCCGTAACAAGAAATTACCAACATCAATACTTCACACTAAATGTTCCCAGATGTTGAGGCATAAGGTAAACACAACTCAATACACTTCCGATGGAGGGGAAATATGTTTTTTTAATGTGAATATAAAAACCCTAGTTCAGAATAGAAGATCTTCTCAATGTTTAGGAGTATGACAGGACACTCAACAAAGCGGAAAACAATCTAATACCATGTCTCCTTTCGACATCCATCAGCGAAGTCAGTGGTGTTCCACCAACAGTCCAATCAGCCACTGGAGCTGCCAAGTTTCCAACCTGTGAACAAGTAAAATTTAAATCTTTCACGTTTGCAACTGAATTAAGATATTTGTTTTAAATATTTATTTAAAAATGGCAGAACAAAGCATACTGAGGATATCAATCCCGTTTTTCCCACTTTGAAGCAGCACACCGGCGGCATAACCCAAAGCATAGCAGTAGGTGGAGTCAAAATTAGAAGGCATACCACATCTCCCTTCATATCTGAGAGGTAAAAATCTTCTGATGTGAGATATATTGGTGATCACGAACATAGTGTAATGATCCAAATACTCAGAAGCCGAGAAACGCAAAGGTAAATTGTGTAATGTCCACCAAAACAAAGATAACACAGTTGGCTGAATATATGGTGTTATATATGCTAACAAAATACCATTAAAATGGGAGGTATGTCAATATCAAGTACCCGAAAAAGTGAGACTGGCTTTTAAATTGACCATTGTATAAAGCTCCTTTCTTCCTCACCTCCAACTCAGTTTCAACCATTTGAATAAGCATTTTCTCAGTTTCAATTTTCGCAACCTGAAGGTATAGAATAAAGAATATAGCAAAACAGCATACCACAAGGCTGTCTATGGATCTAAAAACTAAGGAAGCACTGCATATACCTGGACATTTCCATGCGGATCTCTCTCGAGTAACAATTGATCCTGGATAGCTAAGGGTAGGAGGTCAAAGAGATGAAGAGACTCGGAAGTGAGTTTCTTTTTCCAAGCACCAGCTTCATCTACAACATCATGGGACAAAATTTCATTCAGTTCTGCGATGAGTTGCTGAACCTGCACATCAATAATAAGAAGTGAAAAGTAAAACTATAATCAGAAAAGAGAAAATTGCCCGCACAAAAGTGTAAGATCTGCAATGAAATAACTAAGGCTAGTGTCTCTGGGAAGATATTCACTAAGAAGATTGATAATTTTCAGAAACACAGTTTTTCACCTCTGGAACGAAATCTATAAGTCCTTCTGGTATGAGTATAACACCATAGTTATAACCAAGTTCGGCTCGTTTGCAGATCACATCAGCAATGTAGTCTGTCACATTTTTAAGAGCTTGTTTCTTGGCAGCAACCTGCAGCCAAAATATGATTTTTTCATAACATTGAGAGATCTCAGAAGCAATTTTAACAATAATGCATGTACGATGATAGTAATAATCTCATTCATATTTCTATATGATTTTGATATTTTGGCCTCCCTATTCATCTTGGTTTAGTGGTTGTGGATAAAAAACAATTGAGTGTGAAATGACAGCAGCAATAAAAGTTGCAACATATTCTACATGGATTTTACAAATCAAAGTCAAACAAAATAGGGAAGGAATGTAAATTACAAAGAGAGAAAGGTACCTCTTCGCCAATAAGAGTGATATTTGGATGAGTTTGCAACGCACACTCCAATGTAATGTGAGAAGCAGCACGCCCCATAAGGCGAACAACTACAGACAATAATTTCAATAAACGATGTAGCTTCTCTCAGATGCAGTCGAAAACAAAATGCTCTACGGATAGAGAACTGATTTAAATGAACTAAACTAAATGTTCTCAGGCCTCATCCCCATTCTAATATTGTTTTGAATTATCTCATCTAAAGGCCAAGATGTTAGAGATGTGAAACATTTAATGTACCTAGAAGATGTACTTACAATGGTAGTACTTTCCAGTCGAACGTGCATCTATCATGACATTCCCAATCATTTCTGCATATATCTTTAGAAAGTGTAAAAGCTACCATTATGTTAAATATGTCAATAAAAATAAATCAAATGGGCTCTTAAAAAGTTCATCCAACAATCTTGCAGAAATTTTAGATAAATCACCACCTTGCATGCAGTGTCAAACCCGAAACTTGTGGGAACCTCCTTGCATTTCAGATCACCATCAATGGTCTTCGGACATCCAATGATCCTTGTTTTTAAATTTTTGCTCCTGGGAAATATACAATTATAGGGGTAATGAGAACATGCACAATGGTCAATGCACCAACCAAATACAGTAACAGACAAAACTCGAACTAGATCACAATCTCCACCCAAGTATATTACCTACCTAAAATTTTCAGCCAGAAGACAGGCATTTGTGTTTGAATCGTCTCCACCAATTACAACAAGACCATCCAAATCAAGCTTCATCGCAGTTTCTTCAGCTTGCTTAAACTGAAATAAATTTGATGCGCCTTCTAACAGTCTTAATATTTTAAAATAAAGGCATACCTAGGTATAGTTCTATAAAGTGCTAGAATCAAAAGTATACCTGTTCCGGAGTCTCAATTTTGTCTCTTCCACTGCAGATCATATCAAACCCTCCCTGAAAGTATCACTATTATTAACATGACGTATCACACATTGATCAGGTTGATAGCCAACTGCTATATTTACATCTCATGGTACAAAGTTTGAAAAAAGAAATCTCCCGATGAGAAAACGCATCACAAAAATTATAATAAACTGAAGCAAGATAGTAATTGAGAAGGGGTGTTTGATCATTCAGCATTCATACACACACGCACACGCACACACAATCTCTTACATGACATCGAACGAAATTATAGTCATAAAAAAAGATGTTAAGAAGAAGCTACTTTTTTGTGATGTTAAGAAGAGGATAAAATCGAAACAAAGAATATCATTTTAAAAAAATCACATCCAGGTGTCGAACACTTTTTCAATTCAAAACAAAGTTTCCTCAATTAAGAAGAAGCTACTTTTTTGTGATGTTAAGAAGAGGATAAAATCGAAACAAATAATATCATTTTAAAAAAATCACATCCAGGTGTCGAACACTTTTTCAATTCAGCTAGAAGCCTAGAACATTACCTTAAAATGTAAAAGTACAGGGAAAAACATGAGATCATGGTAAAGCAAACTACCAAGAATATCAACTGTGTCAGAAACTCATTATGCGCATACTTACCTGATTTCTGTAAGGATAGACATAATCTGAGGTCAACACGACATATTTGCACTTCATTATTCCAGCTGGTCCACCCCTAAATCCATACAAAGTGCTTCCTTTGCAGTGACTCTGCAAGTAGTCTACAACCAAGATATACGATTAGGATAAATCAAATCAAAAAATCATTCTGGCTCAAATATTTGTCATAAATCCGGTCTTACCAAAAATTCCAGAAATAACATTATGACCTCCAGGGGCTTGACCTCCTGATAAAACCACTCCGATCTTCAATTCCTCAACTGAACTTGAATCTCCTGGAACCAAGGTTGCTGATGGTTGTCCAAAGAGGCAAGGAAACAATTTTGCTATTTCATCTGGAATCAACCAACCACAAATCCAACATCACAAGTCTCTCAACCTCGTCAGGTCAAGACAATAGATTGATAATTAATATAAACTGGGAAATCCTCGGCATTTGCCCCAATCAAACATAGAATTTTTAGCAAAGCAAGAAACTAAATGTCCAGTTTCTAAAATCAATGAAATTTTGGCCATGATTCGATTAGATCATCATCCAAACTAAAAGATTTAAATATCACTCTATGTTCGATACTTAATCAATCACTCAAGCAGAAAAAGTGAATAAATAGTGCTTATACATACTGGTACAAAAATCTACAGACTCCCATTTCTACGAAGAAATATTTTTAACAGAATCACGAGCAAAAACCATGTTTTTTGATAAATTCGTAACCCCAAATTTTGCAGCCAGGAACTGACATCTTGTATAGTGGATATAAATTTCTTCCCGTAGGAACAAGTTATCCCGAATCTAAATTGAGAAAACAGAAAACAAAATCCTTTCAAAATCAAGTCACTCCTCAAATAGACATCAGTAAAATTGCAGATCTCACTAATTCTCCATCACCCTGCACTATCAATCTAAACCATTATAGCAACCAGATTACAGAAAAGCATGCACCAAAAAATCAATTCGACATTCATATGATATGACACAATCAACGAATGTGCATGCCTACATACCTGGATTACCAGCGGCAGAGCTAGGTGGTCCGTCAACAACTTTGAAGGGATTTTTAAGGACGGATGGCAGAGGAAGGGGATGATCGAGGCGGCTATTCTGTACTTCACTATACACAACCGCGTATCGTCCAGTTTCGGGAGTTTTAGCACCTCCATTAGAAAGCAATGCAGCAGCAGCCATCGGAATTCTAGGGTTTAACACTCTGCTGCCTACACTTCGGAGTAACGAAACCAAGGATCTTTCGCTTCTTGTTTATTCGCTTTGTTTTCTGAAAATAATATATAATTGTTCAGTCACAACCAAAAGACATTGTACGTGTGATAAGTTATATTGACTTTGTTGAGTTATAAAATATTTGATAAATTTATTATTCGATGAAATGATTAAATACTTATAACTATAATTAAAATAATTAAAATATATTATATTATGATTGTTATATAATATTATAATAATAATAATAATTCAATATAATAACTGATATATATATATGCATATATAATAATAATAATAATATAATAGAAATATGCATATTTAATAAAATAATAATGAAATAAATAATATAAATATAATAATAAAGTTGTAGAAAATAAGTTGTAATTTTTTACCGAAATTTCAAATTTTAAGATAGTAAAAAAATATGAGAAAGGATATTTATATCATTTTGTTGTAAACGTGAGATTATTCTGAGATAATTATAGTAGAATAATTTTTTTAAAAATTGAAGGAAAAAAAAAGAGATATGATTAGTAATACAAATATTACTAATTATATCCCCACCCCAAACGGGGCCTAAGGGTAAAATTGTCCTCGAAAGCTTCTTTTTCTCAGTAGGAGATCACTTGCGGATCACGTGCTTTTTGATAAGGACGTTGTGAAGGTGACGCATTGTGTTGCACTTCTACATTGATAGAAGTAGTTCTAGCCCAATGATTGTTTGGGTTTGAACCCAAAATGTTGATGTACAATTCCCATGGCCCATCAGGCCTTCTATTTTGGGGCAAATTTTAGGTTGGTACTGGAAATATTTTTTGAATCAATATATTAAAAAACTTTAAATCATTTAAGTTCATTTTCAATTAAAATGACCAAAATAGACACCACTCCTCATTCCTCAACAACCCAAAATATATATATAGTTATAGTTATAGTTATACTAACAAGTTAACAACACTTATTGTATCATAGTGGTTATTGCGTGCAGCAGATTATCGAGACCCGAGTTAGATGCTGGTAGGACACGACAATTTTGACATTTTTATAAAAATGGTCATTGTGTTGAATTTGTGGGCCTCGAATTTATGGGCCTAAATAAAAACACAATACGCGATTTTTCTCAATTTTTAACATCTCAAGTCCAATCAAAATTATAAGTGGGCCAATAGATCAAAAAAATAGTGAGTGTTTATTCAATGAAATTTAGGGGTATTTTTTTTTTACCACAATTCCTAAAAACGTTTTAGGATCAAATCATCATTATTCAGTTGTTAGCATTGTTGGCCGGTCATTGTGTTATACGATTTTATTCGGTTGTTAGCATTTTTTAAAAAGTAATCATCGTTATTATTATATAATAATTATAATTATAATAATAACAAATTGTGATGCCTAAAACTATATTTGATAGTTAAGGGGTAATTATGAATGAGTGACATCGTGTATTTGGACTCAGTCTTGAAATAAGTCGAATGAGACTAATTATTATGTCTAAATCATAATTGTTGAATTGAATAATGGTCGAGATGAAAGAAAATAATTATGATTTTGAACTTGTGAAGTGAATTGGACAATGTTTAATCCTTTGAAAAGCTTGGATGGAACTTGATTATCAAACAAATGTTGGAGGTAAAGAGTTAAAGTTTTGAACTTATGTGTAGTAGTTGGTTAATAGTGATTATATTGAGAGAAAAAAATGTTTAATTTGATTTTTGGTTAAGATTTGGGGGATTTGTTGTTAGGTTGTTAAACCAAAGTATTATGGTGTTTTAGTGTATTTGTGTTGAGGTATGAAAGATAATGAGGTGTGGTATGTGTTAGGTAGGAGTTTATGCATGAAAACCTTGAGTTTTGGCTGAAACAGGGCTAACGATCAATTGCTAGGAATGACAGCAATCGATCGCCCGTTGAAAACAAGTTTTTGGTAACGATGTACAGTGCCATTGATCGATCGCTAGATATGGAACGATCGATCGCCCGATATAAAAATGATCAGCGATCGATCGCAGAAAGTTAAATTTTGGCAAATTTTTTGTACTCCCGCCGAGAGGTCGATCGCTACATCCATGTAGATCGATGCCTGAAATTTCTGAAATTTCATATATTGTTGGGGATTTTGAGATATGATCTTGTATAGTCTATTTTGGTGTTGATTTTGACTTTTGGGGAAGTTTTGTTATCAATGGAATAAGGTTACCAGTATTGAACCTTAGTAAGACATGTGTTACATGTTGAGTTAGATGATAACTCAAGTTAGTAAAAGACAAATAAGATGATTTAAATCGTATACATAGTATGGTAAATTGTAAATGATTATGATAGGAGACATGACATATCTGTTAATGAATAATGATGTTGTTGGGAATTATTCATGATAAATATTCGAATTGATATTCAATATAGATATTGGTGGAACCTCTGATCATTGAGGACGTCTAGAATCATATTCTCGACTCTAAGGTATGTAGTGACGTATGAGCAGGTATCGTATAGTTAATTATGAAATATAATTCATATTATGTGACAAGCTAATGATTTGTGAATTCATAATAGATTTGCTAATATTGTTGTATGAAATGAATTGTGATAGAATGGTGATATGATGTGATGCCGCTAGAGAGCGTGTAACATTGTGATAAAGCCGTTGTTGAGCGTGCGTGGGATTGAGTGCCGCGCTATTGAGGTAGCGATGTGATACGATGAGATATAAATATGAAATTGAAGACTGAGATGAACTATTATATACAAGTGAGCTTAAGTTTAGACAGAAAATTTTGACAAAAAAAATTAATATTTTTTTTTATTAAAAATGATATATATCTACACATTTTAAAAAAATTACACTTAAAAAGAGAGAAGTTTGGACAAATAAACATGAAAGTATTTTAATTTTTATAATTATCAAAAACAAATGTTTTTTATGTACATAAGTAATCAAAAATTATTATGGGTGATAAAATCAAATATTAAATACTATGGGATGATCAAATCAATATTTATTGGGCAAATCTAAAATTTTAAGGAAATGTATGAGGGGAGTTTGGGAACTCTCGGATCGATAGAGTTCTAAAATTCAAATTTACCAACCACACCAAACTCCTTTCAAATTTTTATCCTAAACAAACATATATCTATAATAATTTTGGGATGGGCTGGAGGCTGAACCTACCCCAGCCCATATTGTAGCTCCACCCTTGATTGAACCTATCTGAATAAATTTTCTTAAGAAGTGGGTTTATATGAAAAACTGTTTTTTTTTAAATTATTTAGTTGAATAATGTTTTGGTAACTTATACTTTTTTACAATTTTTCCTTTATTTTAATTATTTTGGTTCTGTTTTGTTTTTAATAATTATACACGATATAATAGCATATTCAGTGTGACTCGAATATAAGTTCTATATCTCAAAAAATCAATACAAAATTGTATACATTTAACTGATTTTGAATAATTAAATTTGTGATGATCCGATTATTACATAACTTCTTCCATGATCATTACGCATTATTTTAGAGAAATAAGTGGGGAAGCTTGACCAAGAAATCTATGAGAGTGTTTCAAATGCTTATCCGAAGTGTTATATGCTTTTTATGTAAAATAAATAGATTTTAGATGTTTGATTTACTTGCTTCTACTATCGCTTCTATAAAAACAACATGTAAAAGCAGAAGTTGAGAAACAAGTCATGAGATGCTTTTGGCTGTTTTAAGTTGAATGATAAAAAATTTATAGTTAATTGAAGTTCATTAAGCTACATTTTTTTATTTTAATAGTAAACACTCAATATTTTGCTTAAAAGTAACTTTTTTATCTTTAAGCAAAAGCAACATAGAAGTGTTTTGCATGGTGGGGATTGGTAAGGGCTGAGGTGACGTGGGGAGACATCCTCCGACGTCGCAGGTTCGAATCTCGTGTGGGACAAATTCTCCGCTCCCTCAGATACCTGTCATTCGTGTATATCCCTCGATTTACCTGGTGGTGGTTCTGAGGGGCCGAGGTCGAGGTCGTCACCCAAAGATTAATCAGGCGCAAACCTGAATATTTTGTTAAATCAAAAAAACATAGAAGTGTTTTGAATAAGCATTTATAAATACACCCCATATATATTTAGAAGGCAAAAGATTCCATGGAGTGGTTCAAATATATTTAGAAATGAACCTTAAGAAAAATTGTAACAGATTAAATTACATAAAATATATTTGTCATCCAAAGTACACCCAAAAGTCTTTATTTCGCTAGACCAATAGACATATCTTTTCGCCATTGGAAATATGTTATTATACTAATAATATTTAAAAAAATATATAGTATTAGTTGGGGGCATATTTCATATTATGTTATTAACATCTTATAAAGTTATGCTTTGCAATCATTTCAGCCACATGATCCATGTAATTGGTTAACAACTTGTTGCCCATAAATAATACTTTAAACTCATGCTTAAAAAGAATTAGAAATGAGCTCCCCGGCCTTGCCGAAATGGATAATAGTTCATACTCATTTTGAGTAGACTCGAGTTTGAGTCGCGCTCGGCACACAAAAATTGATTTAACCCCTACCTACTAAAACAAAAATTAAAAATGGCAAACAGAACTAGTTTATATTGACATGCTTCCCCAATAAAATACCACATAACGAAATCTTAAATACCATATCTGCTCTAGTTCTTTAAACTTTGAAGTGTGTAAAGAATATCGAAATTGGGGAACTCGAAATGTTAACCTAGAGTAATTACATCTTATTTTTTTAATACACCTATAAGTATCCCTATTAGATGATTAGACAAGCTTAATTACGTGCTTTGTCAATCAAATGAAGATATAATTATAATCTTAATTTATGTCATGCTTAATAATATAATATAGACATTTAAATTACAAATTCCCATATCAATGATATAAAATTAAAGCACGTTTGCTCCTTGAAGTATATATGTACCTTTATAAAATATTCTATACTACTCATGTGAATGTACCCATGTGCTTAATATTTTTAGATTCTAAAGTTATATATGATTCAAGCATATATTTCATTAAGTGATGGTAATTAATATATAAAATTCATTTAATCTCATGTATCATAAATTCAGTGGTAAATGTATCCCAATTTCATTATCTTAAACGACGTTATTATGTCACTTATTATAGAGTCTCTGACAATTTATCCAACTGTGGTATCGTTAATATTCATTTTGTCTCATGTGGTATACTAGTAGACATTTTACCCCATGTAGATTATAAATATGCATTGTATCCCCAATTATTTGCAAAATATAGCATGTTGCTTCCCTTCACATGTCATACACGGAGGATGTGTTTTGCACATATTAACAAACCACGTTATGGTAAAAATACATATTTTCAAATCACATGGAGTAATATGCCTATTTTGAAAATGACAAGGTAAACTAACTATTTTAAAAATAAGAAGAAAAAAAAAAGAGAGCATGTGTGTCATTCAATGTGACATCCAGTAAGCTGTAAGTACTACTTAAGTCTTTAATCCAAAATAATTGTTACTAATGAATGCACTTTAAACTCGGGCCACTATTAGCAGAAAGCACGCCACCCGATACAGAACCACAGAGTAAACTAAAGCCAAGATCTATGTAAAATCAGTACTTTAATAAACAAACCAAACTTTGTTCCCTCCAAATCAGTTCAAGTCTTCCAAAACCCCACTCAGCCCCCAACTTTTCAACACATTTTAACCACTTTAATCTCAAAAGACAATCATTATGAACACAATCCCACTGCCAAAATTCATAAAAACAATTCATATTGAGCTCCCAACTTCAAAATATGCGAAGATCATCAAGAGAAGATATCAAAACACACAAGAAGATTAAATCCAAATCAGATGGATGTAAGACATTTTGCTGTGGATGTAGACCAAGTGTTTCTCCATCCGAAGAATCAGAAAGCTCGAATATTTCAGATAGATTTCCTACTATTTCTAGCATAGCACATGCTATGGTTCAAGAAAGGTTGGATCAAATGATAAAAGAGAGAAGGGTAGCAAGGAATGAGGAGAAGATGAGACGGGAGGCGAGGCGAGAAGAGAAGAAATTTGTTATCATGGTGGCAATGGAGAAGTCCAGTTGTGATCCTAGAGAGGATTTTAGGGAGTCCATGAAGCAGATGATCAAGGCAAATCGGATATGTGAGGCGAAGGATTTGCGTCGGCTTTTGAGTTGTTATGTTACGATGAATTCGGAAGAGTTACGGGGTATGATACTTGAGGTATTTCATCAAGTTTGTACTGACCTGTTTATATATTGTATATGATTTCAGAAGTTAATTTTTTTACATGTAGTCTGATTAATTCTCGAGATAATGAAGCTGGTTGGTGGTTTTTTGATGAATCTGAGAGAGTTGAGAGCTGAGAAGATTGTTAGGCTGTTCATGCACCGTTCCAACCAGTGAAACTTAGCTGCATAACACATAGCAGATGCCGGAAACATGGTATTTAAATCATGAACATAGAGCCTCGTAAAAATTCGAGGCAAGAAGTTCGCAGAATACAATATAGAATTAATCAAACAGGAGAACTTCACAAGATTAGCGCAAATGATCTTCCAAACTCAACGTACAAGCAGAAGATCACAAAAGAAAAAACCTGGCATCGGTATCAATTTTAATGCGGGCTGACCTCACTGAGGTAACATGAATTCAACTAATTGAAAAGCCTTGGATTAAGCATCTGAAAGTGTTAATAAGTGCCAAATAGAACTAAAACATGATTCAACAATAACCCGTTCCACAGAAACATGATAATCTAATTACTGCCATGTTTCTGGAATTTCCTATTTTAATCATTTTCGTGTAAATAAAAAGGTTAAAGAGTAACTCCATCATTTATGTTGTTCCACAACATCAAAATGTACTCCAAAGTCCCAACCCCCAGGTCAGCCACAGGTTCAGTAAAGCATTTGCTATTTATCATGCTATAACAGAGCCAATTACGTTATTTTTCAGATAAACCGAGATTAAATGCATAACTTGGACCAAGAGATTTAGCCCATTTTGTTGTTATACACGTAATAACAGGTGAAAGAAATCAAAAAATATCGCCAGTTTAATCCTCTTAAATCAAAATGAAAGATTTTCAGTTTCACGGAGCAAATGAACCAAGTTAACATATAAATGGTAAAATCAATTGAAAAATTTCAGCGAATTTATTTCAGAAGTCATGTCGCAGGCCAAGAGGTTACAAGGATGTGACAGAAAAACTTCTGAGTACACTTCCCGCAAGACAAGACAAGGAAATAGTTACAGAATGCTGTTATTTGTTGAAGTATCGGGTTCTTCTGCAGCTTTTTCTTTGGAGCAGTGATTTTTCACAACCGTAGAAATGTCAGCTTCAGAAGCTCCGGCAAGTTTGAACCGCTCCACTGCAACTTCAAGATTTTTCTCCCAACCAGACAATCCCAATTTACATTCTACTTGAGATCTCTCGAAAAGCATGTTTCCCCAGAATAGATGAATTTGAGATCTCATCACTGAAGCTTGCTCTGCTGCATCTTCAGGAGAAATTTCCTCTCGACCTCCTATGCCCGAGGTATCGCCTTCTGCCCCGCTACCCTGTTTCTTCCTTCTTTTCGAAAGATCATCTTTCTTGTTTACGATAGGATCTTTTAGTTCTTTAGCTCTCTGTTCCTCCAGCTTCTCCCACATCTCAGTTGCAGCCTTGATTTTTTCTTCAGCACTATCAAAAAGGCTAATAGTCTCAGTTGGTTCCCACTGGGACAGGTCGTCTTTCTTCGCTAGTACAAATGACCAATGAAGCTTGGCCATTTCAAATTGCTGCTGCCCCAGAGCCAACAATCCTTCGTAAAAATCCGGTTTGATCAATAAGGCCTTCTCATATTTCTCTCTGGCAAGAGAATACTTCGCTATTACCCAATCATATGCAGTTTGAAGCTGTGTGGCCATTATCTCTTTAGCAGATGAATCATCAATTGGCATCTTTTTCCTTGCTGCACACATATGAACATTTCCCCAGTTAAAGAAGGCCAGAGCAGCCACCTCCTGAAACTTCAGGGCAGCCTTGTCAAAAAGGCTTTGAGCCTCTTCACTAGTCACCGTTTCCTCAAGTGCTTCGGAACATTGTTCCATACCAAGCTCATGCAGATCATGATGAGCATCAGGGTCAATCCCGACATGGGTCCGAAAGAGTTGTGCAAACTCAAATAACCAATCATCTATCTCCACCTCCTTATAATCGGCGTCTTCTGGTGCCCCGGACTTTTCTTTCTGAGCAAATCTTTCTAGTTTGTCAATCTCAGCATTTCCAAGTTTCCCCACAGGATCAGCCACTGAAATTTGTGACACATCATCGTCTCCTCTATCCCCCTCCTCAAGAGGCTTCTCTTCATCTTCTTCTAATAGAGGTGGCTGTTGCTCAGGACTCACTTCAACAATATGCAACCTCAATAGACCAATAGATTCACCTTTATCAGCATCAATCTCTTTCAGAATACGGTCATCGACACATGACTCAGCCATTTTAAGTTCTGAGGTACATGTTATAGTCACTAAGTCACCGTCATTGTCCTTGTATTTTATCAGGACCGCTTTTGACATAGGAAAACGTTTACAAACCACATTTCTCAAATCTTTGAAACTGCAATTGACTGGAATTTGTGCAAGCCTTATGTCATGATCATAGACAAGTTTCAACGGTCTCCATCGGTTGGCAGAGTTTGCGGATTTCTCATAAAGTGGAAGTGAATTTGGCTGGAAAAGCAACTGTTCCTTCTGGTTATCCTTACCATTATGGGGATTGGATCTTGAAGAACCATTCGAAGGCTTCAAGACAACTTTTGGAAACTGGATTTTGGTCTCTCCATCACTTTCAATGGGAGGTATTGGATAAAGCTTTTCTGACTTATTATGAGATGGTAGTGCTGGTCCAGCAGATGAAGGTGACGGCTTCTTGGACAAAGGTCTAGCCGGAAAGCAAGGACCAAGGCCAGAAATCGGGACCCCACGAACTGCAGAAGCACCCAACGCAGCTGGTGATGGACGGCTTTGGAGGTCCTGCTGGGCCTCTGGGCGAGGTCCGGAAACCATTCTCAATCGTTCAGCAATCTCCAAGGCATCATGACTATTGGCATCCACAACTAACAGTTCTCGCACATCCAGCACCGCCATTTCATACTTCCCTATTGCCTCAAATGCGCGAGCTCTCCTTAGCAGAGCTCGGGCATACCGGGGTTGTACCTGAAGTGCCAAAGTACACTCTAATATCACAGTATCATAGTCAATAGGTTTCATTTGCATTAAACACGCCGCTCGGTTACTGTGAAAGACAGCTCGATCCGGGCTTGTTTTAGGGGTAAGTTTGAGGGCATTTTCATATTGTTGGAGGGCACCTAAATAGTCCTTAGCCTGAAACCTCCTGTTACCCTCTTCCTTGAGCTCATGGGCTCTTTTTAAGTAAACTGATGAATCTAAATTAACACCACCATTATCAATGGGAGGAGGGGAAGAGTTATCCCCTCCAGAAACTTGGTGTTGGCTCTGGGTTTGGTTAGCAGTGATCTTCTTTTTCCTATTTCCGGACTTCCCCATAGAGTTCTTTTTTAAATCCTTCCAAAACTCAAACTTTACTATGTAAATATTCAAATTGTTGATAAATAAACCTTGTTATCAATGATTTTGAGTATCCACTGACACCATTTTCTAAAAAAATAAGAGATAACATGAAAAAAGTAAATGAGAGAAAGAAACACTGACAGGTGCTAATCCCACGCCTTTATTGAACAGATTGTTTGCTTTCGGATTCTAATGTCGAAATTCCAGCAGCTATATTGAAGAAGATTGAAAAGGTCGTTTCTATAGATTGAATTCAAGAGACAGGAGTGAGAAAGATGGGGTCTGGTCCTGGCAACGGAGTTGGAGTTTGAAACCCTAAAAAAAATCGGATTCAGATTATTTTAATGTTCGGATTCAGATTATTATCATGTTCAATGCCCCACGTGCGCATTGTTTTTCTCGGACGGGAACCGTTGGATTAATGCATGTTAGCATAACCGTTGGATTAATGCATGCTATTTAGTATGATGTTGGAGGCCTGAAAAGGTGTGGGCTAACCATTTCAGTTGGGCCCGAAATAAGATTACATAACAGGCCAGTATCCAACGATAAAACTTTATTCATCATAGTCCAGGAAAAAAACTTGCAATCATTTAAGATAATTTTAGGTTAAAATGACAAAAGTGCCATTAATAAGAAAATGCGAAAATATAAAAAATTTCAATCTCTTACTTTCAACACTTCGTTCGATCTCTTTCTTTCACCACTGCAATTCGAATCTCCTCGTAAATCTCTCTCGCCAGTTACGATTTCTTACAGTTGGTTTTTCTCTTCATCTCTTCGATTTTCCGTTTCATCACTTTGTTCCAAAAAAAAATTTCAATTCTGGTATGTGTGTGCGTGTTTGTGTGTAAGAGAGTATACATATATGACACAGGAAAACTTAATTGGTGCATGAAAATTATAAAAAATAACTGGTGCACGAAAATTATTAACAGTAACTGGTGCACGAAAAATTGAAAATCAGTAACTGATGCACGAAAAATGAAAATCAGTAACTGATGCACGAAACATACAATTAAGTAAGTGATGCACGAACCATTTAATTTCGTACACCAGTTATTATATTTCATGCACCAGTTTGTTTTTTTGTAAATTTTGTGCATCAGTTAATTAACACAAAGTTCGTGCATCAGTGTTGTATATTCGTGCATTAGTGTTATATTTTCGTGCACCAAGGTTATATTTTCGTGCACTAGTTATTTTTTATAATTTTCGTGCACCAGTTACTTTTTTATCATTTTCGTGCACAAGTTACTTTTTATGATTTTCGTGCACCAAGGTTATATTTTCATGCACCAGTTACTTTTTATAATTTTCGTCCACCAATTACTTTTTATGTCGTGCACCAATTACTTTTTCTCTAGGTCATCTTCTTCGTTGCAATATCTTGCTGTCAGACTGTAAATTTTGGAAATGAGCAAACATGCTCGGACACCAATGCATACATTACTTCTTCATTCATATGCAACAGTCAAAGCCACGAGATGATTTGTTTTGAAAAAAATAACATACCAACAGACTTTAACTATTTAAAATTTAGCATCTGATGTGATCCCGTATTTTCGCTATTCGGTAGAGTAAACGCAATAGGAAAAATAAATAGGACATCATGATTTTTACGTGGAAAACCCCCCAAAACGAAGGGAAAAACCACGGGACCTAGTCCAGTATGAATTTTCACAATAAACCATAATTTTTACAATGCTTTTTTGTACCAGAAATTGACATAAAAAATAAAAGGATGAATTTTGTTCTTCTTTCCCCCTCTCCTTTCAAGAGCCGAGAGCCCCCTCCTAAAATGATACTGAAGTCCTCCTTTAATATCCGAATTTTAACCACTTAATTAAACCTTGATTATAGCCTCTAAAATCCCATGATTTCGCCATTATCTCCCCTAATCATCCCATTAACTCTCCCATTTTAGTCACTAAGTGCCCCATCATAGCCACTAAGTGCCCCTTATTTATGGCATGATTATCGGCCCATAACCCCCATTAATTGCCATTATCTCCCACTAATCATGTCCGGAAAATTTGGGTTGATTAACCGATATGACCGGATCTTATGCCGATGTTTGACCACGTGGAACCGAGCAGGGTATCGACTTCTTCGGGTATTTTCCTGTTCGGACGTTTTCCTGTTCGGCAACCATTTTACCCGATGTGGTCTAATTCCCCTACCACATCACATCACCCCCCTCAAGTAAAGCAAGATGAGCGAAGTCGAGATCTAGGTTTTTATGCATCGGGTAAAATCACAGTTGCCGCATACGATATAACCGAGCTCCAGAGATAATAGACAAGCATCCCGAGCAGATAAAATACTTCCGAACTCCAGTTTAAGAAATATTCAGAGCAAATAAAACTCAAATAATTTTTGAAATATAATAGTTATCACGAGCAAATAAAGCTCGGGTTGAAACAAGAAATATCTTTGAGCAACCAAAGACTGAGCACGTAAAACTCGTACGATACAATCGAGCTCCTGAGTAATAGATAAGCATCCCGACCAAATAAAATGAGCCCGAACTCCAGTATAAGAAATATTCAGAGCAAATAAAGCTCCGCTGGGATAAGAAATATCCCGAAATAATGAATATAACCGAGCTCGGGGAAAAGACATCCCGAGCAGATAAAATATGGTCGGGGCTCAAGGGAAAAGATCCCGAACAGAATAACTTATGTAATTGTAGGTTTAAACGTGGACCAAACATCCCGATCCCACGAGTAAACGATGGTAATTCTAAGTTTAAACGTTGACCAAACATCCCGATCCAACGAGTAAACCGAACATTGCTCGCTACCCCGAGCATAATCACTAATCCCATTTTAGGTTCAAATACAGACCAAACATCACGATCCTGTATTTAACCTGCCAACAATGGACGATAATAAAACAAGCTCGCTACCCCGAGCATAATCACTTAGTCCTATTTTAGGTTCAAGTACAGACCAAACATCCCGATCCTGTATTTAACCCGCCAACAATGGACGATAATAAAACAAGCTCGCTACCCCGAGCACAATAACATGATATGTTTAAGTTTAAACGTGGACCAAACATCCCGATCCCACGAGTAAACGATGGTATTTTTAAGTTTAAACGTTGACCAAACATCCCGATCCAACGAGTAAACGATGGTTTTAAGTTTAAACGTTGACCAAACATCCCGATCCAACGAGTAAACCGAATAAGCTCGCAACCCCGAGCGACAATCACTTAGTCACGTTTTAGGTTCAAATACATACCAAACATCCCGATCATGTATTTAACCCGCCAACAACGAACAATAAATAGAATAAGCTCGCAACCCCGAGCATCAATCACTTAGTCACGTTTTAGGTTCAAATACATATCAAACATCCCGATCATGTATTTAACCCGCCAACAACGGACAATAAATAGAATAAGCTCGCAACCCCGAGCATCAATCACTTAGTCACGTTTTAGGTTCAAATACATACCAAACATCCCGATCATGTATTTAACCCGCCAACAACGGACAATAAATAGAATAAACTCGCAACCCCGAGCATCAATCACTTAGTCACGTTTTAGGTTCAAATACATACCAAACATCCCGATCATGTATTTAACCCGCCAACAACGGACAATAAATAGAATAAGCTCGCAACCCCGAGCATCAATCACTTAGTCACGTTTAGGTTCAAATACATACCAAACATCCCGATCATGTATTTAACCGGCCAACAACGGACAATAAATAGAATAAGCTCGCAACCCCGAGCATCAATCACTTAGTCACGTTTAGGTTCAAATACATACCAAACATCCCGATCATGTATTTAACCCGCCAACAACGGACAATAAATAGAATAAGTTCGCAACCCCGAGCATCAATCACTTAGTCACGTTTTAGGTTCAAATACATACCAAACATCCCGATCATGTATTTAACCCGCCAACAACGGACAATAAGTAAAACAAGCTCGCTACCCCGAGCAATAATAATAGAATGCACTCGAACATCCCGAGCACCAATAATAGAACGTACTCGAACATCCCGAGTACCAATAATAGAACGTACTCAAACATCCCGAGCACTTATAATATGGTCTTACTGCTAGATTGCATGCCCAAGCTCAATGTAATAGGGCCTTACTGCCATATTGCATGCCCGAGCTGTTGATCCTGTCCTGAAATAATAAAATAGCACGACACAAAATATATGTCTACGAAATTCAAATATTAATTGGACAGGAATAACCATAATCAAGGCATGGTGACTGAGCGCCAAAATTGAGATCTATTGTTGAGCTGAATATTAGGCCAGATGCTGAGCACCACATATTTAGCTAAAGTAGATGCCGATCGAGAACTCGAATTAGGAACGAGAGTCCTAAGGTACCTGAGTGAGGCTGGATTCGGCATGGGCTAAGCCTAGACAAGATGCATATAGCCAATATAACACATCCTGAGCTCGGTGTAACTGTCCTCAAAGGTAATCTGTCCAGTGATGATTCTTCTGAGCTCTTCATGATTAGTTAATTTCCATTTTCCAATGCTTGTCTTTGAGAAATGAACATGGAATTCTTTCTACAATAGAAACCAGAGAATGAGCAAAACCATGGTTGTCGGGTTCGGGACATCTAAATCACTCAGACTTGAGTTTTCATTTAATCATCGATTGTCAAGAGCCATAGCTAAAGCACGACCAAAATTTTAGATAATCGAATTCCATATTATGATGCATCCTCCAGGGTATTATGCTGCATTTTATGCAGATCCTTCTGTAGCAAGCCCATCTAGAGCCTTGACCATCATGCTAAGAAACGGAATTAATCCAAAACCAAGCATGATATTCTTCTCAATATCTGTAGGTACAATGCACTCCTCTAGAATTTAGTATTCCTTCATTGATACGTAAAATCCATATCGTGACATGCATCTGTTGAAGTTGTCAACCCTCAAAGGTTGCTTTAGGAGCTGCACTTGCTCTTCCTCGTTGCACATGCCTCATTATTTCACAAGGAGTACCACCGGGCTCCAAAAGCATCACATTTTCTCTACCCTGCACCACCACTAGACGTGTTGTCCTCCAAATAAAATTTAATCTCAAGCTAATAATAGCAAGACCCAATCACGAATGTGAGAGAAATCGCAAAGTCAGGGTTGTGTTATATGGAAATGCCGAGATTTGCTCAGAATGTTTATGACTCCATATTTTTCCAGCATTATCATTTTGATGTCTATACCATTACAGTGTTTACTGAGACAGCATCAAAACTTGAAGTCTTCAAGCTTTGGATGAAATATAGCAAATTGTTCGATCCGGGTCTTCCCTTCAATCTCTTGAGTCTTAGCCAGCGGCATTACACCGGATACGAGCACTTCCGGTCACTACACGAAAATAATTGGAGAAATATATTCCCAACACTTACAAGCAAGATCCGACGCGTAGTCGGTTACAACGATGATGCTATCTTGACGGGTGGTGATATAATCAGTGGACACTTGCATCACCAATGCTGAGGAGGAGAGCATAGCACTGGCGTGCTTTGAAGATTGGGAGTTTCCGAATCCCCGCCTTCCCTCTCAACCTTCTTTCTTTTTAGATGAGTTCCAGGTGGTGGAGGATCTCCGCTGTAAAGAACATAACCCACATAAATTTCATGAGAAGAAGAAAAATAAAAGCTTGGATTCACACGATTTCAATATGCTGTTTTTTTTCTATATTTTGTAAATCAAATATTTAATGCAAAATAAAAAGTAGAGAATCTTCTTCTGATTTGGCTTCTCGAGATTTTTTTAGAACCATAATTCACTAGTCGAGCCATATATCTCAAGGAGATAGTTGTGGCTCTGATGACAATCCAACAAGAAATTTGTGGGCCGATGGTTTGCGCTTCTCTGTAGTAACACCCTAGCAATGAACTTGTCTTTCATTTAATGGTGATTTGGAAAAACCCATCGACGCATTAACAGAAGTAGCATTTAAATGAAAAGTTTGGCTGTTGAATGATCATCTTCTCCCGTCACTCTAAGCTTGCGGCTGGAGATGAAATGGTAAACAAAACCCGCGGCTCTAATGAAGATGGGAATTATAAAATAGTTGCCGGGAAGCGGTCCCATTGATCGATCCGGATCTTCGCTTCAATCTAGAACGCTGATTATCAAATCAGCCACAAGACTGATTGATGAGAGAGACTCTCACGTCACAGTGCTGTAAATGAGAAATTTTCCCCTGCGAAGAGCCTACGGATATTGAGGGAAAACACCGTGGAAGAGGCTGTTGCAGGGTTGATCCCCACTATCAGTGTCCCCGGCAACCACCACAACGTCACATTTTGATTATCTTTTTAAAGAGTGCACCGAGAAAGGTTTGGTTTACTTGCACATAGAAGCGTTCCTTTTCTCCTCTCCTTCATCTACGCCTTAGCTCGATTTTCCCACAGACGGCGCCAATGATGTTATCCCGTATTTTCGCTATTCGGTAGAGTAAACGCAATAGGAAAAATAAATAGGACATCATGATTTTTACGTGGAAAACCCCCCAAAACGAATGGAAAAACCACGGGACCTAGTCCAGTATGAATTTCCACTATAAACCATAATTTTTACAATGCTTTTTTGTACCAGAAATTGACATAAAAAATAAAAGGATGGATTTTGTTCTTCTTTCCCCCTCTCCTTTCAAGAGCCGAGAGCCCCCTCCTAAAATGATACTGAAGTCCTCCTTTAATATCCGAATTTTAACCACTTAATTAAACCTTGATTATAGCCTCTAAAATCCCATGATTTCGCCATTATCTCCCCTAATCATCCCATTAACTCTCCCATTTTAGCCACTAAGTGCCCCATATTTATGGCATGATTATCGGCCTGTTGGAATCGAAGAGGGGGGGGGGGGGGGGTGAATGAGATTCCTTGGCTACTTTAGCGTTTTAAAATGAGTTTGCAAAATAAAAGAGTTTGCGCTTGCGGAAGGCTTAAGTCAATCGATAAATAAAAGAAATGAAGAAGTGAATAAATAAATAAATGCGTAATGTAATAATGCGGTAAATGACAAGGATATTGTTATAGAAGTTCGGCGATGAATCGCCTACGTCTCCTCTTCCCGGTTAGATAACCTCCAACCGAGGTTCCACTAGAACAAATGGTCTTGGCCTTGAGGGCTCTTAGCCACAATACAACTCTTCCCGAGTTTACAAAGCTCTTCCTGAGCACAATACTCTTCACGAGTACACAAAGCTCTTCACGAGCTACCAACACTCTTCACGAGTCTTCTTGGTCTTAAGGGCTTCAAGGATAGCCACACACACTTGCACCAACTATACTTGTTGATGTCTTTACAATTTCGAACTTGCTTTGGTGTTGAAGGACCTTACAATTAACTCAATCAAACACCTTCACGGTGTACCAACATGAAGAAAACAAGACTCTAACAAAAAGAGTGAATTACAAACTCCAATACAACAACAATGTATGGAGATTGCAATGCTATTTGAAATTTGAATGATCAAAGCTTTGTAGAAGTTTGTAGGCTTGTTTCTTGTCTTCAAAATGCTTCAAAACATCCATATTTATGGTGTAGAAGGCCCCCAAGGCTCCTACTAGCCGTTGCTACACTCAAGGCTTGAATCACTCCTCGATCGCCTCGGAAATCGCCTTGGGCGATCTCCATCGCCACGTTCTAACGTTCAAATCTGGCCCATATCGCCTCAGGCGATGTCCCCATCGCCTCGGGCGATCGCCAGTTGAAAATTTGCCATAGGATCAATTCTGGATTGCCTGGGGCGACCATGCCATCGCCTGGCGCGCAGCGTGCCATCGCCTGGATCGATGGTGCGCGGCGTTGGCACGCATGGCTCGGATCGCCTGAGGTGATGGCCCGGATCGCCTGAGGTGATCTGCCAGATTTCAACACTCTCAAACTTTGCACTATTCGACCATCTTAAACTCATTTCTGGGAAACGTGGTAAACATAAACGTTGTAGCCCTTCCTCTTATCTAGGTGTGGACAAAATGTCATTGCATTTCATTAAGGTATGAAGAAGTTACGCCCAAAATGCTACAGCCGCTCAAACCTTGCTACAATCTGCACTTGTTATGACTTCCATGCCATTTTTCTCCATGATGCAATCCGAATTGGACTGAGATGTTTGAATATGAAATCTAGAATATTGGGTTGGGTTTCCAACCTCTTTAGATTCACATTATTTGGAGATTCGAGCCAAGAGATATAATCAAAACATTGTACTGCGCTTCAATTGGCTTCTATACGAATTTGCCCACCAACGGACCATTAGTTTGTGGGTCTTCATCCCATCATAAAAAATTGTTCCAACATCATTCCACACATGTTGAGCACTTAATTTGTTTGTTCATAGATCTCATTCCTTCTCGTCCAAGCTTAATAGATTCCTTGATAAAAAACATCGCTTGTCCTATGAACTCACATATGTTATTGTATAACTTGTGTTCTCTTCCATTGGTCTTTCCAACCAATTTATCAATCTAACTCTGTACACTAAGTAGACATATTAGTACAACAAATGCAAGTTTTGTTGATCATCAAAACTCAAAAATAAACCGGAGATAAATTAACGCATTAAACACAACCATGCGTTTAAGGCTCAACACGGCCCATAACCCCCATTAATTGCCATTATCTCCCACTAATCATGTCCGGAAAATCCGGGTTGATTAAACGATATGACCGGGTCTTATGCCGATGTTTGACCACGTGGAACCGAGCAGAGTATCGACTTCTTCGGGTATTTTCTTGTTCGGACGTTTTCCTGTTCGGCAACCATTTTACCCGATGTGGTCTAATTCCCCTACCACATCAGCATCGATATTAAAATTTATAATCATATACACACACGATGGATGTGCAGAGCAGATCCGGAAATTATATGTGCATAGTAGTCCGATGTCTTCTTCGATTCAAAAAGATTTCAAATGCTACGAACAATTTAGATGCTTCGATTCAAACATATTTCATGTAGATAACATTTTAGCAAATAATCTTTAGGTCAGGGAGACGAGATGAGACGACAAGATGATGGAGAAAATAATGATATGAGAATCGCCGGAAAATTGGAGATTTTACGTGCAAATGGGAAAAGAGATGACGTAAAGAGTTAATCTGAAATTAGGTTTAGAGTTTTTTTTATAACTTAAGGGTATTTTGGGAAATAAAAAGACACTTGCAAACCAATTTTTTTAAAAGTGAACTTATGTGAATATAATCCTCTCCTACATGTATTTTTTTGTAAATATTATTTTTATCAGACTTATTTGAATTAACTTTCTAAAAACAGCAATAATATATAATTTCGCTTACATAATTTTATAGATATCGATGCCACTTAACATAAATAACAAGAGACAAAATCTAGTTAGATTATGTTCAATTGATAAAAATATTACGTACGGATGAGGAAACACATTATTATTATTTTTTATTTTTTATTTTTTATATCAAGGAAACACGTTTTCATAGTATTAATTTATTGAGATGAGAATATCATCATACATAACGAATGGCATGCGATATTGCCATAGCAAAAAGGTTTCTGCCAAACCAATCTTTACAAATCTCATTTTTACCTGCGGTAAAATTTATTTTCATTTCTTGCAATTTCCCTCGTCTGTGACACCGCTTCTTCTTCAGCATATCTCTGGTGGTGATCATTGCTCCCACAACAGGACTCCACATCATCCTCAACGGTCGCTCCAGAACAGCCACTCCTTGCTAGTCGCCTCCGACGTGGTATAGAACTTTTTTCCAGATAGCTGCACAGGGCTGTGGCTTCGTTCATGAACGAGGGAGTATACCGGAGGTTGTGAAAACAGCCTCCGTCGGGACGGTCCCGGTACCAGTGGCGGAGATGATAGAAGGCTCAATTTGCTTGCGGAAAAACCGATGGAAACCGTTTTAGAGACAACACCAATTTTTGACTTTGAATACATGGCGGAAGCGATGGGGGCGGTCGACTTACGAGGGAGGAGGTTGAGGGGAGTCTTCGGACATGAACTCAGCATTAATATAAGAATTCACTCTTTTCCTTTGATGTCTCAAATTAAATTTTTTAGGTCATCATAAGACAAAGGCAGAGTAATATGATCTTTTCTTGGTTTTTTAATGCCCAATTTGTTACTCATAGCAAATAATCGAGATATTCTCCTTCGTTTCCAAGAAATGAGAGAAATCAAATTTTAGGGATACTTTTAAAGCTGTTTTAATTAGGGATTTTTATTTCCTCCGACTTGATTATTTTGTGTTGAAGATCAATCAATTACATTTTGCTGATATGTGTTTTGAAATTGCTTCTAGTCTCCTATGCTTGAAACCATGGTGTTTTCATTTATCTTACATGATTTTTATCAAGCAGGTTTCAGGCTTCACTTTAATTCATGGGGAGGGCTTTCCATCTCTTACATCAGTAATCCCTCGTTTCTGCAGTATGTTTTATGATATCCATAACTCTATGTTCTCTATTTGCTTATCAAGCAGAACGCATTTAACCCATCCTATAAGTCATCTTCTTGAATGAAGTTTATATCGTTCATCTGCATGTAAGTTGAGCAACATGTGCCTGCTATTGTATAAGTTTGTTTTTGTTGAATGTGTTTTTTTTGGATTCAAGACTATTTCGATAAAAATCCAAACATTGGTGCGGACGATAAACAATCAAAATCAAATATTTTGTCATTATTTGTAATTAAAAAGTTTAAACTCTCACAACCCATATAAAAAGATCCATTCTTCAACAATAAAATCAACAAAAAAATTCAGAACAGACAGAAAACGTAAAAATCATGACTAAAACACGTAGTTCACCAGTACTTCAGTTAAAAAATATGCAAACGACGAAAAGAGAGAGAAGTGTGACGTGTTGGTATGGTAATTAGCAAACCAACTGGATAGAGAAAATGAGCGAGAGACAAAAGGAGCGTGCTTTAATTTAAAAAGGGTAAAAAAGGAAATGTATAAAAATTGCTCTGACATTCATATCATAATATATGAACAGTAAGAACTACCATTTTTATTGAGACTCTAGTCTATAACTCATAAGGAAGAAAATATATTTATATATGGAATCAATATGTAGTATTTACAGATAAAAAAGTAATCGATTATTGGAAAGATTAATATACTTCTAATGTCGAATCAGAATAACTATGACAAAACTAACGCAAGAGTAATTGAAAAACAAATGTTTCATTTCAGATTTTTTTTTCTTATTTATTGAAACAAATATCTAGAAAAAATTTGTATTGTCATATTCCCTATTTTTCAAATGCAAATTAAATACATTGAAGCAGCTTTAGCGGAGTATAACAGCTTCAAGTTCGAATAGACATATTCAAAGTTTGATTTGAAACTCAAACTTTAATTATTTTAGGTTTGAATTCAATTCGAAACAAAGCTCGAATTGGAGCTCGATTCAATATTTTCGAGCTTGAAATCGAGTTTTTTGAGCCTGCTAAATTTTGAAAACCCAAAAATTTGTTGTTCGAAAATGTCAAAAAGAATACCAAGGCTAAACCATCAGATCATTAGTTGAAGAAATGTCCAAAAGCTACCAAAATGTCCAAAAGCCACAAAACATTGATGTTCGAAAATGTCCCAAGGTAGAAGAACAGGTTGAATCCTTAGTTGAAGAAATCAAAAAAATTATAGTTCATGAAGTCACCCGCCCCTACCTCGCCGCCATGTGAAGACACCGCCGCGGAGGAGGAAAAACCAAAAGATGAACCAGATGCGGAGGTGGAAGCTGCTCCACTTCTTCCACAGGAGGTAACTCCATTGGGGTATCTCCATTCTCCTTGTTGGCCTGAGACTTAAAGGTTAACGAAGCATTCTCCATGTCGTATAATGTGGTGGCGTGGAGAAAAGAGGCGTTAATAGTGCACCCGCAGGGATGTCGGCGGGAGTGAAAATGAGAGTAATTAGGCTAGGGCTTTGGCCAAAACAGACTCCACAGAGTAAAGATTGTATTTTTTTAATTTAATAATTATTATACATAATAGTTATATATTTAATATATATAAATATAAATATTGGGAACAGTTCCTGAACTATAAATTTGGGCTCGAGTTGGCGCGAAAAAATATTCGAACATGTAGTTCGGCTCGAATTCGAATCGAATATTTTTCGAGCATGTTCGAAAAGCTCGCGAACCTGCTCGATTCGTTTACACCCTAAGCCCAACTCATGAATAAATCATATTTATGATATTGCAAACTCTCAATAATTGCTCATATAAATTGAATACATCATCTTTAAGTCTAATATTAATTGTAGGAACGAGCAGTTGCTTTTTTACTAAAGTTATAGTTTGTAGTAGACATTCAACTTGAATTTTTTTACATCATACAACCATTGGTGGAGCCAATAGCTTCTAGCTCAATTGGCATCAGAAGCTCTAAATATTTAAGAGATGTCTCATGTTCAAGACTTCAAACTCCTTCCTCTTTGCCTATAAAAAACAAGATTATTGGCGCAGCCACATTGAGGAAAGAGATGGATGGCAAGTGCTCTCTCTTGCAAAAATAAAATAATTATTACGAGGTAAATTTTGTTTAAAAAATTTACATTACCCCCTGTTACCTCATTTTTTGGTTCCATTTGTAACAATGAATTTATCAAGAATTTACAATACTTGTTCTTCAACAATGGAGGAAGAATCAGACAGAAAATAAACATGGGGAAGAAAAACTCTGTGAAGGGGGCGAGCAGCCTCCTCCTCTGCGATCCAAGTCCCCCCCTCAACCTAATGTTCCCTTCCTTTTATCCTTGGTAATGGGCGTTAATTAGGGCTTTTAATTAAGGCCTCTAATGACAATTAAATGGGTCAAAATAAATGACAAATGGGTTAATAAAATGATATGATAATAGGCCTATTAAAAAGATAATGGGCCAAGGTAGGATGGTCTCTGGTATCTTGTCAAATCGAGTCGAGCCAATAGAGTTCGGGTCCAAACCGCATCGGGACAATTATCGGGGTATCAGGAGTATCCCCCTCTAGTCGAGCTAGAGTAGCGCTGTATCGACTCCAACTGGTTAGGTGAGGACCCGGATCGGTAGTCCTTTGAATGACAAACCATGATGTGATCTTGCGCAGTGCCGAGTTCCCAAGTCGTGCTGTCGGTAGAGCCCTGATAATTCGAATGTCGATCCTTGATGAAATAGGCGGCTCATAAACCCCACACGAGGAACAGATGTGATCATAATACTGAGCTCCTGTTACTAATAGCAAGTCGGAATGGGCAGTAGGAATCCGAAATAAAGCTACTATAATCGAGAGTTCCGAGCTGACAAAGGTGATCGAGAGATCCGAGGTGATAAAATGCTTATCTTTGCTGGGCCGGACTGAGCAAATAAAGCCCGCCCGACCTGATCTCCTGAGATGATGTATGAGAAGATAATACCCCTCCGACATGATATGAACAAATATTGCTCGCCCGATTGATCTGATCTTAGCTCCGACATAAATAAGAGCAAATAATGCTCGCCTGAACTCCATAATCAATAAAGCCTAGCTCAATTCCATGGCAAATACAACTCGCCGAACTCTGGAGCTAATAAACATCTGGACATCCAGAGCTTGATAAATATGTCGTGCTGAGCAAACAAAATACAGCTGAACTCCAAAATGATCCATAGACATCTAATAACTTTGGGCTGATCTGACTCCATAAGTAGTACCGAGCCGAGGAGTAAATAAGTTGATGTGAGATCCAGAGATGAAATATACCGAGCAAATGATACATGTCTGTTATCTTGGCAGGGCTGACCTGCAATAATAACTGTTTTCTGGGCAGGGTTGACCTGTCTGAACTCTGAAGATAATAAACCGAGCATATAAGTCTCGCCCGACCTGAGCTCCAGAGCTAATAGGTATGCGAAGCAGATATAGTTCATCCGACATACATAATCACTAGATATGAACAGATAAAACTCAGCTGAACTCCCCAAACTAAAGAGCATCCGAACTCCAGGATGATAAATGCGCGTAGGAGATATAGCTCATCTGAATTTGCAGAGTGACTTGAGCTCTTGAGATTATACAATGCTGAGCAAATAAAGCTCGTCTCATCTGATCCCGGAGAATAAATATAAGTAGACAAGACCTGTCCGGTCTGGACTCCAGATAATAAATATGAGCGAATGAGTCCCGTCTGATTCGAACTCCGGGGCAGACTATCCAATAAAATCGTGCCTGGGCGGAACTTAATTTTCCAAGTCAAGGCTGACCTTAACTTTCATAGTAGTCAGGGCGGACCTTAACTTTCATAGTAGTCAGGGCGGACCTTAACTTTCATAGTAGTCAGGGCGGACCTTAACTTTCATAGCAGCCAGGGCGGACCATTAGCTTTCATACAGGGCGGACCATTAGCTTTCATAGTAGCCAGGGCGGACCATTAGCTTTCATAGTCAAGGCGGACCATTAGCTTTCATAGTCAGGGCGGACCATAACTTTTTATAGTAGTCAGGGCGGACCAACTTTAATAGTCAGAGCGGACCATAACTTTTTATAATAGTCAGGGCGGACCATAACTTTCATAGTCAGGGCGTACCATAACTTTTATAGTAGTCAGGGCGGACCATAACTTTCATAGCAGCCAGGGCGGACCATTAGCTTTCATAGCAGCCAGGGCGGACCATTAGCTTTCATAGTAGCCAGGGCGGACCTTAGCTTTCATAGTCAGGGCGGACCATAACTTTCATAGTCAGGGCGGACCATAACTTTTATAGTAGTCAGGGCGGACCATAACTTTCATAGTCAGGGCGGACCATAACTTTCATAGTCAGGGCGGACCATAACATATCTCCTCATCCCAACTTCAACATTCACACACCACTCCCGAACCTCTATACCACTACACCACATCCGAATATGTTAATCAAAAATCCGGATCAAATAAAGATCAAAAGCTGATGAATAAGGCCTTACTGCGGGATCGTATGCCTGAGCTGATATAATAGGGGCTTACTGCGAGATTGCATGCCCGAGCTGTCCGATAGGGGCTTACTGCGAGATTGCATGCCCGAGCTGGTGATTCTGTCCTGAAATAATAATAAAATAGCACTGCCCAAATATATGTTAACGAAATTCAAATATCAGTTGGATAGGAAGAACCGTAATTAAGGCAAAGCGACCGAGCGCCAAAGTTGAGGTTGAATACTGAGGTCTAGCTGATGGCTGAGGCCGAGGTGGCCGAGCTGATGTCCGACAAGGCCGAGTTGGGGCCATGGTGGCCGAGTCCGAGCTGAGGGCCGGATTTGACCCGGTGTTTCGAACCACATGTGCATAATCGACACATGTCGAGCATAAGCAAGGTGTACATAGCCAACACGCCTTGGGTTCAGTCAAATGTCATGCAAGGCTAAAAGGGTGACATATGTTGTTATACGTGGAACATGAAAACATCTCCAGAATAGTTGAGGCTATAGAATCTGAGATTGATTCAGTCAAATAACGTATCTTACGAATCATTACGTACTTAATTGTGCCGAAAACATTGATGGACATAAATCAGGACATTATGATCCATACCTTCTCACATGGTTGCTGGTGGTTGCTACTTGATAGGCAGGAATTTGCTCAAAAGGTTTTGCATGTTTGCCCAGCTCAAAAAAAACAATGATGCAATATACTCCCACAAGAAAATTTTTGGGATAGCATAGCAATGAAATTTCTTCTCACATGGTTCACTATTTTTGAATCAATGAATACTTTCCTAATGATTATAATTATTTTGCTTATTTGCAAGATGATGTATGTGCATGCATGCATAGAAATCTCATCTAAATGCATAAGGGAAACAACCCCTCGGTGCCCAGACACATGTAATGATTGTCTTGAAGAGATAATTACATAAAAATACTCTTACGATTAAAAGCAAGCCCACCAAATTTAATCAACACCGACTTGCATTGTCTACTATACAGCAGCACACAGAAGGCATATATTTTCAATAAATGTCATCTTTAGGTTTGACATCACTCCCCCACCATCTTAAAATTCTAAAGATACAGCTAACTTTCTCCCAGTCCACAAGTTACAAAATGAGCTTGACTAAGAGATTACTTTTCTTCAATTCTTCTGACTTTGACTTTCATTTCCAAATTACAACTAATAACTACATGTACCACACACAACACGCCATAAAGGGCATTTAAATTGGATGCAAGTGTACAGATACTAGTAATCTGACCTATCGCATCTGTCTAATCAAACGCTTGAGAATAATTTTTAGCAACCTTGTGAAGATTAACTATTCCTACTCAACAAAAGCTAAAGACAATATGCATCAAGTCAAAAAAACTTACTGAATCCAAAGTCTGGAAACCTTTCTTGGAGCATGCTAGTACAAGAGGATTCAAAGATTGAAATGGGGAGAATAGGTCTTCTCCGTCTTTGACATTAGAATATCCATGAGCACTCTCAAATTCATGCAGAGTACTGAAAGACTTCTGTAAGTTCCCGAAATTAGCATGGGGATAAATTTTTGCAAGATAAGCTTCAGGACCAGGAACCTGCTTTTTGCGCAGTGAGCGCTTTAGAATAGCCCATGAACCATCAAGGAGTCTAGAATTGTATGTTCTACCAGCCGTTCCAAGGGCAGAGACAACTAATCCTTCATTTATAGAGAGATGGGCAGGAGGGTTTGCTTTCTCCCCTCGAACAATCCATTTAACCATGAATTCAAGTGCATAATAAGTTAGTTCGATGTTATCTGATCGCATTGCTACATCAGCAATATAATTGCAGACATTCCAGGGAGGGCATAAAGACTTGTTCTGATCCATTTCCTTCCATCTCTCTATAATTGATAACGAGGTGTCCAGCCTGGCATTTGTAACACAGCTTTGCACACACTCCGTGAACGCGTTCAATGACAGCATATATCCAGATTTCAGTGTCAGATCAATGTACTTCAGGGCAGAATCGATCTGGTTAGTTGAGAGAAGCATGCCAATGACTAAGTCATAAGACTCATCATCAGGTAGAGATTCCTTGTAATCTATTCCTATTTGGAGCATCCTTAACAACTCCATTGCATCTACGAACTCCACCATTGTTCTTCTTAGTCTTCAACAAATCACAAACAATAGGATCATCCGTGCGTTTGGATTCGATGAAGTTTCTCGAATCCATCGGTGCTTTCTAATCTTAAACCGAAGATTTGCCTTGAAACCCTTTCTAATCCTTAGCTTCCAAATCCTTGGCTATGGCGGCAACTCCTGTTAAGGAGCTCGAAGAAAGGACACCGAAAGAGTGAAATGCAGCAGGACCGAGAGATGAAAGATTTAACTCGGACAAAACAACAAACGCATAGAAGGCATGGAGATGTGAACTACGATTTAGGCAGCAAGGTGTCCAGGAACAAGCCACAGCAGATCACAAAACCACCCAAGATGGGGAGAAATCGGGATGAAAACAGCACCCTGTACCACCGCAAAAAATCGCACCACCACAGCTTATGTCCAGTACCTCCACAGCCTCGCGATGGGCAAGAGAACGAACCACAATCTCGAGCCCCTTGTCCGATCCTGTCACAACCCAGAATCCATCTTCCAGAGTTGTTCGAAATGTCCCCTTTTTTTCTTCTTTTTTCCAGACGATTGCCTCCTTCACCGACGATGAACTCCCCAAATATCAACGTCTTAGCTCGATTTTCCCACAGACGGCGCCAATTGTTACCTCATTTTTTGGTTCCATTTGTAACAATGAATTTATCAAGAATTTACAATACTTGTTCTTCAACAATGGAGGAAGAATCAGACAGAAAATAAACATGGGGAAGAAAAACTCTGTGAAGGGGGCGAGCAGCCTCCTCCTCTGCGATCCAAGTCCCCCCCTCAACCTAATGTTCCCTTCCTTTTATCCTTGGTAATGGGCTTTAATTAGGGCTTTTAATTAAGGCCTCTAATGACAATTAAATGAGTCAAAATAAATGACAAATGGGTTAATAAAATGATATGATAATAGGCCTATTAAAAAGATAATGGGCCAAGGTAGGATGGTCTCTGGTATCTTGTCAAATCGAGTCGAGCCAATAGAGTTCGGGTCCAAACCGCACCGGGACAATTATCGGGGTATCATCCCCCAAAATTAAAGTTTGCCCATCAAAAATTACATTTTATCTACTTTCAAATTAAATTGACCCCCTCAATCTTTTTTGCCCTAAATTTTTTATATTAATATTTTTTGTCATTTATATATTTTTTCTGTGTCCACGACTACATGCAACTACGCAAACATAACCTTGGTGACAGGGCTTTTTGTCTGCTTGAGCAGTGCAGCAAAGATAACAAATAAAGCACAGGCCATTACTTCCCTTGCAGCTAAATGGCATGCCTGTGTCACAATCAACTCATTTGATGAATTGGATGACGAAACTCCCATGGCTGAGATTGCTTCAGCCGGGACTAGTTATCCAGTCACGTCTGATTTGGATACTGATAATGAAGAAGACGGAGATGATGTACTAGACAATACGAACCTCGTGCCCGTTGTTGCAAATACAATTTCCTACCAGAAGAGGCAAGCACTAGGTGAGCATAGTTCTTCCACTATTTAGTTCCATGATATGCATGAGCTGATTGACAAAACATATTTTTGCTAAATTGTAAATATTACACAATACCCGTTTAAAATCACGTGTACTTTTTGAATATTATTTTTGGGCGTAAATTACTCGGTATCCCGCTTACTTGTGAGGTGGCATGTTTTAAGTACTATTGTCGAGATACCTTTAATGAGTTCAACCTTTTTGGGAAAAGTGAGTTTTAATAGTTCTAATGATCATCTGTTGTAGTGACATATTTTGAACATAATGAAGCTGGAATCACGGTGTATGGCTTTATTCTGGATAGGACGTGGCTACATATAATCTTTGTAATTCAGCTTACTCTCACAGTGTGTATATTGAACAAAACAATTGGCATTCATGATTTGCATATCGTCCTCCTGTGTTCAGGTGTCGTATCAATTTGAAAATGTCGTGACTGCAAAAAAATGCTGTTATTTGTCTGATTCAACTTCGAACCCGGGGCTCCAAATTCATCGGTGTGGTATGAACGTGTTGTACCCAACAAGATATAGCTAAAATTATGTGCAAGATCTATGGTCAAGTGTGTGATAATATAATCTTAAATTAACCAAATAATGTCAGCTTTCTTGTAGTTTTTCTGTGGTGAGATGGGGTTATTTTGTTGAACGTGAATTCAAGATTGTGTTTTTTTTTTTTCTTCTTGAATTGGTTATAAGATTTTATTCTATGGAATTAAGAGTTATTCTATTCTATTTTCTTTTTTAATTCGTTATGCAAAAGGTTAACCCTTGATGCTGGTAAAATCATCCCCACGATGGATCACTATATTTAGAAATAATTTAAAATTATTTCATTGTTGATTGGTCATAACAATGGCAGCAAACTGCTGATAAGCTATCCAGGCAATAGAAAAACCAGGAAAGAAAATAGAATCCAGTCTTTCCATCTTGTTATGAATGCTGACATTCCATTCTTATGACCCCGGTGGAGTAGGAATCACCTTTGTGATCGGAACAAGATTGGTTGACGGTAGGCTGCATATAAACATCGAAACATGAACAATGTTTAGTAAAATTTCGATAAATCTAAAAGCTAGAAGTTGGAAAGAACCTTACAGGCAGTTGACAAGGGGTAGGAAGCCTGAAAGATTGCATCGATTCGGAAGTTTCTGAGCTTTAGCAGGTAAGTATCCAGGATTCAATGGGTTTAATCTAAGACACTGGCATAAATCATCGATATCGCCTGCACTAGCAACGGTGGTGGCACCGTTGCAACACTGAATTCCGGGCATGAGAGGAAGAAAATTGCTGAGATATCTCGAACAAGGAAACATGCTTTCTAGGATACTTCCGCAGTCAATTGCAATCACTGGTACAGGACTCTGAACTAGAGCCATTACACATACCACCACCATTAAAATCATTTTTGCCATGTCTGGTTTTACGTTGGTATGATGTTTTTGGGTGTATTGTTGAATGTTTTCTTTTCTTCTATGCTCTGTATTGATAATGGATGCTGTTTACTTATATTGCTGTTACTGGTGAAGATTTAGGTGAGTGAGGTGTGGCAACAGTAAGAACTGAGCTGTAAATGGGGATGAGACAAGATTTTCATAATATGGTTGGGTTATTATTAGAATCTTGGTAGAATTTGGTGTGTGGGATTTAACGAGTGAAATAGTTTCTTAAATTAATTTAATTACTTGAAAAAAAGTATTTATTTCATTTAATATATTGTTAAAAAGCTCATATATAAATTGAGTTATTTATGTACTTTAATATTATTATTTCTTGAAATAAAGATGAATACAGTTTCATTTTTTTATTGAAAGGAGTTGGTTTTTAGTTGTAGTAATATATTTAAGATCTCTTTTCTATTTTTAAACAAAGTGTTGAAAACACATGTTTGTAAAACTAAAAAATATTAATGAAGGGTACGATAGATGAATATTGACTTTTCCAGTACTAGTCTCAAATTTTTAGAACTAATCAATATAGACTCACATAAATTATTTTTAATCAAAAATAGTCCTAGTAAATGTTTTTAACAAATTCAGTCACACACAAATTAATTTTAACAAATTTGTCTTATAAATGAATAGGGTGCTTTGAAATTACATTTGATTAAAAATAAAAGTTTGGGATTAGAATTGTTTAAAAATAAAAGTTTTGGACTAAGATTGTTTAAAGTTAAAAGTTTTGGGACTATTTTTAATTGAAAATAATTTTATGAAATTATATTTGATTAGTGCTAAAAATTTGGGATTAGTATTATAAAAACCCATATTCTATGATAATATTTTTGAAATTTACCGTCGTAATCATCTATGGATAGATATTAGCGAATGGCCCAGCAACATAATCGTCAATATTCTTATACCTACAAATGAGTACATACCGCACCCGCAATTTCTTTTTATATATATTTTTTTTTTGAAAATTTACGTTTTATCTCCCTATTTTAAAAAAAAACATTTGCCCACTCAAATTAAATTCCTGGCTATACTCGTGCATACACGAAAGGATGGTTGATACGAAGCTTTACAACGTCGCTACCTACCTCGTGAGGTAGCGTCTCATGTGGTAGTTTCATCAATATTAGATTGATATATTCCCATTAATATTAGATGTGAATATACCCATTCAATTGATAGATCTATATTATCCGATAAGATGGCTAAGACCAATTTTGCTCATGCATGGTAATGGTAGCATAAAATATAAGGGCCGAGAAGCATATGGAACAATTAAAATGTTCGCAGTTACCATTTTATTCATAATTAATGATCAGTACAAGAAATTAAACACCACGCCACTCCTCGGCTCCAAATTATTAAGCTACAAAAAGTAGTCATCGTCGAAACCCTTAATTTCTTCAAATCCTGTTCCAATAAACAAGACAACCCAGTGATCAGTTCTCTTATTTTGCATGCTTTTGTCTTTTTAATCTCATACTTTTAAATATTGATTTAATTACCTGTCGCAGTCGACATTGGGGTCGATTCTTACGCGATCTGAGACATTGCAAAGCTTAGGAAGTAGCTGGACTTTGGCTAAATTAATGGGGAAGGACCTCATTGTGTCTTTGAAACACTCGCAAATGGCTTTCCGGTCTGCTGGAGACGTGGCGGCTATCTTGTCCACGGACCGCACAGCGCTGCAGCACGCGACACTCGGTGCTGCGTCCCCGCTCAGCAGGAATGTCTCACATGGAACCATCTGGGCCACAGCGTTGTTGCACTGAATCTCCGCTGTGAGATGGCCAACCATTACGGAAGTTAAAAAACACCACAGCGGCTAGCCACCTAAAGCTGTTGCATCCCATTATCAGCTTCTTTGGGTTTAATGAGTTTATTAGGATGGCATAGGAGGAGCCCTATTTATAATGATGCAGAACGCATGAAAGTTGTTGGATCTGTTTTAATTATTTTGGCTTTTTGCATGGGTTTGATTTTATTTTTTTTTACAATTCCTAAAATTGTAGGGGATGGACTCGAATCGTTTACGAGCGGAGGAGGTGACGACCACTAAACCACTGGTCTTCTGGGTTTGATTTTTAAACTTTTTCTGAATTAAGAAATCGTTGTTTACGGAAAAAACTCACCATTAGAGGAAAGTGTGGCGTAGTAATGGTTGTATCTACGTACCGACAATTGTCTTTACATACCCGAAAATAATAAATGCTGCAGGCGCACCCACGGTTTGTTTGTTTGATGATGTCATTAGGAGCATCATCACCGTTCATTTTGAAATCTTTTCTTCAAATTTTAAAAAAAATATTTCACGTAGATGATGGATGATATCCTGAAGGCAATATCTTCAGGACAGCAACAATGTTTCCCGCACCCACGGTATTGTAAGAAGACCAGATCAATTTCAATTATTACAGCAGTGGTTTCCACCAAAAGATGCTAAACCATCATCGCACCCACCACCTCCACCAGCACACCCTATTCCCTCCCCACACCACCATAGCCACCGCCTCCACCTCCATCTCCTCCCTGCCCAGATCCGTCATCGCCGTTTCTCCTTCCGCAACATCGAGCACATCTCCTTCCACCTCCACCAGACAAAATAATAAATCTTCGTCGAGCACTCCGCTGAAGATGATTTCTACAAAGCAATGCAAGCAGATCTAAATAATAAATGTTATAGAAACATGAAAAAGGAAAAAAAGAACAAAAAACCAGCAACTAACTTCAAGTAGGTTTACCAAACTATTTTAGTATTGCCAAATCACATACATACCTTCACCCCTTTCCGCAACCCACAACCACTTCAAGCATTGCCATCACTTTTTGCACGTGTAAAGCAATTTCTAAAGCAGTTTCTTCATCTTTCTTCATTCTCTTGCCCGTCTTGAAGAACTCCTCGATTTAGTCAAGTTTCTATACAAAAAGATGGGTATTGTCTTGGGCTTACGATAGCTAGTGTTTGGGCCTCAAATGCATTTTCCAGTCCAATTCCGAAGCCCACCTGGAAATTTGCAGAACTTGTTGCCAACGAAAATAATTTCTGAAATCCCACCATATCATTCTTCCGCAACATCGAATCAATTTTCCTTCTCTAAAAAAAAAAAGGCACTTATGGGTCGGTACCATTTGGTGGACAAGAATTCAGTATAATCTACCAAAAAAATAGCAATTCATTTAAGTGTATTTCCTGTTGAAATAATATTAATAACCCTTTCGCGGTCACTGTAGCACAAAATCACTGTAGCACGTGCACAAAAAGTTATGTAGCACTTGCACAAAAAATACTGTAGCACGTCCATCGCAAAATTCTAAAATTTTTTTGCCAATCAAAATCAATTTTAGTGCATCCAATGTCAAAAATCGTGCACCATCATGTTAAATAATCGTGCACCAACATGTTAAAAAATCGTACACCCCATTACAAAAAATCAAGCACCCAGCCCGCCCCCCCCACCACCCCACCTCAATTACAAAAATCAAATGCACCACCTAGATAAAAAATCATGCACCAAAGGTTAAATATCAATTCACGCAGAATTAAATGAACTTCTATCAAACAAGAACATGAAACCCACAAAATCTGAGCTCAATGTGGCAAGCAGATTGGAAATGAAAATTACTCAAAATTAGCAATAAAATGGATTTTTTTTAAAAATTGAGCGTAACCTATCTAAAACAAGGAATTTCAGTTTCGTTAGTGGTGCCAAGAACACTTTAGTACTAATGGGTTAGATCTGGCTCGAGAAGATGTTTACGTGCATAGATCATAATATGCAAAAATTCCTCCTGGATCAAAAGTTGTGGCCGTTTTAATTTTGGCCCACAAACAACACGGTTATATTCAAAAGTTGGTGCATGATTTTTGTACATTGGTGTACGATTTTTGTACATTAAGGTGCATTTGATTTTTAGCATCATAGTGTACTTGAATTTTGTAATGTTGGTGCATGATTTTTAATCTTTTGGTGCAAAATTTTTTAATATTGTGATGCACAATTGGACATTGATGCACTAACATTGGAAAATCATGGACCATAATTGCATAAGGCTTTTTACCCATGATGTACGATTGAAGAATTTCAGAATTTTTACCCATGATGCACAATTGAAGAATTTCAGAATTTGTACCCACGATGCACGCTTGGACATTGATGCACTAACATTGGAAAATTGTGCACCATAATTGCATAAAAATCGTGCACCATAATTACAAAATAATGTGCATCAATGTAGAAAAAGTCGTGCATCAATGTACAAAAATCGTGCATCAATGTCCAAAAAGCATGCATCAATGCACAAAAATCAGCCCAATGTACAAAAAATCGTGCATCAATGACTAATTTTAGTGCACCAATGTCCAATTTTAGGTTGATGCACGCATATGGTTAAAAAATAGTGCAACAGATGTATGAAATTCTAAGAATTTTTTACCATGATGCACGAGATTTTTGCCTCAAAAATTCTTAAGTGCTGCACGATTCTGAATTTTTTGAACGTGAAACCATGCATCAAACTTCCCATGATGCACGATTTTTTACCCATGATGCACGATTTTTTTACCCATGATGTACGATTGTCAAGTGCTGCACGCGTGCACCATTCTTCACATCATCCCACTTTTGCTCAAATGCCGAAATCCTTCATTGTTCAAAACTCAAAAATCAGACCCATTTTTTTAAAAAAAAAAACCTAAAAATAAAAACCATGCATCGATGAAAAATGGAAAAATTATCCCATTCTAGGGATAATTATTCGTTTGTCCAAAAAAAAATTCCTTACAAGCTCAATTTCTCCATTTTCTGTGTAATCAGATCTTATTCCGGTTTTAATTTATTTTTTAATGAACAGAGAGCTTCGTGCCTCCATTGAGGCTACGATTGCTAATGGGGGATGGCACACAACCACCGCGTGTGGCGACGTTTGAGAGCTTTGCGTCTCCATTGACGAGGCCTGCTCTCTGCCGATAGAGGTGGCGGAGGAGCTCCGACACATGTGGGAGGTACAGTCGGCGGAGGAGCCCTGCATATTGTGTCGAGGAAGAATAGGATGGATAATAAGTTTGGGAGATGGGTGTGAGGGGTATTTTCGTCTTAATAAAAAACTTAACTACATAAATACTTAAAATATGGACATATTTGAATTGTGTTTTTGGTACTGAAATGTATGCTAATAATCAAGTCTTACCTTTGGCATTTGTAATTGTTGACGAAGAAAACTTTGTGTTATGGATATGGTTTTTGGAGATGATTAGCAAGCATAATGTGAGAAGATCTAAGGGTGGTGTATTATTGATTTCTGACCGTCTTCCGGGCCTCAATGCATCAGCCGATATATCTACGGGTGACTCGTTCATACCACTCACTATATCCAACCACACATCACAATATAGTGGCATGTCCACACATAGATCACGTACCATCTCCCATTTCTGTATATACGCAACATGGTGTGCACTCTAATCTTTATTGATAATACCCATTCGGTCAACTGAATGTAATTTATCATCTCATAATCATGGATCTGTAGGGATGTCTTGTAGCATTCCAAATTGACAAAGAACCTTATCAGGATGGTGCATTTCAACAATATCATAACAAATTAATTGGCCGGCATATGCCCATAATTGGTGGCTCAGATGTTCAGTGCACTCATCAGGGTATGACTGCCATTGCATTAAAATAATATAAACAACATTATCTATTTTTCATAACAAACACAACTAATATATTGCTTAATTGAGTTGATGGCTGCTCATCAAGAATGTCCTAATGATGTATAGAATGCTTTTCTGTTTCCGTAAACCTTAAATGGCATGCCCATATGTAGAACCACAATTACAAATCTATAAATATTTTAAAACATATAAAATAACACAAAACATAATTACATTATTATTTTGCACCATATGGAGCAGCATGTAACATATTCTCCTCATCGATAATGATTGGGTCAAAGTCGAATACAGCCTCACCCAGAGTTAAACCTGGTATTCTTGACCATGCCCAAATCTAAAATATTATCATGAATAATATTAGTTAAATATGATGAGAAAAATATTTCAAACATTTGAAAAGTGCAAAAATAAAGTTTACATGTACGACCTGTAATGCACCACCTATCACTTTTTTTCCTCTCATTGAGGAAATTCATAACTCACGGTATAAATATGTCAACACGGCAATACCTCAACTATAATTGTCAACAGAATCAATATCCTCTAACTTCTGTAAAAAAATAACTTACAGTATTGCCGGAGGAATCAGGGAACAAAATTCAACCTAACTTCAATAATACACAAGCCCAAGTATATCTGACTACATCTTCTGTCGTATTGTACTCATTAAGAGCATTATTCACCAAATAATGATTTATTGCAGATAGGTACAACTTTGCACCTTTAAAGTGTGCGATATTCGGTGTAAACCCCAAAAGCAAATGTGAATATTCTTGCCACTCAGGTATACTCCTAATGTAATCAACACCAGATAATACGATACCATCTACTGGCAATGCCCATATCACTGATATGTTTTACAGTGTGATGGTTGCCTCCTCGGATCGAAAGTAGAAAGTATGTGTTTCAAGGCACCATTTTTCAACTAAAGCCGTGATGAGGTGAAAGTCAAGTGTAATTTTACCTGACATATAAACACCATAAAGTCCAACCGACTCACAACACGTGAATCGAGGGGACAAAGATCCCAAAAATATTCATCATGGTTTCCACCTCGAAGTGTAGTATCAATATCACCTGCCCAATCATTCTCAGATCGATGAGATGACTGCAAAGATAGCAAATGACTGTCAATCAGACCTGGTGCTCTTTGTAAATCCATCCTGAAAATTACACAACATTGCTACATAACAAAAATATAAACATGGCCTCCACCATCCGCCACCAGCCACCGTCGTCGCCAAAAATGGCAACCACCTCCCGACACCCCAACGACCTTAAATAATCCGGCGGTTTCCGCCACTCATCTCCAAACTATAACTATCTTTTCAATAAAAACTACTAAACAACAAAAATCAAACACAAACAACAAAATAATGTAAATTTTATAACTTTCAGAAAATTTATATTACAGAAAAAATATTATCTCAGCTTCAAGGATGATAAACAATTAAGCTCCACAAATTGCAAACCACAACAATTTTGAAAATTTGGCAAAAAAAAGTGGGAAGATTTTGAAAATTTTCGGAAAAAATTTTCGTCTGCAAGAGGAGAGAGAAAAAAAGAAGAAAGGAAGAAGCAGAATAAATAAAGAAGAAAGAAAGGTCGGCGTTAAAAAACATTATTGAAGGCGCCATCTGATATTACATCTTTTAAAAAATATCTGAAGGCGCCATCTAAGATGATGCCTTTAATATTTTTTTTCGTAGGACTAAAGACTCCACTTCAGGTGACGATTTTAGCTGAAGTCGTCACCTGAAGTGGCGTTTAGGTTAATTTACAATTACTTTAAAATATTGATTATTTTGTTAAATTAATAATTTTTTTTGAATATTTGAATAAAAAATCCCATGGCATTAGATGGATGTTACGTGGATCTGTATCATCCGATGATATGATTATATAGTACAATCTGCATTTTGTCCTGCGAAGCACTTGAAAATTCCCCAACAATCAACATCAGCATTTTCTATGCTCAAGCCGTCACGAATTGATTCGGAAGCCTCCCAGTTATCTGTTTCACGTTCGGTAAACCTAAAGCTATGAAGAAAGTGTATAGAAGCGGCACCGTGCATCCAACGCCACCGGCGGTTTCAGACCAGCTGCTTTCGATTTTACCTGCGGCGATATTGACTTTGACCGCCGCTTTATCTATTGCAGAGAGGGAAGTTTTGGCATATCTCATCTCTTGCTCCACCGCTAACTTTTCCAACACCCACCACAAGAAAATCCCCTCCGCCGCCGCAGCCGAAAGTTCCATGGGTGCTGCGGCAGACCACATTCCATACTTCAGCTGCTACTGCTTCCAGTGCTACATGAGCTACTGGGTGAAGTGGGATTCGTCACCGAATCGTCAGCTAATACACGAGATAATAGATGCATTTGAAGATAGCCTTTTGAGCGAAAGGAAGAAGGAGAAGAACAAGAAAGAGAGGAGGAAGGGTAAAAGTATCAAAAGAAATGTTATTGCTCTTGAATCAGAAGATCCCAAGAAGTCCGAGCCGAGTTTGACCAATCAAGATACTAACTTTCCCGATTTGAACTTGATAGCCAAGAATGATTCTACCAGCGGCAGCGAGGAGGAAAAGAACGGGGAGGAGGAAGAGGCAGAGAAAGGGTCGATTAGGAGGTTTATGAGTTTTCTTGGTGACAGGATTTGGGGCGCTTGGGGATGAAGATATTGATTAAGGTTGGTTGATTTTGTTTTACAGTTTGCTTGAATACCTTTGAAGCAATTTTCAGTTTTGCTGCAAGAAATTCTGAAATCCTTATCTTGTAGACCATCACGGTGTAAATTATGGGTTAGTTTTTATCTGATCAAATCCTCTGTTAAATCTCTGTAAATACATTTTAGATTAGTTTGTTCCTTTCCTTCTATCAGTTTCCTTTCGACTGTATTTGGGCTTTCCAATTTTACTCAAACTCCTCAATTGATTATACGTTTGAGTATCTGCATTTCGTACCTTCCCGTGTATAGTGACCACAGTTTGAACTTGGAAGTATAAGTAATTCCATAAAGAAGTGGCTCATTTTCGTTTCTTGCTTTAATCTATTTGGTATGCACACACAAGGCCATCATTTTGTGCTCTTTGTTTTCTCCCCTTCATAATCTCCATATTTTAGTGTTCTTTTCTCTTTTGCCCAGCTAGCCGACCCAACGGTTTTTGGACTAAAATTTGGCGCGTTTGTGGGAATTTATTTTCTTGATTGTAGAACTTGTGATTTCAATGCTGCAGCCACATTTAACCATGGAGGGTGAATTTTTCGGTTACTTCTTGGATACTTATAGGTGGATCAATAGGATGAGATTTATCAATATATTGTGTCCATATAAAGAAATATTGATAAATTTGGATTATGAATTCAATATTTGGGTAGTGCCCTATAAAATAGCCAAGAATAATTAGATTTAAGTTATTCTTTTATTTTCTATATTGGTTGATCCATGTTCGTGTAACATAGTTATTTCAAATTTTATCCCTCAAAAAACTTTTACTAATGAAAACTAATAATATACAAAAAGTACTAAAAAATAAACACAAAACAAAAATTAATAGTATCACTGATAAAACTAATTATTGTTCTCTCTCAATCTAAGTCATTTTCTTTTTCAGATTTTTATATCAAATATATGTCAAGTGTCATTAATCAATATATTTTAAAAGTGTTATCTTAAGTGTTACATATTTTACTTATATTGTAAAATGTGATGACATTGAAAAATATGAATTGACTGAGTCTTTTCTGAAAATTTAATATCATTTATTGACTTTGTTTTTGATTGGTACTCGAATTGATCATTACTTGATAATATTTAATCCTTTTCAAATAATTGGTTGAGCCTAATTTGGGTTTATGCTGTAGGTTTGTTAGATTAATGACGTTATATTGCATCAGAGAGACGTGTGAGTTCATTTAATAATTACAAATAGTTAAAGCTTTCATTTAAAAAAAACAAATACAATCATGCTAACAAGGAATTTGATCTCTACCAAAGACCTTTCAAATATAGAATTCTGGATTGTTTTGGTTCTTTATTGTCAGTGCTATATTTCGTAAGAAATCTTCGGATATTTATATATTTTTTATTATTTGAAGGAGTATTCGATTTAATTTTCTAATATGGTGATATATTTTGAAAGTATTTATTTTGGCATATATGATACAGACTGGCTAAATGATTGCTTACAGTTAGGAAACTTCAAGTGGAAAGCCCGATATAGAGAAGATACAAAAAAGTATTAAAAAAATAAATAAAGCCGGACCGGTTCCAGACTTGTCAATCCGGAACCGGTCCGAGGTTTCCGATCCAGACCATTGGATCGAATTGGTTTCATGGCCTTGGATCTGGTCAGGAACCGGTCCAATCTGGTCCATGAGCACTTTGAGTTTAGGCCAATGAAAAAAGGCAATTGTGAGGAGCATAAAACATAATAATATTAGGAGCTTAGCGTAGTTAAACAAAGTCATCTAGATAACTAATTTCGCAGATGCAGTTTTAATTTAGACGAGCAAGTCTTGATTATGATTTCTACTAAGTATCAGTTACACTGGATTTAATTTCTAAAGCACTCACCAACTAAAATAATATAAAATATTTGTTCACAATAACCAAGTTTTTTGAAAGAATTGAAGTCCAGGATAGCCACACTTGTTAAACTTAGCTTCAAGCCGTCTTGAAGCGGTTCCCATTTTAATCAGCCAGGTTCCTTAAATTTTTCAACAGGTCAGGGATGTCATAGCCAAGCATGTCATCAACAGTCTGAATCATTTTGGGCTTCAATTTCTCAAAATCATCGATGTTATAACGGGCCAAGACCTCCCTAAACTGATCCACATCAGGAAAGTCTCCCTCTGGAAGATGAAATTCTTGTTGGATCTGTGTCACAAATTCTCCAATTGTCATAAACCTTAAAACACAGGAATGTGTGCATATTTGTTTTGGATCGGGCGGTAATGCAGAAAAGGGTGAAACTAAAACATAATGAAAATCATACAAGTTTTAAGAAAGACCCTCATCTTTCTCTCCTACTGGATGAGAAGAGGATCATGAATTCGGGTAGGTTACCTTTGCAAATTCGTTGTCTAGATTAGCAATAAGTTTCTTCTGAGATTTTGCTTTGCCCATTAAAGCAGGCATTTCCTTCTTGAGATGGCTGATTATGTAGGCATGGATCTTGACGGCTCTAGCGCGTTTGACAAATTCATTGATCTGGAAATGGATTTTTATTAGACTCCCATTTCGAGAACATGAACAGTGGTGCTAATAATTATCCCCAGGCAGCAAATATAATATTCTACTTTTATGTAAAGTTGGCTTTAGTCATTACCCGGCGATCGCAAGCCTTTTTGGGGATGTCCATCAAGTCTTGCAGGAGGTCATCTTGCTCTTTTTCAAATAGTTCCTTCCTCACTGGTACAACGGCTGCTTCATTCACAGGCTTTTGGTCAAATGATCTGCAGAGTACACAAAAATAAGATAACATCACTCTATAATTAACCAACCAAAGAACTAATAATTATGAGTAAGAATGCAAAAGATCTATGCTCGGAAAATTAGAGGCAACTCTTTTGCAGTCTTTGAAAAAGGGCAATGAAATTTCACGCAACCACCACATTGGTGTGGACCATTCATTCTCACTGAAATGTGTAAATAGGAATTTTTTTAGTTAGACTTGCATTTTCTTCCGATCATTTTTAATGCCACGAAATAAATTTCAAGAGTGATTTTAGCAACGAAAGGAGAAAACCCAAGGGGAAGACAAGAGGATCTTACCCTATATAGACACGCACAACCTCTGGAGTATTCAAAACTTTCCCAAGTGACCACATTAGTGCCCCATAAACTCTAATCAACTGCAATAATGCAGTAAGAAAAATGTCGGTGTCCTTATTAAGGAACTATACCACGTAAAAATCATCATATAAGGAGAACTCTGTAATCCTTACCTGTTGAGCATCAACTTGATCTGCTTTGTTCAATACGACACGTATCTTGTCATCATGTCCACGTAATGATGAAATGACCAGCTTGAATTCATCGCTTATGTCAAGTTTATGGGGGTCAAACAGAAGGAGAATTAGATCGCATTTTGCTGCAAACCATGATATTACACCTGTAAAATCATAGCTCCTTTGAGTCCGTTGTTTTTCACCAGATAGAACCCCCGGAGTGTCAACAAATGTGATATGTTCGAGCAGCTGTTGGTAAAAATTGCATTAGATCGCCAAAAGCTTAACGGTACAAACTGTGATATGCTAAAGTGCCTCTAACATAAAAACTTACAGGATGTGGCATTTGCGAACACTCAAATTTAGCCAAAAAAGATCCACCAAAAGTTTGCAGACCAGTGAACGGCATGTGTGCATGAACAGCAACACTGTTTCCAGGAATGCTCCGTTCATCTGGCCCTGGCTGGGAACATGAAAACATATAACCAATCAAGAACAGCCAACACTTGAACACAAAACAAATCTCATCTCACTTCTAGTACCATGACAACAATAAATCTATCGGTGGTTGGCTCAGGACCAATATGAGCACCTGAAAAGAAAAAAAAGAAGTATGCTTAACGAGCTAAAAAACAATCATTGACATAAAATATGAAGTTGCTTAAATATTCTAAATGGTTAGTCGTTAATTAACCTGGATAGCCGCATTGGAGCAAGTGTTTTATGAATGTAGTTTTTCCAGTTGAGTACTGACCCAAAAGCATAACCATAGGTTTGGCATCGAAATCACTACTCGTCTTACTCGTCTGTCAGTACAGAGAATACTAATAAGCAATTACTTTCCCATGTGAAGGAGAAAAGGTATTTTTTTTATACACAAGAATCATATAAATCCACTCACCAAGGCAGGAGATACAAAATCATTAAAACGATATGTAGCTTCTAGTGGCCTTAGCTTTTCGTTATATAACATCTTCAAACCATCAACCACTGAAGTAATGGCTCTAGATGAGGTAATGTTCTGGCAAAAAATATTAAAAATAACGAGTCAGACACTCAACAGTAACAATATATAGAAGATTATATCTAGCACCTGAACATAGTTCGGAACAAGCATTGAGTGAAACTGAAGATGGCAGTACCTTCTTTTTGGACTTCTTGCTAAACAAACTCTTTGCAGAACTTGGCTGCAGCTGAGTACTTTCTGTATTGTTTTTTTTTTTTATTTCAATCTCATCAAAAACAATATAAGAAATTAACTTTACATCAAAAACTGAAACTTATTACTAACCATCACTTTCAGAATGGCTATTTGATATAGGAACTCCACCCTTCTGGGTGAGAAACGCACGGATGAAACATCAATAGAGCATAATATGGTGAAAAAACAAATATACAAGATTGAAAAGTACTTACTTCAAGAAAGATATCCAAACCTTCCATAGATGGAGGACTTAATCCTTCCAAATGATCTTCAAGGACAAAAAAATCAATTTATGAGTTAATATGATTGCTAACGTATGAACCACAACGGAGATATTAATATTGAAACCGTTTCTTAGGTCTCTTCGTCAAACAAATTATTTTTTCTAAAGGTAATAGAGCCGCATAAAAAAAACTATAATTCTGCTGTACAGAGAGTAAAAACACATGAAATTCAGACGACAAAGAGCAAAAATGCGTTCAGGAAAATGCTAGCCTAAGTAGTTCGTGCAAAGCAATAGATTAGAAAAGGTAGCAGTTTCTTTCTCCACTTGCCTGTGTTATTCAGGAGATTTGAGGTCAGTTCGTGTCCTTCTTGTGCCAGAGATAGCAGCTAAAATAGGAAGAATTGACAAAAGGAATGCAAAAAGAGAAAAAAAGGAGCAAACAAATTATTCTCTAATTCTCTACAACCTCATATGCATATTAGACTTTTCATCTTTTTTTTCGCTAATGTGGAATAAAAACCTTCATTGCAGTGATGAACTCCTTCAATCCTAGAAATCCTTGTCTCTTTGAATCAGCAATTGCCCAAACCTTATATAGCAGGCAAAAATCAGGTTATGGGCGAACTGGGATGAAAATTACGTAAGAAATACTTACAAACTACTGAAGCTTAATTAATCAAAGAATTTTTTTGGATTTGAAAGATGGGTAACATCATCAAGCATTTGTCCCAACTAACTGCTGAACGAACTAAAAGCAAATATTCAGTATGTCATTGAAATTGAATATGGTTTCCTTCTTCAATCCTCCCACCAGTCAAAGATCGCACAAAATCATCATAAACTTTAAGTGTGAGTTATCTAAATAGATTTTTACGAGTTTCTTAAATACCAACAAAGAAAACATCTACTAAGAATTAAATACGTTTCATATATCTAATGCTTAAATCTGGATTGTACTCTCTTCAGTCAAAACAAAACCATGAAAAAAAAACACTTGCTCAAAAAAAAATTGAAAAACTGCATGTACATTCGGATATCAGTACCTGCTTGAGTTCAGGCTTTGATAAATTGGACATAGAGAAAAAGCCGATCGCGTCCTTCCCAGTCAAACGGCCATCGCCATCTAAAAGAACACACGAATCGATCAACTGATGAGATATTCAAACTGTAGAGGTTGACTGAGAGAACACTCTTAATGACTGTAAAAATCGGTTAAAATGTGTAAGAAAAGAACCAGAATCGGCGACATTGAACCAAGTTTGATATATTTTCTGGTTCTCCTTAGAATTCTTCATTGTGTCTGATGGAATTTCCATTTCTCGGTTCTGAATATCAGTGACAAGGATGACTGATTTTGAAAAATAAAAAAAGAGGGAATTCAATGGGATAGTTATAACCGTCATCATTAACTAACTGTTTTCCCTTTTAACCTTTATTTTATTTTAATTTTATAACTTAATCCTCATTTTATAATTCCCTCTCATTTTACCAACAATAAATATTACAATTGCTTAATGACCATTCTCTATTATTGTCTGACCAATATTCTCCCTCATTTCTTTATTTTCTCAACTCGCCGTCCTCCGCTAGGAGGTTATTGTTTACTTGTGTTTAACGTTAAGGCTCTCTTCTTGTGGTGTGAGGTAAGCATCTCCAGTAGAGGTAGATGAACGCAATTATAAATCTGCTGGATTAGATCGCAATTTATAAATCTGCTGGATTAGATGTCACTGAATTGTAGAAGGTGAAGAGGACGAGGAAATCAAGGAGTTCTTCAAGACATGGTTAAGGACAGTTTGAAATAATTTCATTTCTTGAGCTCATCATTTGACATCTTTTAGTCGTCGCATTCCAATCTTGTGAACCAATTTTTCAAATGTTGAAGTCGGTAGAGATTTTGTGAATAAATCTGACAGATTGTCATTTGAACGAATTTGTTGAACATTGATCTCACCATTCTTTTGAAGATCATGAGTGAAAAATAATTTTGGTGAAATGTGTTTCGTTAAATCACCTTTGATGTATCCTTCCTTCAATTGAGCGATGCACACAGCATTATCTTCGAACAATGTTATAGAAACATTTTTTGTCCAAATGCAAACCACATGTTCCTCGAATATGATGGATTACAGCTCTTAACCAAGCACATTCCCGACTTGCTTCATGGATCGCCAATAATTCAGCATGATTAGAAGAAGTGGCAGTTATAGTTTGCTTCATAGAACGCCAAGAAATAGCTGTACCACCACATGTAAACATATAACCCGTTTGTGACCGACCATTATGAGGATCAGATAAATATCCAGCATCTGTATAACCTATGAGATCAAATTTGGGTTAAGATAATAAAGGCCCATATCCATCGTTCCTTGAAGATAGCGAAATATATGTTTAACACAATTCCAATGTCTTCGTGTAGGTGAAGAACTACATCTTGCTAGCAGATTCACATCAAATGATATATCAGGGCATGTATGACTAGCAAGATACATTAGTGCTCCAATAGCACTAAGATATGACACTTCTAGGCCTAGTAGTTCTTCATTATTTTCATGAGGTCGAAAATGATATTTGTGCACATCAAGTGATCTTACAACCATAGGTGTGCTAAGTGGATGTGCTTTATCCATATAGAATCGTTTAAGCATTTTTGCTGTATAAGCAGAGTGATGTAACAAGATGCCATTTTCTAAGTGTTCAATTTGCAGGCCTGGCAAAATGTTGTTTTTCCAAGAGCCTTCATTTCAAATTCTTGCTTCAAATAATCCATAGCTTTATTGAGCTCCTCAGGAGTCCCAATAATATTTAAATCATCAACATATATTGCAATGATTGCAAACTCAGTTACAGACCTCTTAATAAAAACACATGGACAAATAGGAATATTCATTTAGCCTTGTTTCATCAAGTATTCACCAAGACGATTATACCACATGCGTCCAGCTTGTTTCAAGCCATATAGCGATTTATACAATTTGATCGAGTGAAGTTCTCTAGAACCGTAGTCATGTCCCTTAGGTAATTTTAAACCTTCAGGGATTTTCATATAAATGTCATTATCAAGTGAGTCATACAAATAGGCAGTAATAACATCCATAAGACGCATTTCAAGTCGTTCATTTGCTGTCAGATTAAGCAAATAACAAAAAGTTGTTGCATCCACAACAGGAGATATGTTTCCTCATAATCAATACCAGGTCTTTGGGGAAAACCTTGTGCAACAAGTCGTGCCTTATACAACACAATTTCATTTTTCTCATTTCGTTTTCGTACAAAGACCCATTTATAGCCAACTGGTTGCACATCTTCAGGTGTGCGTATTACTGGTCCGAAAACTTTATGTTTGCCATCAAATCCAACTCTGTTTGAATTGCATCTTTCCTTCTTTGCCAATCATTTCTAAGTCTGCATTCATCCACAGATTTTGGTTCATGATCCTCGTTCTCATTCATAATAGTAATTGTTGTGGTATATGCAAATTTATCATCAACATTAGTTGTATATCGGTTCCATCTTTTACCAGTCATGACATAATTTATTGAGATCTCATTATTTTTAAAAATTTTAGGTGCCTGAACTTCTTTTGGAAGTTTATTATTTGTCATGTCTGGAAACTCTTCAAGAGTTTTTGATTTTGAGAATTCTTCTGGATTTCAATTTCCTCGATTTTACTTTCTTCATTATTAACTTCTTTTCGTTTTCGAGGATTTTTATCCTTAGAACCGACTGGTCTACCACGTTTCATAGGCGTCTTTAATTTACTAATAATGGTAGAAGGTCCTTCAGGGACATTAATTCGAATCGGAGCATTAACAGCCGATACATGTGACTTGGTCACATGCTTTAGGTCAGAAAAAGCATCTGGCAATTGATTCGCTAACTGCTGCAAATGAATTATCTTTTGAACTTCAAGTTCACATTGTCTTGTGCGATGATCAAAATGAGATAATACAATTCATTTCACATAATTTTATCAACCGACTGTTTATTTTCTCCCCTATTGTTGTGACAAATGATTCATCAAAATGACAATCAGCAAACGAGCCGTAAATAAATCTCTAGTTTTTGGCTCAAGATATTTTATTATTGAAGGTGATTCATACCCAACATATATGTCCAATCTCCTTTGAGGTCCCATCTTTGTGCGTTGTGGTGGAGCAATTAGAACATAAAGTGCACATCCAAAAATTCTAAGATAGGAAATGTTGGTTCCTGACCAAAAACCAATTGTTGGGGAGAATATTCATGATAATTCGTTGGTCTTATGCGAATTAATGCAGCTGCATGCAAAATAGCATGTCCCCAAGCAGATATTGGGAGTTTAGCTCCCATGAACAATGGTCGTGCAATCAATTTAAGACGCTTAATAAATGATTCTGTAAAACCGTTTTGTGTATGAACATAAGCGACATGATGTTCAACAATTATTCCAACAGACATATAATAATCATTAAAAGATTGTGATGTAAATTCACCAGCATTATCAAGATGAATTTTCTTGATAGTATAATCTGGAAAATGTGCTCGTAACCGAATTAACTCCGCAAGTAATTTTGCAAATGCCAGGTTGTGAGTTGACAATAGGCATGCATGTGACCACCTCGTTGATGCATCAATTAAAATCATAAAATATCGAAATAGTCCACAAGGTGGGTGAATAGGCCCACAAATATCTCCATGTATGCGTTCTAAAAATGCAGGAGATTCATTTTTCATTTTCATCGGTGACGGTTGTATGATTAACTTGCCTTGAGAACAAGCTGCACATGCGAATTCATTGGATTGGAGAATCTTCTGGCTCTTCAAAGAATGACCACGAGAATTCTCTAAAATTCTTCTCATCATTATAGAACCGGGATGTCCCAACCGATCATGCCAAATGATAAAATTATTATGACCAGTAAACTTCTGGTTTTGCATATATTTCAATTGTAGTTATATATGTATAGTATAATCCAGAGGAATAAGAAGATAATTTTTCCAAAACAACTTTCTTTCCAAAGTTAAAACTTGTAATATACAAGTATTCATTATTATCTTCACTTTTAGTCTCAATATGATATCCATTTTACGAATATCTTTAAAGCTCAATAAGTTTTTTTGAGACATTGAGCAAAATAAAGCATTATCAATGCAAAATTTTGTTCCTCCAGGCAAAATTATAGTTGCTCTTCCGGAGCCTTCAATTAATTTTGCATTACCAGATATGGTACTACATGAGCTTCTTTCATTATTAGATATGAAAAATACTTCTTATCCTTAAGTATAGAGTGTGTTGTTGCACTGCCTGCCAAATATAATTATTTGTCAATAATCATTGGAACGTCCATTTTCTTCAAAAAAAAAATTTAAAATGAGATTTTTTCTTCTTCTGTTTATGATAAATAAAATAGTTTTATAATAACAGAAATATTGACAATAAAAATTTATTATAAATATTTATTTGCAAACATAAAATGAAAATTCTTAGGCATTTCCATGACTAGTGTCACATTTAGGATGATTGACAAAGAAATCAGCAACATCAAAAGAAGTAAAATCATTAAAACCATTGTCAACAAAATTATGGTCAAGATTAACATCTTTGATGTTGAAATTTGTCTCTATCATTTTCTCTTTTTTCTTCAATGATTCTTGATAGAGATCAGCAAGATGCTTTGGCGTACGACAAGTACGAGTCCAGTGGCATTTCATGACACAACGATAGCACTTATTCTCCACCCTTTTATTTTGGTTTACATCTTTCTCATCATTATGCTCCCACTTCTGGTGGTGTGTAATGTTTTTTTATATGACCACCACGATTATTGTTGTAACGGTTATTGTTACTTTCCCACTTCTGGTGGTGCTTAACTACTTTTGATATGACTACCACGATTATTATTGTAACGATTTCGACCACGACCTCGGCCTCGATTTTTTTCATTATTATCTCGCATAGCTGTCGCATTTGCTTCAGGAAATGGAGCAGCGCCAGTTGAACGAGCTTCGTGGTTTTTCAACAAAAGCTCATTATTTTGTTCAGCAACAACAAGACAAGAAATCATTTCAGAATATTTTTTGAAACCCTTTTCACGATATTGCTGTTGTAGGAGCACATTCGATGCGTGAAAAGTGGAGAATGTTTTCTCCAATAAATCCTCATCAATTACATTTTTCCAACATAATTTCAACTTTGAACTGATTCGGAAAATTGCTGAATTATACTCACTTACAGTTTTAAAATCTTGCAAGCGTAAGTGCATCCAATCATAACGAGCTTTTGGAAGAATAACAGTTTTTTGGTGTTCATATCTTTCCTTCAAACTAGTCCACAAGGCAAAGAGATCCTTTACAGTCAAATATTATGTTTTTAACCCTTCATCAAGGTGGTGGCGGAGGAAGATCATTGATTTAACCTTTTCTTGATTGTGGCTATACTTTCTTCTTTGATGGTTTCTCCAAGACCATTTGCCTCTAGATGAATTTCAGCATCTAGTACCCATGATAGATAATTCTTTCAAGTAATATCAAGAACAACAAACTCGAATTTTGCAAGATTAGTCATACTGTAATTAAAACCAAGATAACAAATAAAACTTACTACGCTTACACAAAGTTGGCTAGAGACTCGTGCTGATAACGTGTTATAAAATAATAGTATTGTATTCTATAGGGAACAATTTAGAGAGCTTTTTATTCTATATTTCATGTAACTTTAAACCTCTATTTATAGGCTTAAGATTGTAGTTATATGGGTGTGGAATGTGGAAGGTAAATGAACATTCAATACACGTTTCATAACAACTATGATATTTAATAATCTTACGTTTCTCAAATACATTAATACATGGATTTATTGTAATGAAACATTTCATAACAAAAATCATTTTATAGTATAGTAAATTGTTAATTAATTATACAAAGTGGTGGGGGTGGGGGTGTTTAGGAAAGTTCAGGCATAGACATTCACCCGGTCTATTTGTCTGAAATCGGTCTGTGCAAGCATTTCTCATGTAAATGTATGCCTCAGCTTTTATTCCCCCACCGTGTAACTTCGTGTTGAATGATATACACCGACTGTAGTTGGCATAAATTTACAATAAAGTTTGAATTTGAATTCAAATATGAATTTGAATTCAAATTTTGAATTATGAATTTGAATTTGAGTACATTGTCAGCTATTTACAAATTGCCGGCTTAACCCCGGCTTACTGTATCATGTATTGCATTATCTTACTAAATTAAACGATAGATTATACCCACTTATTGAATAGCTTTTAAAATTAAATGAATTAAAAAAATTACAATTTTTTTTTAATTCTGTAAAAAAGAATAGTACCATATGGTTGATATAATATTTTACTAAACTTACAGACTAGCAAATATACAATTTTAAATTTTTTATAATAGTTTAAAATACTACTTATACATTACATTAATTATTATTATTATATATATATATAATCAACTAAATATTCATTTATACTTTAAAATTTAAATTAATGTCAGTTAACTAAAATGTAATTATTTAAACACAAGAAAAGGCCGGGAAGATTAAAGGCACATCCGAGGGCTCTTGATTTGTAATGCTTTGGGATGACCTCATCGTGGTCGTTGGATGTACTTTAGTGAGACGTTGCATTGTGCATGGGAGTGATTTTAATTGTTTGAGAATTATTATTATTTTATTCTGAAAGAAAAGCAATACTATACTGCCTTTCTTACAACATATTTTTTTTTTACAACATATTTTTAAAAAAAAAAATATATGTAAGAAACGCAGTATTTTCTGAAAAATAATTTGCATTGCGCATGAATTTTGTTTGATGATGTTTTTAAGGATAGTATCATTAGGGAAATCATTATCATTTATTTGAATTTTTTTTAAAAGGACAATGATTTTCCATATAAAAAACAGATATTATCTTTAACGACACTATCTTTATGAACAGTAACAATGTTTCCTTGATTAAGGTGGGGGAACTTTGAATTTAAGAAACGTCAAATAGCCATAAAATTGTAATCTGATGTGAGGAGAAAAAAAAGTAAAAGAAAAAAAAATAGCCATAAAAAAATTATTTAGATTTACTATTTAAAAACTGTCACGGCATTTAATGTAATAAATAATGTGTCGGTCGATGTCCACCGCATACTTGGTCCTTAACGTGTCCGTGTTATAATTTGCCACAAATCCCATACGTGTCAATATGTCATAATGCATGGAAATATATACTAGTCTCATTAATTGGAACTGTTTTATCAGACAAACTTGATTTCAAGTTATAATAAAAGCCTATTATTGGAACTTTTTATCAGACAAAGCCTATTATCTATATTCGTGAACAACATCCATTCTTACATATTCGTGATTTACAATGTATCTCATACTAACTAATCAGATTTGAACGGTTTGTTTGTTGCTATCCTGAAGGGTACTACCCTTAGGGGCATCATCCACCATTTATATAGAATCTTTTTTTTTCTTTAAAAAAAAGATTCCAAATGAACAGTGATGATGCCCTTAAGAGCGGTTTAAAGAAAAAGATTCCAAATGAACGGTGATGATGCCCTTAAGAGCGGTTTAAAGAAAAAGATTCCAAATGAACGGTGATGATGCCCTTAAGGGCATCATCAAACAAATCGATTTGAACAACATCTAGCTACTATTTATAATACGTAATGGTCTGTTTGGTTCGACCAACTTGAATCAATATTCATTTACCAACGTACCCTGCTAATATTGAGAATTACAATCCCACCAATGTTCAATTACCATAGTATCCCTCCGAATATTGGTATGTTCGTTACGATATTAATAATGACAATCTTATCATATTTAAAAAAAACAATAATAAATCAAAATGCATGCACCATAACACTAGTATCATATATGTTTAAATCACAAGATATACCTCCTATCACATAAATTGAGAGATTATATTTTTTTTTAGTGTGCTAAAAATCTATGTCAATAAATAAAAATAAGGTTAGGTGCAGTTCGTGACACTTCGTGTTAAATTATTGGCAACTTGCACCTACCCTCAATTGTCTTGTTTAAATAAACAGACATCGTAAACTCCACCACCTGGAAAGAAAGAAAGAGAGAGCTGAGTTGCTTCTGAAAATGGGTGGACTTGTACGACCATTGCTCAAGTTTTTAGCCACGGTGTTCGTTGTAGTCGTCGCTGTAAGTGGTCCGGGGCAGCTGGTTTCATGCCAGAGCCACCATGTTGTTGGTGGTGAAGAAGGTTGGAGCTCCGGTTCCAACCTCACCTCCTGGTTGTCGGGTCGGGTTTTCAGGGTTGGCGACAAGTTATGTAAGCTCCTGATCACTCAGCTTTAATTTTGCCACCAATTTATGTGTCAGTGTTTAAAATTAAATGAATTTATGAGAAATTAAAGGGTGCCTTTTTTTAGAATTTGGGGTCTAAAATCATTTTGATGCCTGCATTATAATGATTAAGGTAATTTATTTAGAAAAAAAGTATGTCAGATTTTTGACCACATGTATTTTTTTGGTAATAAAACATAGTGAATGAGTTCTTTAAATAACACTCATATTTCATTCTTTTTAGAAATGTATGTTTTTGGTAAATGTGATATTTGTGATTATTTCAATCACCTAAAATTGGTAAATGTGATATTTTGTGTTTATTTTGGTACAAAAGGACTCATTTCTTTATGTCGGCCTCCCTCTAAAATTGATAAATCACTGTCTTAGAAAGAAGGGTTGCTCCCGATTTTCTTTTCAACTTATTCATTTTTCTTTTCTAACATTCTCAAGAACAGATCCATTTAAAATGAAATATTTGATATTCTCAATGAATGTACGGTTAGATCAATCATTAGTTTGGGATAATGTCCTAGTTAAACATCAAATTAACTATGTAAAATGGATCTGGGCGATAATGAGTATGAATTCAATAAAAAATAATTATTATTATTGATACATGAATTCGGAAGTCAAATTCATTTTATCATGATATCCGGTCTTGAGAAAGCTTGAAAAGAAAGCGGAGAGCTACCATTATTTCTAAGAAATTGTTTTTCAATTTTAGTGGAGAGAGAGAGAGATGAGTTTTTTCTTGTTTTTTTAATTTAAAAAATGAATACCTTGCAATCTCAGGTATGGCCTGTGCCTCGACGTTGATGGCACTTTTTATTACTGAACAATTAACTCTATATCTGCACCTTCTTGTCAAATCGATCATATTTTCTGTTTTGTTTCAGTAAACGATGCTGGTATTCAAGATTATATTAAGTAAACCATGAACCGTAAAACTTTTACATATAGTCGAAAGAAACTCGGACACCTCAGAAAGGTCATTACATTAATTAATCATTTTACTTCAGGGTTTAGCCTTCCAGCAACAGAGGACACCATTGTGGAGCTTCAGAGCCTGGAGGAGCTCGTAGCATGTGATCTCCGGAACCCCATCAGAATGTATGCTGATAAATCGAACCACGTTATACTGGATAAAGAAGGGACAAGATATTTCAGCAGTGGGAACCTGGAAAACTGCAAAAATGGGATGAAGCTGCCTGTGTCCGTGCAGAATCATCATGAATATGACCCTCACCCAGAGCCAGAGACACCGGTGGAGCCTTACCCTATTTATCCCCCTCCTGCAATCCCACATCCCTCTGCGGCCACACCTTTGAATGTGTTCTCGTTCGTGGTGTTTGCTGGGTTGTACATTTCCTGTGTTGGCCTGTAGATCTCTGTTTTTACTAGCAATGCTTTGTGTTCTGCTATTAAGTGTTCTTTATTACAATGTCTATCTCGACTCGTGTAATAAAACATTCGTCTTGTTCACTTGTTCTGTTTCTATGTAAAGTTTGGATATTGGCAGCTGCTCAGACGCTCTACATAATGAAATGCAACTTAATTTGTCCATTCTGTTTGTGTCTTCTGTGGGAATATTCTATTCAACACAAGTACAGGGCACTTAGTTTTGATGTATTATGCGTCGAGAGAAACCCCGAAGACAAGTACATATGTCCTCTTTCAGCTTCAACCTAGATTTAAATTTGGCTACAAGATCCTGCGTGGTCACTGGCGTCTTCTGTACTAGAACAGCCCTGATTTGCTCAGTCCCCCCCTCCTTCATCCCAGTCCTCGGCATCCTAGGTGAACGAATTGATTTCTTTAAGCACGGAACTAAGTTGAAATTTTTGGACGGGATTTTAAATTTTGAAACAGTAAAAAATGTGGAAATTATATATATGTCATGTTGTTAGAAAGCGAGGATAATGTTAGAAAGTGAGGTTAAGAATGAGATAAATATGAATGAATTATTTTTTCCTCATATCCATATCACCGTTCCAAAGACAACCTTATATTATTGAAATAACAAGCAAAGAAGTTCTAATTTGACGTGGCAGGGAAAATGTACAAATGATTTAACACTATTTGGACGTTTTTTTAAAACATCCAAGTGTGCTTTTATGCTTATAAGGCCCCAATAGACTAAAGTGGGTCGACCCTGCAATGATTTTTATCTTATCATATTCCTTCCCCATTCCTCAAATTGAATTGTTATTTATGTATTATACATGCTCACTTTGGAAAGTGATGAATACTAGTAGGAGCATGCGCATGAGTTTTATTGAGAAAAGATCACTTAATATATAATTACAATTTTATATTCTACCTTCCCTAAATTTAATTACTCTAACTAATGAAAAATGGAATGAGAAGCATTTAAATGATGGAATTTATAACATTTTTTTAGAAGCTTTAAAAATCCTAGTAACAAGCCACGAGCCTTTGGCTCAAATGCCATCAAACCCTCAAATAAGAGCGGATTTCGAGACTTCCTGTTGGGAATTTAACCCTCCAAATTCACCCCCCGGGATGCACCTTTTAATGGGAAGCAAGCAAAAGGAGAAATAATAACAACACAAAGATTTAACGTGGAAAACTCCAAAATCAGGGGAAAAACCACCATGACCAGAGAAGAAAATACACTATATGAAAATTATTACAACCACATAATTTCTCTTCTCATCCCAAACACACCCACAAAGCTTTTCCCACTAGCCACTTTATCACTCACACCCCTCCCCTTACAACAAAGACATCTAGTAAAATCATTTTTGATGTGGAAGCTCAGACACAGCTGCAACCACAGAGCATACTAAGATTTTTACTAGATTCTAAAACAAGAGAGAAATATATCTAAAGCCAAAAGTTGCTAGACAAGCTATTGACTGATGCACTGAAACCAAAGGCCCCAAGCCTTCTTTTATACCCAAAGCTTTGCCCCAAAAAGTCATATCCCACCAATGTGGGATATTTGACAAAGTCCAAAACCCATCAATCTCCACCTTGGGCTTTGTCGTCCCACAACGCTCCACCTCGATGAAGATCTTCATAGCTTCCGCTACTAACACTGCAAAGACAGTCATAATTCTCAATGTAGAGAATTACCATGCTCCACCATAAAAGCATACCCCACTCAGAATAAACCATTCCAAGCATTTCAATTCGGCCCATGTCGAAAAAATAACCTTGCTGAAAATTATGGTGCAACTCCCACTTTTTGGCTCTCCTAGAAGTTAATCAGCCATCGACATGAATTTCCACCACACACCCTGCATCAATGCCAAACCAATGCCCGTGTGCAAAATTGTGGATCCGCTAACATTTTACATATTTTTTCATGGCAACTTGGGGACAGCGGCATGCCATTAGGATGTACATATCCTTTTTCAAAGGTCATCAAAAGAGGAGACAATGTTAGCTTCATTATCAGCATCTCCACTTGCTGATACAGAGCAATTTGCCGAACCCGCTCCAGCTCTTGGACATTTTTTCTTGATATGATCAGGTTGTCCACACCCCAACAGGATTTCTTCAAGGAATTCTTCTTCTTCCAATTATGAGCCACCATTGCAAAACTTTCATGTGAACCGTTACTCCCGCCAAGTCTCCTCTCTTCAGAAAGAAGCTTACCAGTAACCTCTGAGAAAATGATTTTCTCCTTTCCATGAATCAGTATCGGCTTCATGTGCTCATACGAACGTGGAAGAGACCAAATGAGTCTCAATGCCTGATCCTCATCATCAATTCTAACTCCAATGGATTCCAGTTCTGAAACAATGCCATTGAGAACGCTTAAATGATCTGAAATAGTAGTATCTTCATTCATTCACAATGTATGAAACTGCTCTAACAGATACACCCGATTTGAGACGCCCTTTGTCTGATACAACTCTTCCAGTTTTTCCCAGAGTTCCTTCGCCGTAGACATTCCATGCACATTTGCAAGAACATTTTTGGCCAGGCACAGACGGATAGCACTTGCTGCTCTCAAATCCAGATCCTCCCAATCTTCATTGCTCATTCCAGCTTTACCTGTTGCACTAGTCGTTCCACCAGTCGAACTAGTATCACTGCTGCTTTCAGGGAATACTCTGTCATTCAACGCCTTGTGTAAACCAGACTGAATCAACACATCCCTGACTTGCACTTGCCACAAGCCAAAGTTGATTTTCCCATCAAATTTCTCCACATCAAATCTGACTGCATTTGAAACTCTGCTTCCTGACATCTTCTGATACTTTGATGAATTTTACCGTAGACCTGAATAGTACACACTAAGTAAGCTCCCAGGAAAGAGAGGATCTCGATCTTTCCTAGACAGAACTTCAAGGTTCCCAGGTAAATTGGTGGGGTCACACTGGTCCCACTTAAATACCAATTTTCCTAGACAGACCTCCTTAGTCACTACGTATTCGCCTACCACACCAAAGCTCCACCGCCGCAAAAGGACCCAGGCTCTGATACCACTTGTTGGGAATTTGACCCTCCAAATTCACCCCCCGGGATGCACCTTTTAATGGGAAAGCAAGCAAAATGAGAAATAATAACAACACAAGGATTTAACGTGGAAAACTCCAAAATCAGGAGAAAAACCACCAGGACCAGAGAAGAAAATACACTATATGAAAATTATTACAACCACATAATTTCTCTTCTCATCCCAAACACACCCACAAAGCTTTTTCCACTAGCCACACTTTATCACTCACACCCCTCCCCTTACAACAAAAACATCTAGTAAAATCCTTTTTGATGTGGAAGCTCAGACACAACTGCAACCACAGAGCATTCTAAGACTTTTACTAGATTCTAAAACAAGAGAGAAATATATCTAAAGCCAAAAGTTGCTAGACAAGCTATTGACTGGTGCACTGAAACCAAAGGCCCCAAGCCTTCTTTTATACCCAAAGCTTTGACCCAAAAAGTCCCACCAGGTGGGATATTTGACAAAGCCCAAAACCCATCACTTCCCACCCCTATTCATGATTTTTTTTTTGAGCAACTATAGGGGAAATAGAATCTTGAGCTCCTTTAGTGGAGTTTGTATCAGCTGGGCCTGCTAATAATTCGAGTTAGAATCGGGAGGTTGGTGGACCAATTTTTGGGAGGTTCGTGAGCAACCGAATCAGTAAACAAGGAACAAGATCGACGATTCATCCACGATTTAAAGTCGTAAGATACAATTCTTATCGCCCTATGAATGAATTAAAGTAGATCAATTTCTCCAACGGCTCGGAGCCAAAAAATTTAATTTTCGCTGCGCATCATTGTCGGACGTCGTGGAACACCAACGATGGTCTCCATGAATCCTATTTTGATCACGCTTTATGATTAGCCCAATATGGGTCCAAAATTATCGGCATCACTTGTGCTCTAAGGTGACACGGTCCACGTCACCCTCTCCTCACTTTACTCCACACTGCGGAATATAATTGTCATTTGCTTTCCCTTTGCTTCTCTAAGCTTGTGTCGGTAAAAAACATAAATATGAAGTCCTCCTGGCGACCTTGGTTCTTCTCTTCTAGCTCCGCCGCCACCACAACCACCGTCTATACCTTCAATGACCATACTGCCCCCGACTCCGATTCGAAAATCACCGAAATTCCAATCCAAACACTCCCTACATCAAAACCCATTCCTATAACTGTTATTCTTCCCCCGCAATCCCCTTTACCTGAATCCTCCGCGGCTGTCAAGATACAGTCGGCATTCCGATCGCACATGGTCCGCACCCTTGTTAGGAAGATCGCCGCCGTCAATTCTGAAGCTAAATACTGGCAGAGAATTATCCAACGCCAGGCATTAATTCCGATTTCTCACTCATACACACGTTACATTTTTATGTGTTGTATTCGTGCTTTGTGCTTCTGAGTTTGCTTTTGTTTTTCTTTCTTTTTTACATACGGTATTTATTACTCAATTACGTAGCATAAGACTGTGCCAATGATCATTGAAATTAAAGTTACGATTGTGGAAGATATAAAGATTGGTGGATTTTCCGGTGCTTTGGCTACTATTATAACTGATGAAGTATTTACAGTTCAATTCTGGTGAGGTTAATGAATCGAAATTAAAATCGACATGGTTTCAGCTGGTTGTCTTTGTGATATGAACTCCAGTTTGTAGAGACAGTGCTTCTAATTGAAGTACACAAATTTAATTCGCATATTTTCAAAAAATTTACAATTTTGTTAAAAATGTGCCGAGTAGCCTCTAAATTAAAATTCAAGATGTCCTGGTTATGTTGAGTATTTTCGTAAAATTTTCTGTTTGGTTGTATAGTCAGCTACTGTAATTGATTTATACACTTGTTTGCAAGGAACGGCCACCGGAGGAGTAGTCTGATGCCATGCTCTGCAACGTAGCTCTTTATCATTTTGATCTAATTTGCGTGCTATTGCATGTCTATTGCCATGTGATTAATCAATTTCTTTTAATATAAATTCAAATGATTGATGGCGTTTGGATATTTCCTGCTGTATTTCCAGTGCGTGGGTGTTGGGTGCCATCTCGCAAGCTTTGCTGTATTCCTTGAGTGTAGTACCCAAATGGTTGAAAGTTGAAACTATATGTGAGGCAACGAAACACAAGAATTTTAAGTCACGTATTAGTATCAGCCTTATCTGTGATTCTATGTTAGATTTTCAGTGAGTATGCTTCTCAATGCGTCTTAGCTGTTTATGGCAGGACACAGTTGATTCTGTGCGTACCAGTGTGAGGGAGAGGACCAAGATTAACGAAGCCCTGATGGGCTTGTTATTCAGGCTTGACTCAGTGCCTGGGATTGATCCCAATGTACGGGAGCTGAGGAGACATGTGAGCCGTAGGATTGTGGGGTTGCAAGAGATACTTGATGCTGTCACGGACTCTAGAGTTGAGAATTGGGATGGATATTTGATGAATTGGGACGACATTTTAGTGGGGATAGAAAAAGAGGTCTGCAAAGAAGAAGGCGGTGGGAATGAAATGGAGAGGTTTTGTGCCGAGCATTTGGGGTTGCGATGTTTACAGAGGTTCCTCAGTGACCAGTGATCATGAATATAGTAACAACTGAGTACGTGGGTGTACTAGTTATTTCTCATGAATCATGTCTTGTTTACCCCAAGGTATATCGTAAGATCATTTTGAAGTGTTTTTTCAGATAATATGGTGATATTGACTACAGATGTTTCGCTCTAAAGATGTAATAACATTTTGTTTCTTTTATTAGTCCGATATGAAACAAGTGTATAAATATGTGGGTGGTACTAGAATAACTTTTGTTTCTTGATCTTGAGTAGGAAGATTTGTGATCGCTTTCTTTTTATGTGTGGTATGTGGCGAGTATACTGTCTGAAATCTTTGAATTTTTGGATTTAGTTGCAAATCCAGTAATCAACTGCAACAATCAATGCTACTGTTGTTCCTCGACCAAGAAATATGTGTCGCTTGCAATTAGTTATTGTCAGGTAATGGATTCAGCAGGGAAAGGAGGGATGCTATGGGGTGCAAAAGGCGTGATATCAAAAAATATGGACTCTTATATTTATGGAATCGATTTATGAAATCTTAGAAACAATTCAACCGACACTACGGTGCCTTCGACTGAGAAATATTTGTATGCTCTCGGTTGAATCTTACTTATACACCAACTCAATATTAAAAATTTTAAAACAGGTACTTTTTCAATAAAATAATTATAAACTAAAATACCAATGTTTTTAGATCAATCATATTGAGTTGGTCCATAAACGGAACCCAATGAGAGTCCATACAAGCATTTTTCGACTAAAGATAGAAATTATAACATTACAGGTCAAAATAGGACAATAAGCAGTAACAGACGATAATGACCAGCAAACTCGGTTTGTTTGATGATGCCCTTAAGGGTAGAGCCCTTAGGGGCATCATCACCATTCATTTGGAATCTTTTTTTTAAAAGGAAAAAAAAAGATTCCATTTAGATGGTGGATGTTACTCCTGAGGACAACAACAAAGTTTCCAGCAAACTCCGAGGTGTCAAGATTCCATGATTCCATCTATTCTGGGGAACCCCAGATCTACGTGTGCGCGAGATTGGTTTAAAACTATTAAATTATATTAAATGAATTTTATATATCTATTAAGTTATTTTAATTATATGTTATGTAATTTCTTTCTTGCTTTCATATGATATTTTCTAAAGGCCAAAATTCCAAAGAGAAATTGAGGAGCAGACATTCAAAAGCACAACCTAAACCGCACACCACATCCTACATAGAGTCCAAAAGGTAAAACTTGAGGCTGACTTAGTTTTGTATGTCTATAGATTAGGGGCACATCAACCATTGGATCATAATATTCACATCTAAGGGTTGTTACCTCCACAAAATACTGTCAGTGAGAACTCTTAAAAGGTTGCTTGAAGAGGCAAGAACTTTGCATTTCTTTTTTTAAAAAAAAACAAACTTTGGAATTTTTAAGATGCACCTTATTTCATTGCTTATCGAAGCAAGAACTACGATATATAATAGCATACTTCAATCCATTATCAAAATTCCGTGATAGATCGTCCAAAGATTTTTAAAAAAAAAAGAAGACAAAAAGGAACTCTCACAAGGCCAAATACTCAAACTGGCTAGCATGCAACTTCGAACAAACCCAACAATTTAATATCCCAAAGTACTTGAAAATATTAGAATACTTAACTACTAATGCATAATCAAAGTAAACAACATAAACATAGAAAAAATGAGAAGAAATTAACTAAATTGTGAGGACAAGAACAACACTTAAATTATCGCTCATAAGACAATCAACAAATGAGAAACTAGTTGTAAGATCTACCCGCTTTCAATCTAAAAACGAACACTTCCTGATTCTATTGTCTTCTCAGATCACATGCCACAATGGAAAAAAAACACTAGAAAGAGAAACGAGAGCAACCCTCCAGTCACAATCTATGTTGACTGCCAGTCTTTCTTGATTTCAAATGTATAACTCAGCTCCAAGTAGCATCTGTTATCATCGTCAAGGAACTGCACACATGGTAAAAGATATCAGTAATAATTTTACAATGCATTTAGGTAACTTTTAGAACGCAGAATTTGCAAAGAAACAAAGATACATTTCAAATTCTGATAGTTAATTTTCTTGATATGATTTGTTGCATTCATGATATGCATCTGGTAATTCATTATCCGCGAAAGCTATGGTTCCAGACCTGTGTTTTTGCCGAATATGATCCTCGAGCAAATATGCCAGAAGGGGTCGTCTCTTCAGGCATTTCGTGGGTATAAGCCTCTGGCTGGGGACTGAAGGTTCCAATCATCTCTTTCGTGCTGTCCACTGGAGCAAAGAGTTGATAAATAAAGAATTTAATTCTTGGTGTTGACAGATGAATAAAGGAAAAAGTACCTTTGATGCCGGTTTTCCAGACACTGTTCTTGTACTTGAGGCCTGATACGATGTTGTTATTGACCTGGAACATAAATTTGAGGCAATAATGGCTTCCCTCTTTCAGAGTAAACCAGGGTCCTTTCGGGTTCCCATCTTCAGGGATTGGAAGTAATATATCGTTCCTACCAGGGGATTTGATTGCAAGGCTCAGGATCTTCACTTCTGGATCAAGGGTTTCTGCACGGTAGATTGCAGAAGATTTGCTTACAAATTGTAGGATAACACAAACAGGGGATGATCTTGTTGAAGGACGGGTATAGGGGGCCAAAAAAATCTTCAAGACAATGTTAATGCGTAATTATCTTCTCGCCGGCCAAAATTTTTGTATGCGTCAACGATAACAAACACAAAGGATTGATTAATATTTCACAATTTTGATCCCAACAATTCCTATAAGCATGTCCTTATACTGCACGGATACAAGATAATCGCAAAAAATGACAAGAAAAAACATTGAAATCCGATATTACAAGCATGTTTGACAAGGGATCTTATCGAATCACTGGCATAAATGAATGGCTTCTAGAAAAACAAAGGTGAAGAATTGAGCGGTGAAATGTAAGATCTCTGATTATGAAAAAACATTATGAACTTCAAATTGAGTTATCCAGATTTTAATATTGAAGTCATAGTCCAAAGAAGAATTTCACTTTAAGATCTCATTCATTTTCTCGCTGAAAATTTCTTTAGCAAAATTGAACAAGATTTCAGTTTTTTTTTTTACCTCAGAGAATATGGCAAACATGGGTCAGAAAGCGAGAGAAGTTTGAGATTTCACAGTAGATTCAGGTTATAAATTGTATCGATGGTTCTAAAGACAGAATTATAAAATCGATATGTAGATTACCTCCAACAGAGTTTACATCAACGCTCCCAAGAAGCTGCTCCTTCCACCTCCTCAAACTCTCATCATCCTACATTGCCAAAATTTTCATAAAACATAAGTATCGACACGGGCAAAGATTCAATTTTTTCCCCTAAACGAAATAAAAAAGACAAACCTTGTCTTTTTCAGAAAGTTCTTTGAGGGTGCACTGCGGACCCAATTGTATATTGGTTACTGTATCCTCTTCATCTTCATCCTCAGTGGCATAAAGGGAGCTCTCACTCATTTGTCTGCTAACCCTCCCCCCCGAATCTGGCACGATTTCAGGGTCCGGGTGATTTGACCCGGATTTGCTGCCACCCTCAGTAACCGGGTTGCCCTCTTTTCCATCCCCCTTCTCATCAAGTCCCATGCTTTTGGAACTTGACACAGCTCCAACAGCCAAAGACATCAACCAGTTATTCACTGACTTTGTTCGATAAAAGAACCCAAGAGACACATAACAGATAAGCCAGCGTTTCAACAACAAGAACGAGCCAAGATTCAAAGGACAAAACAGAAAGACACAAAAAGAAACTCTTTCATATACTAAAACATAAACAAAGATTATATTATCCCACTGAGAAAAGAAAGATCCAATAAAGGGTGAAGAGAAACAGGCCCTTGATTAGGATAAGTCCCCCAAAAGAACTACCTAGAAAAGGACACGGAGAAAGCAAGAGAGAACGAAATTTGCTCGGGGGAAGTTCAAATAAAAATGGAAATGGTCATGTGGAGATCCGTGATTGCGGATAAAATGGGGGTACGAATGAATGTGTGAGAGGAGGAAATTAAAAAAAAAAAAAACAGACATAAAGCAAGAGAGGAGTCAGATAAAGGGATTGGAGGTATCGTGAAGGTCACTCACTTGCACTTCTTTCGAGGAGACGTCAACGACATGAACGTGAATGACATTAAAGATATCACAAATGTTATTGCCGATTATTCCCTACAAATTATTCCGACAATAATATAAAATGATACAATAATACCATAATATTAAAGATATTTATTATGTCCTTTCCAATTTTTTTTAGCAGTGGAATGTGGATTTTTTTTTTACAATAAATTTAAAACTCATGATCTATTCCAAAATTTGAAGATATGATATTACTAGACCAAAATAACAGTGACATGTCCAGTTCATTCTGTACTCAATAGATTTTTATTAATCTTTTCCTTTTTAAAATAATTAACTTTGCATTATACTTAACATGTATTTTTAAAAAATATATATTTCATTCTAAAAGAAGAATAGGAATGCGATATATTCAATACGATTTGTCAGGTAACTTTTTTCAAAAACCAATTTGCACGTTAAATATATAAAATCATCTGATATTGTCATCTTGTTTCTCAATCCAAAATTTGAGATCCATTACTGTATTTGATAAGTAACTTTTTTTGTTTAAACAAAAATATGTAGTATATTAATCGAAGAAACAGATATAATAAAAAGCTGGCCATAAACAAACATCCAAGGCGCGACAATAAAACTGATCATACAGTGACAAATACATATCAATTATTTGTGATATATTAAAAAAACTGAAGGTATAATAATGTCAACACTTTTGTGCTTGACTCGTTTTGGGTAATGATTGGACATGGGATTTGTGCATTCACTTGCAAGCTTCTATTACATCAGTATGTGAAATAGATGAGTGATTTATAATTATAATGTCAAGTTTCTAATTCTGCTGTTGAGTTTATCTGAAACATTCAGATAGAAGTATTTTACATCAATATTTGATATTTTCTGGGTAATTGTTTTTTTATCATATGAGAATTTTAAAATGTTTTATATCAGACTCAAATTTGGGGAATGTGACACCATTGAGGCAAGCTTCAAGTGTTGTATTTCTGGGTATTTTATATATAATGATAGCATCAAAATTTCCATGACAAATGGTCTTCTATGAGAAATACAAATATATGTGAGGTTTGTGACATGTTACATACAAACTCAATATTAAAAATAACTCATTTTAAATTAAAAAAAAGACAAACTAACATATCAACCATTTAAAACATATTATGATCGATTAGACCATAAATAGGGCCTAAACAGTATCCATAAAATCATTTTCCTCTTCTATTGTCTTGCCATTGCCATGCTGACTTTGTCAAATCAAAACATTTGCTACAAAATTGTTTTTCTCAAGTCGAACCAATTAAGAGGTATTACAACTTTTTATCTAAATTGATGTGATCTCTGGATATTATTTACCAATATGATAAGTGCTGAAAGTTTTGAACAGTAAACTGAGTTTGTATTTTTCCATGGATGAACAGTAACCTCCACTCACGTTTGAGCTTCCTTCATTTGTTTGGGCCTTAACATTTTTTAGATCTTGGGTTGCATGATTTTGGTTGAGCCGGGTCAAATTCTTTTTTGGTGTGGTTCGAGGATTTTAGGTTATTTGGGAGCAGCAGAACCGACAACTACTGCAGAAGAACCTTCCGAAGGCGTAAGCGGCCGAGACTGATGACTAACCAACGATGGCGGTGGCGTTGTTTATACCGGCTTCTGTTCGCTCTCCCATCATCACAAACTTAGATCATTTCAAGAAATATGTTTCTCTGCTTGTTCCACTGCAGAATCTCTCAAAGGTATAACCAGGACGGGGCGAAACGAATTCGATTTATATTGTGTTTAAATGATGTGTTCTTAATGATATTGATTGGCTTTATTATGAAGATATATGAAATTTAGTGGGTATCCCTTTTGTTGCAGATTTGCAGATAATACAGCAAATCATGAATGAAATGTGGGGTTTTGGGAAAATGAGATTTTGAAAGAAGGCGTATAAAATACAGCAAATGAAATGTGGGGTTTTGGGAAATGAGATTTTGAAAGAAGACGTATAAAGTCCCTATTCACATAAAATTTTTAATATTGTTTTTCTTTGATCTGCTCAATATTTAGCTAACTAAAGTAACAAAAAAATCTAAAAAAAAAAAATTTATTTATTCGAGGATCTTATGTATACTCTATTCAACTTTGGACTAACTAAACCAACCAAATTAAAGGAATTTCTGATTCAAAATTTTAAACAATTATTTTTCTTCAAAATATTCAAATTTTTTTGAATTTTTTAATAATTTATTAAAAAAATCCACGATATGACCATTACGTGAAGTTTCATTGGAACTGAAACGTAAGCCTTCGTTTTGGACATCACAACCGCATCGGAGAACCATTATTACATGTGATACGTGGATAGAATTATTAATGTTTGGTTGTGTTTATTTTATGTGACAAAATTATAATTTATACTATGATTGTACATGATACGAAATAGTTTCACATAAATTATGATTAAAATTCAATTTTATTTTACTAAAATATTGTTTTTCACACCTCCGCAATTATAAATTTAAATATGCACCTGATCAGTACTGATCGCGCATGACACATCACAAAAATATATAATGCAGTGGAGTATGAAATACATATATAATAACCTAAGAGACAATAAAATGTCGACATGATTCAAAGGGTTGTTTATATATATACATAAGGTGAGACTTGCGTTTGCTTGAAGCCATCGATTTTCTTGGATCTTCATGCAATAAATAAGTTATGATTTTTCCAGAAGACATCTAACCACTCAAAACCAATTAAACAAGCACTCATCATTTAAAATTTACTTTTATATTAAATTTTCGTGTACATACACTCATACTTTATTAATAATCACTCATATAGGCGCAGATTTAAAATTTAGGTTAATGGGGGCATAAAAACATTAAAAATACCGAAAAATATTTTAGAGGGGCAAAATATAATTTTAATAGTGAATCTACAATTTTATGGGGTAATATTAAAAAAAATTTGAAGGATGATACTTGGCTTCCATTGCCTTCACGTGCGTCCGCATATATATATCAACCCCAACCCAATAACAATCTAGATTTAAACTTCGTTTAACCAAATTTCTCTTGGCATGCAAAAATAGAATTTAGAACCTCAATCTGTTGATATCCTTACAATTAATACCTGTTTTAATCTTTGCCGATTCTTAAATGGATGTAGACCATTATAAATATTGGTGTGATCTTGTCATGTTATTGATTATATATTTGTGATATCTATTGTGTTATTATCTCGATTATACGTATTTCGGATACTAATCTTATAAATAATAATAGATGCAGCTGTGAATGAATCATAAAGACAAGGAATTCGATGAGATTCGAGCATTATGAAATAATTAAAATTTTAAAATATATTGTAAATACACGCAACCTTCATCTAAAACTATCGATCAAATATCATGTTTAAAAAATATCTGATGGGTGATGGGTATATTTCAGGAGTATATGACTATTCGAGGAGAATCCTTGCCCTGGATTCCTTCTTCTGAAATGAGTTCAGACGCCAGTATCACCCTCCAATTCGAATTTACGTATAAAAGTTAAAAAAGAAGAGAGATTCCAAAACAGAGAAGAAGAGCCGTTTGAGTGTTCCGTTTATTCACCGTTTACATGAACGCGCAACCATGGTGTCTGATCAAGAGATTGTCAAAGTTGTAGAGACGGTGCTTCGTCAGTCCGACCATAACGCCGTCAACTCCCTAGACGGTGTCGTGCAGCAGCTGGAACAGAAGCTAGGGTTGAACTGGGCCTTGAAATTTAAAGGTGGAATTGCATGGTTGGATTGCCACTTGCCAGAACATGTTATTGTTTTGATCTGTATTTGCACTTCTCCTCTTCTGTGGACTCCTACAGTCATGGGCTCTAGCGCAAAATGCATCTCTAACACCACAAAACTGGATTTCCCATGTTTCTTATGTTGCTCAACTGGGGTTTTGTGGGACATTTTATCTCTATCAAGTCAAATCCAAGCAAGTAAATTGATCTTGTAATTTATCTTATTCTTCATGGCTTATAAAACGTTGGATCAGGCACTGGGTTGTTCATTTTCTATCCTCCTTTCGGCACCAAGTTAAATAATTCATCTGATTGTGGGCAGTTCATGTCCATCAATAGCTCTTTTGCCTTGGCAGAGAATAATGCTAAGCTTCTTAAATCAACCAAATATTTCACTCCAAGGCAACCATCCTGTTGGGAATTTGACCATCCAAATTCACTCCCCAGGATGCACCTTTTATGTGGAAAGCAAGTAAAATGTGAAATAATAACAACACAATGATTTAACGTGGAAAACTCCCAAATCAGGAGAAAAACCACCAGGACCAGAGAAGAAAATACATTATATGAAAAATTATTACAACTACATAATTTCTCTTCTAACCCCAAACACATCCACAAAGCTTTTCTCACTAGCTACACTTTATCACTCACACTCCTCCCCTTACAAGAATGACATCTAGTAAAATCTTTTCTGATGTGGAAGATCAGCCACAGCTGCAACCACAGAGCATACTAAGACTTTTACTAGATTCTAAAACAAGAGAGAAATATATCTAAAGCCAAAAGTTGCTAGACAAACTATTGACTGGTGCACTGAAACCAAAGGCCCCAAGCCTTCTTTTATAGTCAAATGGTTGGCCATTTTATTTGCTTTCTTCAATGTGGGACAAAAGAAAAGCCCAATCCAACAATCTCCACCTTGTGGCTTTGTCGTCCCACAACACTCCACCTCGATGAAGATCTTCATAGCTTTCGCTACCAACACTGTAAGGCAGTCATAATTCTCAATGTAGAGAATTATCATGCTCCACCATAAAAGCATATCCCACTCAGAATAAGTCATTCCAAGCATTTCAATTCGGCCCATGTCGAAAAATAACCATGCTGAAAATTATGGTGCAACCACGTTTTGGCTTTCCTGGAAGTTAATCAGGCATCAACATAAATTTCCATCACACACCCTGCATCAATGCCAAACCAATGCCTGTGTGCAAACTGCAGACCCGCTAGCATTTTACATCTTTTTTCATGGCAACTTGGGGACAACGGCATGCCATAATGATGTACATGTCCTTTTTCATAGGACATCAAAAGAGGAGACAATGTTAGCTTCATTATCAACATCTCCACTTGTTGATACAGAGCAATTTGCCGAACCCGCTCCAGCTCTTGGACAATTTTTCTTGATATGACCAGGTTGTCCACACCCCCAACATGATTTCTTCACGGAGTTCTTCTTCTTCCAATTATGAGCCACCATTGCAAAACTTGCATGTGAACCGTTACTCCCGCCAAGTCTCCTCTCTTCAGAAAGAAGCTTACTAGTAACCTCTGAGAAAATGATTTTCTCCTTCCCATGAATCAGTATCGGCTTCATGTGCTCATACGAACGTGGAAGAGACCAGATGAGTCTCAAGGCCTGATCCTCATCATCAATTCTAACTCCAATGGATTCCAGCTCTGAAAAATGCCATTGAGAACGCTTAAATGATCTGAAATAGTAGTACCTTCATTCATTCGCAATGTATGAAACTGCTCTTTCAGATACACCCGATTCGAGACGCCCTTTGTCTGATACAACTCTTCCAGTTTTTCCCAGAGTTCCTTCGCCGTAGACATTCCATGCACATTTGCAAGAACATTTTTGGCCAGGCACAGACGGATAGCACTTGCTGCTCTCAAATCCATATCCTCCCAATCTTCATTGCTCATTCCAGCTTTACTTGTTGCACTAGTCGTTCCGTCAGTCGAACTAGTATCACTGCTGCTTTCAGGGAATACTCTGTCCTTCAATGCCTTGTGTAAACCAGACTGAATCAACACATCCTTGACTTGCACTTGCCACAAGCCAAAGTTGATTTTCCCATCAAATTTCTCCACATCAAATCTGACTGCATTTGAAACTCTGCTTCCCGACATACTGTGACAACTTGATGAATTTTACCGTAGACCTGAATAGTACACACTAAGTAAGCTCCCTGGAAAGAGAGGATCTCGATCTTTCCTAGACAGAACTTCAAGGTTCCCAGGTAAATTGGTGGGGTCACACTGGTCCCACTTAAATACCAATTTTCCTAGACAGAACCTCCTTAGTCACTACGTATTCACCTACCACACCAAAGCTCCACCGTCGCAAAAGGACCCAGGCTCTGATACCACTTGTTGGGAATTTGACCCTCCAAATTCACCCCCCAGGATGCACCTTTTATATAAAAGCAAGCAAAATGAGAAATAATAACAACACAATGATTTAACGTGGAAAACTCCCAAATCAAGAGAAAAACCACCAGGACCAGAGAAGAAAATACATTATATGAAAAATTATTACAATCACATAATTTCTCTTCTAACCCCAAACACACCCACAAAGCTTTTCTCACTAGCCACGCTTTATCACTCACACTCATCCCCTTACAAGAATGACATCTAGTAAAATCTTTTCTGATGTGAAAGATCAGCCACAGCTGCAACCACAGAGCATACTAAGACTTTTACTAGATTCTAAAACAAGAGAGAAATATATCTAAAGCCAAAAGTTGCTAGACAAACTATTGACTGGTGCACTGAAACCAAAGGCCCCAAGCCTTCTTTTATAGTCAAATGGTTGGCCATTTTATTTGCTTTCTTCAATGTGGGACAAAAGAAAAGCCCAATCCAACACATCCAAGTGTATATACTCCGACGTCAGCACACCCCCCCGATTCCCGATCCAGGGGCAATAACGAATAACCATTCATATAAAGTGTATTCAAACCCCTGATAGCCAAGCAATATTTTTTATTTCAAGTTCGTTTGTGCTCTGTTCAAGTTACATAGCGGCTACTCATGTCCGTCATCCATTCCCCAGCTTCTGAGGCCAATGAATTTGCCCAAATTTCAATGCTTTTATAGTCAAATGGTTGGCCATTTTATTTGCTTTCTTCAATGTGGGACAAAAGAAAAGCCCAATCCAACACATCCAAGTGTATATACTCCGACGTCAGCACACCCCCCGATTCCCGATCCAGGGGCAATAACGAATAACCATTCATATAAAGTGTATTCAAACCCCTGATAGCCAAGCAATATTTTTTATTTCAAGTTCGTTTGTGCTCTGTTCAAGTTACATAGCGGCTACTCATGTCCGTCATCCATTCCCCAGCTTCTGAGGCCAATGAATTTGCCCAAATTTCAATGCTTTGTTTGAACAAATTGTATATATCAGCTGAGGGTTCTACGTTTGATTTTTAAGAAACCAGGGTTTTAAAAGATCAATATTTTTTTATATAGATGATTATGTAATTTTTTGGATTTTCACACAGAGATTAAATGATATTTGCTCATCCTTTGCTTGATAATGCATGCATAGGCATTATGTGTATCTATGGATTAATTAATTGGGTAAAACATTGATATTTGGCCGCCCTTGTAATTGCTCGATTTCGAGTAGGCATGTTTATCGGGCCGGGTCAAATCGGATTCAGCCTAGAACTGAATCGGTTAGCCCGGTTCGAAACCGGAGCTGAGCTAACCAGTTTCGGACCGCTCCAGAACCGGTAATATACCGATCCAGAGCAGTTTCGAGGTTAAACTGCTTGCACCGCCAGTCTGGTGCAACCAGACCTTTTCCGATTAAAAAACGGAACCAGTTATTTAAAAAAAACGTTGCAATTGCAACGGCTAAAATAGTCGTTGCAATTGTGTATGGCAACAGCTATTTCAGCCGTTGCCAAAGTACTTTTTCATTTTTTTATAAAATCTTTAAATAGGTGTTTGTTGTTTTGTTATTTGTAAGTTGTAACACACAATTCTATCTTTCAAACTTCAAAGTTCTATAATTCTGCTATCTAATATATTTCTCACCATTGTGCATTAATAATGGCAACTTCATCTAGCAGTGCTGGTCGCAGCCGGGGTCGTAGTCGGGATCTCTTCACGGGTCGCATATCACTTAGTTCATCGTCGGCAATGAATTTGCATGTGCCAATTTTCGAGTTAAATAAAAGTTATGATTATTTTGCTGACCTTAATGTTGGAGGTTCATCTATGAACGTTGAAACGCAAGAACCTGAACAACCTGTCAAACCTCCTGCTGCCCGAGAGAGACAACAAGGGAGTCATCCGGAGCAACTACAGCAGCGAGTAAACAACCGACTCGTGCCAAAAGAAGTAAGATATATTGTAATACCCTTGTACCACATTGGTTGTGGATGAAAATTTAAAGTGGTTTATAAAGGCTTACAATGGACTATTATAGCAACTTGGGTTAACCATTTTCGTATAGCGAGGACGGATACGAAGTTGTTGCTATAGGAGCCCATTGTGCAGTCGCGCTTGTGCGGGCCTGGGCCCGGGGCGTGACAGAATGGTATCAGAGCCGGTCACCGGCAGGAAACACCGGGAGATAAGTGTTATGCGGGGCAAAGTGCTACGTGCGTGGGAGCCACCTCTTGAACTAAAAAGGGCAAAGTGCTACACGACGGGGGCCACATCTTGAACCTGCGGGGCAAAGTGCCACGTGCGTGGGAGCCACCTCTTGAACCTACGGGGCAAAGTGCTACATGACGGGAGCCACCTCTTGAACCAGTAGGAGCCACATCTAGATTCCCGGTGCCGGTGGATAGATGAGTTAGGAGCGACGAGGACGTCGCGTTCTAAAGGAGGGGTGATTGTAATACCCTTGTCCCACATTGGTTGTGGATGAAAATTTAAAGTGGTTTATAAAGGCTTACAATGGACTATTATAGCAACTTGGGTTAACCATTTTCGTATAGCGAGGACGGATACGAAGTTGTTGCTATAGGAGCCTATTGTGCAGTCGCGCTTGTGCGGGCCTGGGCCCGGGGCGTGACATATATCATCACTTAGAACTGCTAAAAAAGAAGATACTAATGAATATGTTACAATTTGTAAATTATGTAAGATACAATATTTTGTATAAAGCTGGTGGTTCCAGTGGGACACCTGAACATTTAAAAAACACTTAATAAAAAAACATAATTTTATTTTAACTGCTGAAATTAACCGTAGGTCACTTGTTAGATATGTGATTAGATGTGAACTACCATTTATACAAGCTAAACATGCTGGTTTTATTGAATTTTCTTCGTCTATACAACACATGTTTAAATATATTTCTAGGCATACATTAAAAAGAAATTGTATGTACGTATGTTGAATATAGAAATACATTGACTGAACATCTTTCTAGTTTGCCTTGTAGGGTTAGCTTAACAACCGATATTTGGAGAAATGTAAAATCGAATTCATATCTTGTTGTCACTTGTCATTGGATTGATGATAATTGATGACAAATTTTGTCTTTAGATGAATTAGATTGTGCACATACTGGTTATGTAATTGTTAAATATATATTCAATACCTGTAGACATTATGGAATTCAGGATAAAATATTTTCAATCACATTAGACAACGCTGCGAATAACAACGCTGCGATGCGTGATTTATAAACCTATCTGAAACCAATGCTTGATGGTGTTGTTTGCATGTTAGATGTGCATGTCATGTTATTAATTTGGCTGTTAAAGTTGGTTATGAGGACAATCACTCAGCATGTATTGAGAAAATGAAATATTGCGCTAAATGGTTATGCACGAACCGTGTTAAGCGTGATTGGAAACAATTATGGTTATCTAATGGTTTTAAGCATCTTCTTTTTCTTCACCAATAGAAACTAGGTGGAATTCGTTGTACAATATATTGAATGATATGTTACCTTACAAAGATATGTTAACTCCATTTTATAATTCATATGAAATGCCTGATAGTGATGAAAGTATTTATTTAACTGGTGAGGATTGAGAATTTGTTGAAAATTATGTATCATTGTTAGGTACTTTCAAAGAAGCGATGTAACGCTCTCCGGTGTTACTTATCCAACTTCTGTTTATTTTCTTCCCATATAGAGTTTCGTATTCTTCTTCGGCTTCCACCTAAGCTGCGCAGGAAAGGCACAAACCCAATCACAGGGAACAGTGAGATGCTAGTATTTAACATGTTTGATAAGTTTATATAATTTAAATTTGACCATGACTTGCATACTTTTGTTAGTGCAACGGAAACCAAATTTATAAAGTACTGGGAACAAATCTCACATGTACATTGCATCGCAACTTTACTAGATCCTAGTCGATGTTTAGCTTTGTTTGAAATAATTTTTGGGGAATGTTGTTGACGATCAAAAGATGCCTATAATGCAATCCATCCAAAATATGTTTCACTTGTTATAATCAAAAGGCAAGTGAATCATCGCAATAAATAAAGGGCTGTTGAAGAACCCCAAGCTCAATCCAGAGGCGGAGGCATCAATTTGCTTAAGATGCTGGGCAGAAAAAACTGAAGGGAAAAAGACATTCTACTAGCACGTCGACTGAGTTGCAAATTTATCTGAATTACCGATTTCTAACGGAAGACAATTTCGACGTCTTACAAAAGTGGAAGACAAATGCAGCACAATTCCCCATCTTTGCCCAAATGGCTAAAGACATTTATGTGGTACAAGCTTTAAGCGTCGCTTCTAAATAGGCATTCTCAACATGTGGCCAAAATTATTGGAGAATACAGAACTAATCTATCTGCTGATTCATTATGCATGCTCACATTACTGAAAGATTGATTTGAAGCAGAATGTAAGAATAGAAAAGATAGGGCGGCTGACGAATTCGTAAATCATTATAACGATCAAGAAGAAGAAAACACTAAAACAATACTTATCAATTATGAAGAGTGCTAAGTACTAATGTTTTTTTAATTGCCATAAGTGCAATTGCTATTTGTATAAGCAAGAAATATATGAATTTATTATGAATATTGTAGATGCATATACAAACATAAAAAAAGGCTGATACATAAAAAAAGGATGGAACCGCATCAAACCAGTTTGATCCAAAACCGGATCCGATCCGATTCCTTACCGGACCGGATCGGTTCGGGGATTTCTGGATCCAAAACCGACGATTCTGGACTGGACCGATTCTAATCGGTAAGCATCTATAATTTCGAGTCTCCCCACCCAATAAATTAGGATTGTTAAAAGAAATATCAAAATGTAGCATATCATCGTTAGTAATATTCATTGTAATTTCAAAAAAAAAAAATATTATTTGCTACCTAACAAGTATATGAAATTGAAAAGGAAAGGGCGGTTAACATTTTGTACGTACCATTTTGTTTTAGTTCAGTGAACTATGGCTGTACTTGGTCTCGCTTTATAGTAAACATTTTTTAAAATATATTTCAATTTTTCAACTACCAAAATATGGTATACACTTGACATAAAAAGCATATTCTGCATAAAAAATTATGAATAAATATAGTCACATACTTCAAACTTAATTTTCCTTGACAGGTGCTTTCTAATACTCGCCGTTCGGTATACCAGAAAAACATGATATGAGTCATTATTTTTAATTATTCATATCTCACTTGTCACATATATTCATTCAAAACATATATATAACATTTTATTTTGTTAAAAATTTATTACAGTGATCTGAATGTGGTCATCTTGTCTTGTCTCTATTTAGATAAATTTATTTTCATTTCAGTTTCCTCAGTCAAACATAATTAAATAGGTTTTCAGATTATGGGAAAGTCAACTTAAAAATATATGGGTTTGCAAATTGACTTTAAATGTAATAAGACAGCTTTTGTTGGGCAAGTTGCTGCAATTATAGTTTTCTATTTATCTCAAAATAATTGTAGAATTTAATAAGGTTGTTTTTGGATGTATGAATTTTATTTGAATAAATAGATTTGATTTGATAATTGATTTGAAACTTGGATTTGAAATGAATATATATATATATATATATATATATATATATATATTAGTACATTTCAATTCATCACAATTGATATTACATATACGTAAATTAGTAAAAATGTGGATTTGAAATGAACCCATTATAAATTTATTAAATGTATTTAAAATCTAAGACTTCAAATCTGTCGATTTAAATGCTCCCTAAAGGGAAATGACAACTTTATTGTGAAATGATATCAAAGTTATTTAAATACTTTTTAATAAATAGAACACGAGATGCAATTAGAGTTTACCAATATATATATATATATAACAAATTCCCTTATCCGTTCATAAAATAAGTAAGAAGGTTGAATAAATCATATCATGCATATTGGATTAATTAAATATCACGATCCTACGTCACTTAGCGAACCTTTTTTTATATTATTTTTTATTATCGATGATGGAGATATGGTTTTTCAAATGCTTTTACACGACTCAAATATGAGTCTTTATTTTCACAATGGGAGGGTGACTACAAATAAGGCTAACCTCAAGAGTCGATTAGAGGAACCTATTGAGTGGTATTGCTCGCACATGGCGTATGACATGCATTAATATTAATCACTCCTGATTGTGCATTAATACTGAGAACATTTAAAGAACTCTATTGAGGCTTCTTCTTCCGTAATATTTTGTTCTATAAAATATTTCTTTATATTCAGTAGCGTACATCACCGGTTGAGTACTAAGTAGTGGGTAGAGTAGACTACAACATCGATAGACTACGACAAAGTTATGTTCAACTCATCTGCAGACTTTCCAGCTTAAATATGCTCAGCAGATATATATTAAAACCTGATATCCAACAATTTCCCCATTTTTGATATTTTCTCAAAAAATCTACATTATCATCGGTAGAATACTTTGAATATATCGGTTGACATTTGTAAACATAGCTCTGATTCTTTCCTCTGCTGTACAACAACAAAGTGATCTAACAATTTCCAACTTTTTGGTACAAACAAAACATAATATCTTCTTACAAGCTTGATTGGGAGAATGCATGGACAAACAATACTGATTTAAGGGCAATAAGCTTTACTGATAGTTGTTCGACTGATGTTTCATTTATTCACCAAATCACAGTGAAGTCAGTCTTTGAAATCTCCATATTCTCTTCTTCTTATCTTCCACTTTTGGTGAAAAATGAACACCAGAAAACCAAAATGGTCCGATACTCTGATGGAAGTGGCCTTTAAAAGATTCGACATTGAAGCTGTTGCCAGTCAAGTTCAAAATAAATGAACGAAATAAATATTATGTTCAAAATAAATGAACACATTTCAATAAAGAGAGTTCAAAATAAATTAATTGAATGCGAGATCTCCAAAACAGATATAGTTTGCTCAGCTGATAAGATCTGTTCAACTGATCTTCTTCACCCGCAACCGATGTTCCCCCTCAAATGACCATTTCTCTAATTTGTTCTGTTGGTACATAGGTTGACTTGTTAAAATCATCAGTGGTTGTTCAAAATAAATGAACTGCTCACTTGTTGGAGTAGGTAACGACGACGTTGAAAATAAATGAACGAAAGCAAAAAATACTTAGTTCAAAATAAATTAAGCTAAGTTCCAAAATATGTTCAAAATAAATGAACTACTTGTACATTTCTTAAAAAATGTGCAAAATATGTCATCTGATCAGTACAACTCTTCAACTCTTCTGATATGTTTTTTGTTCTTGTTCCCTCTCGGGTGGTATTCCCCTCAGCTAATGGTTCCTTATCTAATAACACTTGTTTAAATAAAACAACAAGGCCCAACTGGTTCTGGAGTCTGATCGGTTGACCTTGAATGCTCATCGATTGACTTGTCAATGAGCGTATATCTATTCAGCCTGACGAAAATTTGATGTTGGTCGAACAAATGCAATAAAGTCAACCAATGGTTCTTGATTGAAGGATAATGTCATCACGCGTTGGTAGATCATATAACTTCCTCAATCCATATTCTGTTGAGTTCAGGAAGAATATCTACTACTCAAGAACTCTTGATCGGCTGATCCCGACTCATAAGTGGAGCTTTTAGAAAGACATAGTCTACTGGACTAATGTCTGATGATCTCTTGAAAGCAGTAGATTGCTTTAGTAAGATCCACTGACCAAGTCTACTGAAACTCAAACTCAACCGATGAAAGCATGATGTCTGCAAAACACTATTCCATAAAATTATTTTGAAATGAGAGCAAATGGAATACTACACAAAACTGAAGTCATCAGATCGAATATTCTATCAAACAAGAACACCTGCTCTGATACCACTTCTGAGGATCGGTTGCGCAAATCGAGGGGGGTTTAATATCTCCATCGGCTCTACTTAGCTATTTTAAAATATGTTTCGGTCGTGTTAGCAACCAAAAGCTATTTTCTTGTTTAACGACTGATCAGTCTTGTAACTAAAGATTAGTGCAGAATGAACTCAACCGGTACAACGAATTAGCTGAGCTGATGGCAAGATATGCTACCGATTAAGTGACAACAGTTTAATGTGCAAAAACAAATGTAAATGTAGAGAGTAAATGACACAAGTTCGAAGTTCCTCTCTTGTGCATCAGATTGGCTAGTTGATCAGCACAGAGAACATTTAAAATATTCTACTGATGATTCTTCATCGATAATGTATTTTTCCACAAAACATTTATTCTTTATAGTCGGTAGAGTACATCACCAGTTGAGTACTAAGTAGTGGGTAGACTACGGTAGAGTTCTGTTCAACTCATCAACAAACTTTATTCATCGGTAGAGTTCATTTATCGATTCAGCTATGTCTGCTCAATAATCATCGATAGTCTTTATGAATCTGCTCAGCGGATATATATTAAAACCTGATATCCAACAATTTCTCCATTTTTGATATTATCTAAAATCTGCATTATCATCGGTAGATATACTTTGGATTATCAGTTGACTTTTGTAAGCATAGCTCTTATTAATCGGTTGTGCTTCATTGTTGTATCAAAACAAAGTGATCTAACACGATTTAATTTAACCATATCAAATAAATAAATTTCAAGATATTATATTATTGTAAAAATAATTTTGTGTATAAAATCAAACCGAACAATGGATAGTCATCAACCCATCCTCTAATAATGACTTCAAACAAACCATGGATATACCCATATCCGATGACGAATATGGTGTTGTCTTTCTTAAAATCTAAAACTTAAATTATTTATTCAATCCAAACGCAACGTAAATGTAATAATAATAAATCAAATATCGCTCCATAGTAAATCAAACATTGCTCCCTAATTATAAATGTGTTTATTAATAATAATAATAATAATAAGACACGTGTGAGTAAATAATTAAATTTTGCAGCAGCAGCACACTATTGGAAATGATCATTGACCCTGCCGACAGAATAAATTGGTTAGATTTATTAAAATCAAAAAAATTGTTTAATAAAATATAATTCATGGTAAAAGGAAATTGAAATTATAACTTTATAGATATAATAGGAAAAATAAGATTATTTTTGTAATTCTGATGCCAAAGAGATCAAAGAACTTTTTTTGAGATACTATTCGATGTTTGTTTCTTGTAATTGTGGATATAATATATAAATATTTTTTTTTCTTCATGTATATATAAATTTAACATCTGACATGATTAGCTATAATTAAATTATTCATACGGGCTGGAGAAAATCGGGAAATTCTTATATACATCGGGTTTGAGCCTCAATTATAGATAAATATAAAGAAAATGAATTAAATTAGGTCTGACATGGGCCACATGCCCGATCCATACATGAATTTTCTATGAAACCCACGCTATTTGGAGACTCGACTTCTAATGGGGCTTTTGTCTTAATTTGTTAGGTTTACCTCATTTGATATTGTTAATAGACGATTTACCCTATGCGATTTGTAAATAGCTTGTATGCATACCGTGGTTTCAAAAATAGACATTTTCCCCAGTGATTTTTACAAAATATAGTACAGTGTCTCTTATATAGATGATGTGTTTGCAGCTATTCATAAACCACATTGATAAAACTGTACATTTTCAAAATTAAATGGATAAATTTCTTATTTTCAAACTACAAAAGTATAAACCATTTATTTGAAAAATCAAATAAGGTTCGTTGCCAAAAATCCGAATTCAAAATTAGCAACTTTTCTCATAGTGGGGGATAGTTCTTGAAGAAGGCCAGCTCTTAATTAAGTGATATATTTGATTTAATTTCTTTCCTGCCTTTCATTCTCACATAAGGGCATTTTTATCCACCCACCGTATCAATAAATGAGTGCGATGTTTATTTTGAGCAATCTTGATCGGGCCTACTTCCCTGATTAGTAAGTCTCCAACTTGTTGATTAAGTGTACCAAAACTTATGATAAAAGCTAAAACAAAAGAGAGTATATTTTATTAATTGAGAAGTATCTGGAAATATATTTCAAGCAGCATTTGTTTTAACACAGATCATTCCTTGTTGTGCGACTAATTTTAGCAGATGTTAACATTTGCAAGTTGTGAGCATTTTCTTTCTTTTTCCTAGTTTCAATACTAGTGGAAATTAAGATCAATCAACGATAGATTTGGATTTCAAATCCTTAATACAAACTCATTCAAATTGTTTGGTTAATTTTGGATTTCAAATCCATCATCTTCAATATATTTTTTAACAATATCAAGATATTTTAAATTTCTAATTATTGATGTCATTTTAAATTCAAATCCGTTATTGAAATAAAATCCTTCAATCAATTGCAACCTAAATTTTAATTACTTTTATATATAGTATAAAAAGTATTTCTAATATATAACAGAAATAAATAATGATAAATAGACTACAAAATATATTTCATTTTCCTATTTTTTTTTATTGGAAATGAATTTCTCATAATCATTATAAACCAGATCTTGCTGTATTATTTTCATTTCCATTTTCAGAATATATTGTTGGTGGGGCTTTGTTTTCTCGACAAGTTCCTTATGCATACTAGTGAACGAAGTTGTGGTTGTATGTCGTTTATTGGCTTAACAGCCTGATCATTGTCACCCATAGGGTGTAACTCCTCATATTCATATGTCGTTTAGTACGTAACTTTATGCTGTGACTATACGAAAATAAAATTATGAATATGCTACCAGATATATCTGATAAGCATTTGATCTTTCATTTGTTTTACATCTTTGAATAATTATTTTACTAATGATAATTTATCACGGATTAAATATAAACTAGGAAAAGTATCATAAAATAATGTTTTTCTCAAAAAAATATTTCGACATTAAGAAAGAATTCACGCAAAATTTAGCATATTCATTTCGCTTGGTGAAGCTTCTAAATACAATGTTTCACTTTACAAACAGGTCAACCAAAATTCTTTGTCCAAATCCACTTGTTTTTATATATTAATCCACCATTTATTTTCATTCCTCTCTCACTGCTGCAAATTTCTTGAACAAATATCCAACCATTTCCTTACCTTATTTATGACTTAATTTCTACCAATTCCGATCCCTCACCATGGTTTCTGTACAAGATCACTCTCACTCCAACCCAAATATCACTGCTCGCTACCCCCAAACGCGGCCTTACTACTACTACACTCCGCCGCCGTCCTCCACCAAGTTAAGCCGCTCCATGGGACGTTCTATGCGGACAATCCGTTCTACTATCTTCCAGGATGATGATTCGGGTCCAGTTCCTGAGAGATCGCGGAATGTGTCTGAGATTCTTACTGACTCGGTTATCGACCTCCGACTCGGCGAACTCTCTAAGAAATTTTCTACTACTTCCAAGAGCCCGTCCTCATCGGATATTGACGTGATTATGGACGTCTCGCAAGCTTTCAGTGATTTTTCTGCTTGTTCCAGCGACATTTCTGGGGAGCTCCAGCGCCTTGCTACCCTTCCCGACCAGGGTCCGAGCCAGGACATGGAGTTCAATCTCGAGTCCGAGCCTTGTTCCGGGTTCTTACAGAGAGAGACTTTTTCTACGGAGATTATTGATAGTATCTCACCTGAAGACCTGCAGCCCACCGTGAAACTATGTGTTGATGGTTTGCAATCTTCATCAATTGCTGTAAAGAGATCTGCCGCTGCTAAATTGCGACTGTTGGCGAAAAATCGGGCCGACAACCGTGTCTTGATCGGCGAATCTGGGGCAGTACCCGCTTTAATCCCGCTCCTCCGCTGTTCCGACCCGATGACCCAAGAACACGCCGTCACGGCTCTTCTGAACCTCTCCCTTCACGAATCCAACAAAACATTGATCACAAAAGCAGGCGCGGTAAAATCCTTAATCTATGTCTTGAAATCAGGTACCGAGATTTCCAAGCAAAACGCCGCTTGCGCTTTGTTGAGTCTATCTTTAATCGATGAGAATAAACTCTCCATCGGGGCTTGCGGTGCGATACCCCCGTTGGTGGCACTGCTGATAAACGGTTCAAATCGAGGCAAAAAGGACGCTCTGACCACACTTTACAAGCTGTGTTCAGTGAAATTGAATAAAGAAAGAACAGTGAGTGCTGGGGCAGTGATCCCGTTATTGGGTCTTGTGGGGGAACAGGGCACTGGGCTAGCGGAGAAGGCCATGGTGGTGTTGAGTAGCTTGGCGGGGATTGAAATGGGGCGCGAGGCCATTGTTGAAGAAGGTGGGATCCCAGCTTTAGTGGAAGCGATTGAAGACAGCAGTGAAAAGGGCAAGGAATTTGCGGTATTAACTTTGTTACAGTTGTGTGAGGAGAGTGTTAGAAACAGGGGATTTCTTGTGCGGGAGGGGGGAATTCCGCCGCTGGTTGCCTTGTCTCAGATCGGGAGGGCTAAAGCTAAACATGAGGTTAATTTTGTTTGTATTTTATCAGATTCCATATTTTATCAGATTCCATATTTTTACTGCATATTTTTCTTTTTCTTGTTACTGGTTTGTGTGATCAAGTAACAGGAACATAATCAAGACTATATCATTTGTGTTTTAAACCATTGATTGGAATACCGGATCAATATCTAACTAGCTTTGAAGAGTTGGCGGGTAATTAACCTCTGAACTTAGTGCCGGATTAACTTGGGCTGACCGGATTAGATAGAGCTAGAAAACTACAGCGATTTAGACTTAGAGGTTAGGGCTAAAAAATAAAATTTCTGAAAATTAACACTAATTTTTTTCCCTCCGTTTAGCCTTATTCCCCTCTTAGGGGGATTTTAGTGATAGATTCTATAGGAACTAGACGATCCTGTTTGGTCAAATGCCTAGCGACAAACCCCTATGTTCCTTTCATTACAGTGTCTCTGAACAAGGTTTCGGATAACAAGCCTAAAGACTTTCTTATGTGAAAAGACAGAGTCGGGGGCTGATCTTTGAATAGGAAAAAGAGAGGATCTGCAGTATCCCAAATGAATTAACTTATTCGGAAAAGGTGTTGTTCTTTGGAAGATATATCTCGTGTCTGCCTTTGCACTCGAGGGAGAATCTCCGTTTGAAGTGGTTCTGCAAAGTTGTCTTAATTATCAGATTGACTGTTAAAATGGACATATGGCATGTTGTTTCTTAATGATGATGATGAGAACTTAAGTTTACTAAAGTAAGCACCACAAGTTAACAACTACTTTCTGATAATGTAATAATCTCTTGGTCCATTTGTACTGTCAGATCCTAATTTGTTGTTTAATGCAGTTCTTACTTTCTTTGCTATTATTAGTTATGTGTATATGTGGGAGCATTTATGTCCTAGATTATCATCTTTCCTCTTGCATAATTCAGTAGGGATAACAACTGCTGCAGTGTTGCTTTCATTGTTCTTGCATTTAATTTCTTGTTCTGTGAATGAAAGCTGCCATTTTTCTGGACTCCATGTTTTTATTGAATGGTTGTATGTCAATTTTTGACAGGCTGAAACACTTCTTGGGTACTTGAGAGAATCAAGACATGAAGCTTCTTCTTCAAGTCCATAATGGAGGAGTTTCTTTACATTGTCAAATTTCCTAATTAATGCATTATATTGTATTATATTATTATATTATGTTATGTTATGCCTAAGAAATTAATGGTGCGCTGTTGGGTGTATATAGTTAGTGTGTTGATGGAATGGCAAGGGTGGTTATTAGTTTGCTGACGCTGCGGTCTGTTTTTACTTTTTAGCTTTGGTTGGGGTTGTCATCCTTGGTTTGAGTATGTTTGCAATGACTTATTCAAAGTATTTTTGTGCTGCTTTTACTTAAAGTTTTGAAAAAGTTGTTTTTAAGCAAAAAATTGATTGTTTGTTACTAAAAAACAGCTTAAAGAATTTTAATTAATTAAAATATTGTCACCACTCAACTTAAAACAGTCAAAACATCTTATTATTTACTTATCTGCTTCTGCTTTTACGTGTTTTTTTTAGAGAAGTAATAGCAGAAGTTAGGAAATCAAACATAAAAAATCTTCTTCTTTTTTTGTCTGAAAGCAGAAATACACTTTTGATAAGCATTTGTAAATACACATTTTATTAGGTGATTCCTATTTCTTTGTAAGTTTTTACTAATTGCCTGAATTATTCCTCAACTTAAAAGTCTAGTTGTGTTGAGATAAATTAAAGTTCAACCATTGAATGGCGATATGTAAATAAAAGTTGTTTACAGTATAACGCAGTAGGCTTGTGTCTCCTTAAGAGATGAATGATGTTACCATACTAATTAATTATTTGTTATATTAAATAGAATACAATACTTGTTTGGGTCTTTTTCTAATGACTTGGATTCTTTTTTCGTTTTTGACTTTTCATGATTATTGTTAAACAAAATACAGATAAGGGCACAATGACCTGCATTTCCAAGCCATGTTACTTGTACAACATATGTTTGATGAAATGATAACTTGGCACGTGAAAACTTGTAAGAAGAAGAACATCCATCATTTTGTCCATTTGTACCAATTCAAAACCCCCATGGTAATTGCTTTCCAAACACAATAATGATCTCACAAAATCGAGATAATATCTTTCCGGAACATAAAAATCCATATCTCCGTATCTCCTTCGATGTTCAAGTCATAAATCGTTATGCAAACATTGCATATATAGGCAAACTTTTGGGGCTAAATCAGTGGATGAAATGATTCCTTCAATATTTAGGAGTCTATGTCATTATCAATATGGTATAAAATCTAATATAATCGAATCAGATACCAGATTTGTGGCAATCCCTAATTTTAGGGATTTGCAAGATATCATCATACAATATTAGGAATCTAGATTGACCTTAATTGCGAGGTCGGGGGATTTAGCCGAAGGCCTAATTTCAATCCTACATGCTTCTTCCTTCAGCACCTCAACACCTTATGAGAGGGCAACTATGCCCCTCCAGGTCTGGACATGACTCCCCCATATTTTCGATAAAATTCGTCCAGCTCATCCTCCATGCAGGTTGAGCCGAGCTCTATCTATCTCCTGAGAGCACAATAGTTCGGCCTCCATCTTGGGAAGACACATGTCACACCCCTGTAGACCTATCGGCACCTGCCCCTTACTAATCTGTTTATTAGGACGTTCATCCTCAGCTCATGCCTACCAATATATTTCAAACAGGCTATAACTCACCAACCCATCCCAGCTCAAGACAGGACGCGTCTCCTCTTTCTATTCAGGTCTAGCTCAGTCAGGTATACATTTGACCCAACTCGGCTCCCAAATGCATTGACTCAAGTTCTAAGACCCCAAATGCTAACCACACAATTATGCGCTAACGGCGTGGGATTTTATAAAAAATTGATCAGCATCTCCCCATAATTTAAACTAACCAAATTATACAGCACCATAATAATCTCAATAAAAATAACCTCAAACCAAAATATCTGATATCCAAAAGGAAACCCACAATAAAATCCACCAACATATGCATCTGAGTAGAACTGAACTAAACAATATTACAATCCTACATAATGATGGTAATATATCTAAACCATTACCCTACAATCGTATAGCTCAACTCGATCATGTCACTCTTCTAGACTCATCAACATTATCTTCCCAAGCTTCCCAAAAGTTAAACATATAATATGTTTGTACATAAACAACCCTCACTCAGGGTGAGCACACCAATACACAAATATATCCAATATACAATACTTATAAAACAACAGTTATAATAAAATAAAGAGATACTCACTGTGTATGTCACCAAATAACCTATTTTACTGTTTCTGTTATCACATATCGTAATAAACCCCAACTCGCACTTTAGCGGTGCCACAATGCACGCTCTAACCTCGCACGCTCATCAGCGGCAATCCCACGAAACATGTACAGTATCACATTGCTCGCTATCTAGCGACAACCATGTACGTCACATGATTGCCAGCAACGAACCAATAATACAATAATATGGATTCCATTGACACAACAATATAAACATATGCACAATTCATATCGTCACACAATAGTATTAATTTAATCAACCCAACTATATATATATATATATATGCATCGCTTATTTCAATAATCACATCAATTAATTTAGCAACATTCCATACATCATAATTCTCATTATTAGTAATGACAATGAAAAAAGAGTACACAATCCCATAGTTAATAGTGGTATCTTTACTCATCGCTAAATAACTGTACATAAACTCATCGTTAGTAGCGGTACTTTTACTCATTGCTAAATAATAGTACATAAAATCATCATTAATAGCAGTAATTTTACTCATCGCTAAATAACGGTACATAAACTCATCGGTAATAGTTGTACTTTTACTCATCGCTAAATAACGGTACATAAGCTCAAGTATCATAATCATTATATTCTCAACACATCGTTCCATACCATTATATAACCCATATATCATAACAAACCATCACACATTTTCTAGTAGCGTTAATTCTAACAACATTCATGTCTCATCGCATGACGCATATATCATAATATCATCAATGTTTAATCAATAAGGATAAGCAAAATATAACCTTACTGCTAGTACGTATTTATGTACCTTATCGTCCTAAATATTGATAATTTTCCTTCATCTGTTTCCTTAAACTCGAGCATGCCCTACATGTTCAATTTATCAATATCAACATTTATGTGCATAAAGACTCACACCTCAACACATGTTCATAATCATGAAATAACATCAATTCATGATATTAAACTACTTAAAATCCTTCGTTGAAATCGCAACACAATTTTTTTAAAAAAAACTAACCCGTCAAATTTTCTTCTCCTTCTTCGCACTCTATCAATCGATTGGTGTTTATCGATAGATAGATTGGTAGGTGAAAATCATTGAAAAAACCCTGAATTGTCTACAAAACCCCCTCAAACTACACAAAACTTGAATTAAACCACAAGTAAGCATCATTGCACCCTCTACAAGGATCTTCACACATTTATAACTCAAAACAACAAGAATCAAAAGCTTCCCCCAACCCTAGCTCAACAATCAAAACCCGTCATGAACACAATCAACTTATAATTAAGAACATGTAAGATTTAGTCTTAAATAATGATTACCACTACAAAGTTTCACAAAGAACACTTATTTGTTGAGCTAAGATCAAAATTACATGCTCAAAATGGTGGGGGAATGAAGGAGAAGAGGGGAGGAGAGAAGGGAGAGAATGGGAGGAGAGATAGAAGAGAGTGGAGAATGAGTGAAAATGAAGTCGATTTGGTATATATATAGTACCAATGTCTTTCTATACTAGGGCTCCTAACATTTTCATATACTCAATTCCAATAAAATGTTCACAGCTTTCTGCTAATTACTCTCTTCATTAAAATCTCAAATCCCAAATTAATTCACAACGCTCAAACTCTGTTCCGTAAAATATTATATTTTACCACAACCAACCAATTAATTTATTATTTTGAATTAAGGCATCACACAAGTAATCCCGATCAATTAATTTATTATATAAATTACATTGTAGAACTGAAGTGAGGCTCATGCTTAATGTAATGAGCCTACCAACATGCATGAACAACTGTTGATGATAAAGCCGGCCACCCCTACCAGTAACCAACCCCACCAAATATTTACGTCTTTTGGTGAAATATGAATGCTACTTTGCTTTCATTCTTTATTCATACTAGCAGACGACGCACACGCGTTGCGTGTGTAACGTAATATATAATGCATACGTATTGATACGTGTAATAAGATAAATGAGATATATACATTGATTAATATTACAATTCAAAAGATACATCAAAGAACTACAACAAACCATTGAAGGGGGTAGTTTGGTAACTTCAAATTTGTCATACCAAGGTAGTTAGTATATGGGGCTTAGGCATTATAATATAGTAAGATTATTATTATTATATTATTGTATATTAGTTGTGATATTATAATTATTTTTGCCATAGACTCAAAGTAGTGTTTGGTGTTATTTTCAGTATTTGTAAATAAGTTATTTTTTTTTTTGAACTTTTATTTTATTTTGAAAGATATGACATATATTTAGTTTTACTTTTTGTGTCAATTATGTTATTGCAAAAAATATGTCATACATGAATATGTTTGATTTTGTTATATTTTTAATTAGTATACTTACGTTTTAAAGTTTTCAGATACACTATATTAAACTAATATTATTTATATAATAGCTGGGGTAAATGCATCCTTTCATTTGGGACTGTTGTCGCCCTCAATATTTTATATGTATCTTACTATAATATACTAACTATCTTGGTATAACAAATTTGAATTTACCAAACTACACCTCCAAAGGTAAAAAAAAAAATACATTATGAAATTCATGATACTAAAGAAACCGTTTGGTTTGTCCATTATTAAACTGAGAAATAACTTCTATGACAGTTTCCTTTTATAAAAAAAAAAAAAAAACTTCTATGGAAGTTTATTCACCAAAAAACTTTTTCCCCTCGTATTAAAAAAGTTAAAAATCTTTGTATTTTTGACTTCCCTCAATAAAAAATGTACAGTTATGACCCCATCAACTACAAGGTTAGACTCGCCATGTATAGTAGCACACTATCTATGTGGGATGAGGAGAATTTTGCATTGAAAACAGTGATATATCCATAGCTGTATTGGTGAAATGATATTTTGGGAAAATTTGAATTAAATAATAAAATCCTAATTTTGTTTGCAGAAGTGGAAAATATTTCCCAAGATTCAAACCAAACAGTGCTTTTTCCCCCCTCATATGATAATTTGACACTGTTTTTAAATAAAATTAAAAAATAAGTTGATACTTATACAACATTTCAATCTACATAGCATAAACACAAGTATCCCTCTACGTAAGAAAAAAAAAATTAATAATAATATGTTCGAATTAAAATTGATATTTGACCAAACAATCCAATTCCAAGTATTTTTTTTATAAAAATAGTCAATCACTTAATAAAACCTGAAACGCTAAGCTAGTTGCAAATATTTTGGGATAATATTTGATATGGTCCCTCTTGTTTGCACACATTCCCGATTTAGTCCCTCTTGTTTGCACTGACCCAAATCAGTCCTTCTAGTTTTCTAATTTGTCCCAAATCAGTCCTAACCGTTAAATGTACCGTTAAAACTAACGAAAATGACTGAATCGGGTCACTTAAAACATCAGGGACTGAATCAGGAATTTATGCAAACATTAGGGACTGATTCGGGTCATTTAAAAAGATTGGGTGACTTAATTATTTAAATTATTAAAGTAATTAATATGGATACTTTATTTATAATTTTTGCAATTTTTTGTAAAATTATTTATTTAAATAATGATAAAATATAAATTTATCATAAAACCATTTTTTCACTCAAACAAACAAAAGAAAAATCAATATCATATTGATATACAAATATATTTCGATGGCTAGTTTACTTATTAAATAAGATATATTTTTGATTTCATTAAATTATGTCTATCAGATGTGCCATCAATTTATAAAAAAATTATTTCATTTTTTTATAAATGTAATAAATTTTGTGATAAATTAAATAATTTTTGTTATAAATTAATGACATTTTTTATAATTATTTAAATTAAGATATACTATATTAAATTCTACATTTTTCATGTGATTTAAATAATTATAAAAAATATCATCAGTTTATAAAAAAATTATTTAATTTATCACAAAAAATGAAATCAAAAATATATATTGTTTAATAAGTAAAATATTCATCAAAATATATTTTGTATATCAATATGCTATTGATTTTTCTTTTGTTTTGTTTGAGTAAAAAATGATTTTATGTAGAATTTAATATATTATATCATTATTTAAATATAATAATTTTACAAAAAATTACCAAAATTATAAATAAAATATCCATATTAATTACTTTAATAATTTAAAGAATTAAGTCACCCAATCTTTTAAATGACCCGAATCAGTCCATAATGTTTGCATCAATTCCCGATTCAGTCCCTGATGTTTTAAGTGACCAGATTCAGTCCTTTCCGTTAGTTTTAACGGTGTATTTAACGGTTATGACTGATTTGGGACAAATTAGAAAACTAGAAGGACTAAATCGGGTCAGTGTGAACAAGAGGGACTGAATCGGGAATGTGTGCAAACAAGATGGACCATTTCATGTATTACCCCAAATATTTTTTAAAACTATTTATACACTATTTCAGATTTCAAATATATATCATGGGTGTTTGACTCTGCTATTGTTTACTACAAAAAAAGTGTAATTGTCAGAACTAGAGAAAGCAAATAATGAGATATTTTTTATTGTTTTAAGTTGAGCGGTAATTATGCACAGAATTGTGAAAAATCAAACCCGTCCTTGAATCAAAGTTGGAGAGAACACAAACTGCTTTCAATTAATATGAAAGTCTGAATTGAGTGTGCTGTTTTACAATGCTTTGAATACAGTGGTCAACTTTCTTAAACCAACACTAATGGCTAGTTTGGAGGTGGCTTTATTATTTGATCTTGATTAATTTAATCTACCTTCTTTGATTTAACTCCAGCTGTGTTGATTGGTCAAGTGACTTGATCAACTTGAGTTGTATTCACAACCCCGATCGATATTTTTGATTAAAAACAATTTTTTCCAACTTTAAACAAAAACTTTTTGATAAACATTTGCAAATATGTCTAATACTAATGTATAAAACAACTGATAAAAACAAACTGCTATGAATTCTGACAAGAAATTAAACACACGGTTTCACTTAGAATCATCAGCTTCCTCGGAACGGCCACAAAGCTTCGGTTTGAATCCCTTCTCCAGCATCTTTTCAACCTCTTCAAACTGCAATCCCTTCGTTTCTGGTACTAGGAAAAAGATTGCCACAAGTCCAATGAATGAAAATCCAGCAAACAAGAGAAATGTGCCTGAAGAACCTACAGCTTCGGTTAAAGTTAAAAATGTCTCGCTGACTATCAAATTCGAAACCCAGTTCGAAACCGCTGCAATTCCTCCACCAATGCCTCTGTATCGTAGCGGATATATCTCCGAGTTTACGATCCATGGCGCAGTCCCCATTCCGGGGGAATAGGATATGATATATAGTCCGAGAAGCAGAACCGCGAAGATCCCGAATTTGCTCGGACAACCTTTTGTGTACCACGTACGACGTTCTCCACCACACATGGATTTTACGGCATCTGTTGCGGCCAAGCATGCCCCCGGATGATACTAAATACAAGATTTAAAAAACAGAATAGATTATTAAGATGTTTGAGTGACCGGAGTCCATAATATGACAAAGAAAATATATATGTAAGATATGAATAAAATGATATCTTACGTTGTTGTCTCCATTGGCACAAAAGCCGCAATCTGAGGATGCTTTCAGGCATGACATACAGTTCCAGGAAGATGGTTGTGCGGCTTGCAAGAAACTGGAACATGTCGAGTTTCCACCAAAATGGAAAGATTCGGAAGTGCTTACTCGTGGTGCGTGTTCAGAGGCTTCGTGAAACAGGACAGATAACGCAACAAGGCAGATTATGATCCCAAACATAGATATAATCATCAATCTTCGCCTCCCGAATCTGTCAACAAAAAACATGCTGACAATCGAGCCAATGGCGTTCAGGCCGGATGTGATAAGTGACAGTGCTAAAGCTGTCTTGTTAGAAGCAAATCCGGCAAGCTGAACAATTGTGGGGCTATAGTACATGACGGTGTTTATGCCGACGAATTGTTGAGCGACTTGAACGGTTATACCGGCGTATAGGCCTCTTCTTACCACGTCGTTGCCCCAAATATTCTTAAGTTTCGCAAGTATACTGTTACCGATGATCCCTTCCTCGGCCTTCTCAGCTTCGATGGAAGATTGCAAAGCGTTCATTTCATCTTCAACTTCATGGGGAGGGTAGATTTTCTCCAAAATTGCCCTCGCTTCTTCAACTTTGTCCTGATCAAGGTTGTCGAGTTAAAGTGTCCTCGTGTTAGAAGTTTCCTTAAATATTTGATCATATTTTCCTCCATAATACTAAATTACTAAAACAATACAAGGATTAGGGCAGTAGGATGTTTCTACCTGTCTATATAACCATCTAGGCGACTCGGGAAGCGACATCATCAAGATGATCTGAACAACTGCTGGAACTCCTGCTACCCCGAGCATCCAACGCCAAGTTCCCCGCGTCTGAAAACACATTCGCAATTTGTTTAGAGGCAGAGGCAAATAACCATTTTAGCATAAACCTTATGAAAAATAAACTACCTTTGTGAATGCTAAGTTGATAAGATAAGCCAAGAATTGTCCTCCTGTGATCAGCAGACCATTTGTGCTAACCAAAGCCCCCCTGATCCGAGCAGGGGACGCCTCGGAAATATAAAGTGGTGCTGTCATGGACGCCATTCCTACTCCTAAACCGACCAGTATTCTTCCTATGATTATCATCCAAGGGCCTACAGCCGCAGCCATGATGATTGCGCCCAAAAAGAAAAGGCAGTCGGCCAAAAGAATGGATTTCTTTCGACCATACTTATCATTCATCATTCCACCGAAAGCCGCACCGAAGATAGCTCCTGCTACTGCCATGCTCACGATTGTTTCCTTAACATCGATGAAACAAATTGATTATGACCACAAATCAAAATGGTAAAACATGCTATTTCAGAAAAAATTACACGATATTTATAAAAAAATTCACTCGAGGTCATGTCATATTATGGAGTTACCTGCAGCCATGTCTGTCTGTCGACAGATGGATACTCATCCCGAATGTAGAGCAGGGCACCAGAAATAACACCTAGTAAGCATGCAACACAAATTTTATCATATCATATATTGTAAAATGGCTAAAAATGTCAATGATATCAAGAATACAAGGTTCCAACTCAAACCAATTAGTAATGAGTCGGGTAAGCAATGTATCTTATAAATAGCTAATATAAATTGTAAATTCTCAATATGGTACAACTCTCAGCACACTCCCTTCTCTCACGTGTCATATTATATAAATCAAACACGTGGATTGATAACGCGGACGACGATGAGCATGCATATGGGATTACAACTCAAAATCAATTGACAATGAGTTGAGTAATGTTAAGAATATACGGATTCGTACTCAAAACCAATTGGCAATCAAAAGAGCTAACATAGCTTATAGTTTCCGGTGTAAACAATTCTCAACAACTAACCCAGATATATGAGTTAACATAGCGACAACTCTCAACAAATGCAAACTAAATAAAACAGAGCAGTTTCATACCGGTATCATAACCAAACAAAAGCCCTCCTATGCCAGCTGAGAAGGCGAGACGCATGATGTAAGGTGTCTTCCAAGTCGTGCGCCAACATTCTGTGAATTCTGTTTTATCGGGTTTGGTAACGCCTCCCTCCATTTGATTTCGAGCTCCAAAATTAACCTCAACAAAATAATTCAAGATCAACCTAAACTTTATGCCTGAATAACAACACACAATGTATAAGTTTTATCTGTCTAAAATACATCCAAATCCGTAACATATCCACCTTTCTTAATCGCACCGCGTTACAAAAATATAGCCGATATTAACCTTGCATAAACCAACAAACTGAGCGTTTTAAATTTTCTAAATCTGTGAATGTTCTTAATGTTTTTTCCAATAAACTAATCCAATATCAATTGCAAAAAAATCCCAGAAAGAATGAACAAAAAACAATGATTAAACGGTACTCAATATAGCAAAAACAAAAATCAAATAGAATTAAGAAACGAAGCGACTGCGTGATTACAGAAGAACAAAAAATCAAATAAACTACACAGTCCTATCGAATGCAGTTTCTTGCCTAACAGAGCAACACAAAAAGAAACAGGGGGAGCCCGAGGGCATGGCTGATTGGCCTAAAAAGTTTTCTAGATTTTGTTTATGATTTTTTAGAGAGTTTAGGTTTTATCATTTGAATCTGGATTCTGGGTTTCCACCCTTGAACACAAACAACACGATAAGTGTCAGCAAATCAAGAAAACCCTTTCTGTACTTCACCTTCTCGTCCTTTTTCTGCATGCAAAATTTGTAGGATTGTGTGTTTTAAAATAATGGTACAGGGTTCATATCTGCGAGTTATGTGTGTTCATATAGAGAGCCATTCGATGAAGATTGAAAGTCCCAATAGGATTAGGAAACAGACCTTACTTTGGACTTTTTTTACCATCGGAAAGTTTCAATTAGTGAGAGTATTCAGTCATTACAATTAATCAATCTTTTTAAAATCATATCAAACAACATATAACATAACATATCACGTTATATTATTTATCATCATCTCATAATTTTGATAACTCTCATACTTATCATATCTTAAACGGTAGCTAAAAGTATTCATGATTTTTTTAAACAGAATTATATGGTTAGACATGATAAAATAACAAATTGCTATTTGAAATCTTCAAGATAAGGAAAAAAAATTTATTTTACGCAGCACGTTCGGTTATGATTATGTTAATAATTCGGAAATACACATGATTCTAATTTATACACATTATCCATTAAAGATTCAGAGTTTATTGAAAACTAGCAGACGACGCACACGTGTTGCGTGTGTAACGTAATATATAATGCATACGTATTGATACGTGTAATAAGATAAATGAGATATATATATTGATTAATATTACAATTCAAAAGATACATCAAAGAACCACAACAAACCATTGAAGGGGGTAGTTTGATAACTTCAAATTTGTCATACCAAGGTAGTTAGTATAGGGGGCTTAGGCATTATAATATAGTAAGAAGTAAGATAAATGACTTAATCATGGAGTAAATACGAGGAGACTTTGGAGTATTATTCATAATCCGAATGCGATAAATACAATTAAATGTTATACGTAATTAAAGCAAATTTTGCCTATAATTCTTTCACAATTTGTTTCAAGTAATGTATGAATATATGTCGTACAACGCTGTGGGTGTTATATTTCATCTTATCCCAAAACACCATAACAATCTGTCAGCGGTTTTTAAGGGCACTTCCATTCCATCATACATCTGAAAATTCAAATTCCAAAAGATACTACCGGACAATGTTTTCAAAATCGGAACGGACATGAAACTAGTGCTCTTACTAGTTACAAGTTCGATCGGTTTGACCGATTGAACCAAAACAAAATCGGAACCGACATGAAACTAGTGCTCTTACTAGTGACAAGTTCGATAGGTTCGACCGATTGAACCACTGATTCAACCGGTGATGACGCCAGCATTTATAATATGTATTTTAGTTTTTTTTGCAAAGTATATATACAATATACTTGCTATAATTTCACGTTGTTCACAATAAATTAAATATCATTAAACCAACATAACATGAACAACTTCAAAAAATCAGATCCAACCAAATGTCCAGCATAAAATAAAACATGTCAATAACAATACATTATATAAATAAATTTTTGTTCTAAAAATTTGATTTTTAATTTTAACAAAAATTAAAATTTTAAAAAAAGAAAGAAAAATGAAGGAATCGGCTGATTTAACTGTCGACTGATTTACTGGTTGAACCGATTTTTTGACGGTTTAATCGTTTCCCACTAGTTTTTTAGCATTGTGGTTTTAGAGGGTTCATCGGACTGGACAAAGCACCGGTTCTCTATTGATCCGATCCGATTTTCAAAACACTGCTACCAGGATTGTGGCATAATGGTTGTCACCCCTCTCTTGATAAACAACTTGAGTCCGAGTTCGTCTTGTGAAATTTTTTTTGAATAAAAGGTAAATTATTTGAATTTTATTTTATTCTTTTAAAAGGTTTGTTATTTTTTTAAAAAAAAATGTTAATTACAGGTTTCACTCAATCATTTGAAGAAACAAGTATATCATGGAAATTTCAGTCGTGACCTCAGATCCGACGGTCCCAAAACATTTGAAGTGTGGAGTCCATATGATCATGTGTGAACCCGCCTCGAATGAATTGATGTCGTTAATCTTAGAATCAAGGTATTGTCATGATTGAACCTCCCGTATATCATAATAGTCAATTTTGCCACTTACACGTCACCAAAAATATTTTAAATTAAGTATCAAAAATATTTAATTAATTTTCTATTTTAGTCATATTCGACTATTCATATAATCAGAAATTCGACGATGGGCCATCACTTCAGCGTCAAGTACCCCAAATTAATTGGGACGTTATGTCTTTGGAAAAAAAATGATTTTAAGTAAAAAAAAAAAAAAAGTGAAGTTAATGCTTTGCCCAAGTATATGTTATGATCTAATTATCTACTTTTATTTTTTTCTGCTAATTTTTAGATAATCAATAGCATAAAACATGAAATAAAACACTCAAAATCTTTTTTTTTTTTGTCTGATAAGCAGTTTGCAAAAGCACTTGCAAACACCTACTGATAAGTGTATTTTATACACTCATATTTCTTCATATTTTAAATGGTTTATTGCTGGTTTTCTATCAGAATTACGTTTTTGGTATTGTTTTGTCGTCTTGTAAGAATCCAGGTAACTACTTAGTTTGTGGACTAAAAGGGTGCAAAAAGCTGATGAAAATTATGTATTGATGTCAATGCTTCAAGTTTCCATTTTACAGACAGACGTAAATATGCCTGTCATGGGGCGTAAATACACCAAGGCTACGACAATCAAATATTCTGGAAAGTTAAAGCAGACGTAGCTATGTCATTTTGAGGCGTAAATACGCCAGGGCTACGGTATTTGAAATTTGTGAAGAATTAAAGTAGGCATATATATGTCTGAGGCGTAAATATGTCATATTAGGCGTAACTACGCTTGTAATTAGGCGTAAATACGCCAGATATGTGGGAAGCCAGAATTTTAACACATCATCGACGTAGATACTCAAGTATCATCGTCGTAAACTCCATAGAAGTCGTTAAAGGAATTACTGTGAAATTTCAATTGTTTGATATTAGATAGAGATATCAAGATTGATGTTAGATAATCATTTCTGCTTAACGCTCGAGAGATGAGTATAAAACAAATAAGAATTTTCGGCTAGTAAACTAGGAAAATCCATAATATTGAGATCAATGAATGATAAGTGTAGTGGATGAACAAGTGAAATCGAACTTCTAGATTCGTCTCTAATTGATTTTTACAAAAAAAAATTGATCATTGGTAGTTTAATTGATTTTTATTATTTGCATAAAACAACTTAACTATTCGATTCTATAGATAAAACGAAAATTATTTAATTCAGTACTTAGATATAAATCTATAATCAATCTCGGTGGGTTCAACATCTTTTATACTAAAACTTGACAACTGTACGCTTACGGTAAGAAATTTCAGGTCACCTACTAAAGCCCCTACCCCAAAAACTTATTGATTTGTTTCCATACAATCTGATTATTTACTTTAATATAACAAGATTTTCAATTCTCAATGGACGACATAAAATTTAATAATTGTTACGTATGAATTCGCTCGAATTATTAAGTATTATGTTTCAAAGATTTTTTAAGTTGATTGGTTGATCTCACTAAAGATGTTTGAAAAAATATATAAATAATAGAGAAAATCAGATAATAATTCGTCTTTCTATCTTTTTTCTGACTGAAACATAACAATTGAAAAATTCAATATAGCTTTTATATGTTACTTTTTCTGAAGTTATTTTTTACCAATCATGATACATCTTATCTTGCGTCAGGAAAAGGGAAATATTATATATATATGATTTGAGGCTTTTTTATACACCAACTTAAAATTAAAATAGAATATATTTTCAACAAAAAAATATATAAACTAGGGGTGTTATCGAAGTGGTTTGAATCGGTTTTGGTTACACCTTTTTTGTAGTTGGACCAATGCGGTTAGATACTGTATTGGATCCGGTTCCGGATTTATCAATTCCAACCCAAAACCTCGAAGGTCGTGGCTGTGCTCTACGTCGGTTGGTAGGAGATGGTGGTCCATCAACCACTATGGGCCCTTTGGTAGTAGGAGTTCTTCATCGGCGCCCCATTCAACTCCATGTTTCTTGCACGTGACAGTGATGATGGAGGGAAATGGTAATGCTGAAGTGGGCGGATGCGTTCCGATGTCTCGGATATGATCATTATGATATCCCCTAGGTCCATCATTTTCCCAATGAGGATGGCATATACCAAGGCAACTCTCTCTTTGGTGACTTCGAAAGTGTGGGTCGATGGCATGACCCTGTCGGCTATGGATGAGAACCATGCATGTGCCTCCGGTTTCCACTGCTTCTTAAGGACCAACTGAGGCTCTCCATGGTTGGTCTTTTGCCACTCTGTCCCCTCAACGCTAATAAGAGAAAGTACCTCATCATAGTCGACTGGACCGTCCATGAAGATGATGTATTCACTATCCTGGATTGAAGGCATCCGATAGTGTTCATTGATTTGGTAGTGACTAAACTCCACCTTTTTCCCCCGTACATGCAAACCTTGGCGGAGAGTCATTAAGTTAGCATAGAATTCCCTCACAAGATGGACCACTACATCAGCTGGCTGCTGAATAAATCCAAACCACCCTCTTCGTCGTGCTTCTTGAATCACGAGGAATTCAATGGTATTTATGTCAATTTCCCTTTCGCGACTGAGTGGTTTCCGATGGTAGCTGGGATATAAATCCGCCGCTACTTGGTTGGCAAATTTAAATGCTTCAAAGTCTTGCAAAGAGGATGCTGCTTCAGCTTGTTTTTGCTTTTTCTTGGGAAACATCTCTTTTTCAAGTTCACAAACCACACCGCTCTAATCTAAACAACAGAAAGCCAACATCAGATAATAATTCACAACAAAATATCCCACTATCAACAACTAAGCTCCAATCAATTCCATATATCCACCAATTCACTTATCTATTCGAATACCTCAATTCCACAAAATAACCCCAAAGATCTCAACTTTATGCGTCCAAACAAATTTATGCACTTGACTATCAATATGCACGAAGGTTAAAGCCAAATACCATAAAAATTTCAAAAATTATGAAGATGTTGTAGACTCGGCTTGACCTTCATCCTTGGGATCTATTTGCTCCATATCAGATTTGAATTTTCAGATCTATGAACAAAATCGCAATTAGAACAAGCTATGCATCATATAGTGTGAGATTTGTGAGTTATTGGAAAGATTGGAAGGAAAATTTGGTGATGGGGTGAAAATGGGCGATTTTTCAGAGCAAAAATGATTAGTGTGTGTGTTGTTCTGCAGACTTCGTGCTTTTAAAAACAAAAATTTATGTCGCTCGATCAATCGAGCTCGACCTCTCGATTGATCGAGAGTGACAGATTTTTTTCCTTTGTAAACCTCGCTCGATCAATCGAGCAATTCCAAAGATCGATCGTCACTTCAGAAAATTTGGCACTCAATTTATTTTATTGCTCGATTGATCAAGGAGTGGTAGCGATTGATCGCCACATTCAGAAAAAAAATTATTTTGCTCCATCTGCCCCACCAAATTTTGATCCACCCAATTTTCTCCATCTTAAAAGTACACACGGAGTTAGGCTCGGGAAAAATAATAAACTAAAAATAAAAAAACAAACAAGAGATAGCGATAAGAAAAAGTTCTTAATTTATAGTCCCAAGATGGACCGTCACCTCTTTTTCTCAGTCGTCAAAATTTGCTTGCTCCCTTGGATTCTTCATTGTATCACTAGGTACTGTCCCTTGAGTTCGTCCGGAAATAAATGTTGCAAGTTGGCCCACTTGTACTTCCAAGTTCTTTATCGATGCATCATGATTTTGCATCCTAGTTTCTGTCGATGATATGAACTTGGTCAAAAGCTCCTCCATACTCGGCTTTGGTGCATATCCCCGTGGTGGTTGTTGGTTCAACATGTTTTTTTGGTTGGACCATTGCAGATTTGAATGATTCCTCCATCCCGGGTTGTAAATGTTTGAGTAAGGATTATTGGGATGCTTGTTTCCTACAAAATTAGCAGATTCATTAGGCTGAGTAAATGGATTACCTGCATGGCATTCGATGCTTGGATGATTGCTTTCACATAAGTCATAAATGATAACTTGAGCTTGCATTGCTGTCACTCTCATGCTATCCAACTTTTTGTTCAATACGTCTAGCTGGGCCGAAATTGCAGTGATGTCGTCAATCCGATGAACTCCACTTGGTTTCTTTGGCACATTCCTCTCTGATTGCCATATATAGCTATTAGAAGCCATCTCCTCCAAAAGTTCATAGGCTGCTTCCGGCGTTTTTCGCATAATGGATCCTCCTGAAGTTGCATCAATCATAGAACGGTTAACATAAAATAAACGGTTATAAAAGGTTTGTATCTGGAGCCAAACAGGAAGACCATGATGAGGGCATATCCTAAGTAAGTCTTTGAAATGTTCCCATGCCTCATATAAAGGTTCAGGATCATATTGCTCAAACGTGGTGATATCGTTTTGCATCTTCGCTTTTTTGGAAGGTGGGAAATGTTTAGACAAGAAAGCTTGTGTCATCCCCTCCCAAATAGTAATGGATCCTGCAGGTAAAGAATTTAACAAAGCTTTAGCTTTATCTTTCAATGAAAATGGGAATAAACGTAACCTGGTGACATCGTCAGAAATACCATTGTGTTTGAATGTGTCACAAATCTTCAAGAAGTTGGAGATGTGAGCATTTGGGTCATCAGTGGTTGCTCCCCCAAATTGTACTAAATGCTGGATCATTTGAATTATTGCAGGCTTATCTCAAAGTTATTAGCTTGAATGCTTGACCTCGTTATGCTTGACAGTGATCCATGGAAATCGGGTTGTGCGAAGTCCATCATAGGTCATTGATTCGGTGCTTGGTCCTCATTTCGTTCTTCATTATTTCCGCCTCCTTCTCGATTGTTGTCCGCCATCATTCGAGCTTCCATTAATCTCCTAAGACAGGTTCACTCAATTTTTGGGTCAATAGGCTTGAGTATGGCTGGCTGCTCCTTAGCATGCACCAAGAAGATGACTACTTGTACAGATCAACCAAAAAGAGAAACAAATGTAGTATATCAAGTAACCAAAAATTGAAAATAAACAAACACAAAGAATGGTTAAATTACAATTAACTAATCTCGTATGATATTATACAAATTAGTCCCAGGCAACGGCGCCAAAAACTTGATCGTAATTTATTTTAAACAGTATTTTTCAGTGTAGCGCGATTTAACCGCAAGCGCACGGTGTCAAGTTTTAGTATAATGATATAAAAGCAGGGATGTCGTACCCACATGAACTAACGTATAAGTACCAAATAAGAATTAGATAAATTATATTTAGCCTACGGAATATAGGAATAATTAATTAAACAAAATACTTACAATCTGAAATCAAAATCAACTACTTTGAAGATGCGAATGAATTTCACTCGAGAAATTTATCAAGACGTCGGTTCACTTGTGTTATCGTCAATGATTCGTTTGTAAAAATATTTTACTATCCAATTAATTCTTAAGGTGACGGGTTCCCTTAAATATTCAACACACTTTCTCAAGCTATATTGAAAATAATATCAAATTGAAATAAGTAACTTCCGTTCACTTAATCACCAAATTGATATTGCATAAATCTATATGAAAACCTCTAACGTTAGATCATCCAATCTAAAGTTATCACTCATCTGTGATTTCATCTATCGATCTCAATCTTGAACATACAACATGAATTACTATAGTGCATTTTAATTTAATATCTCAATCTAAATTATAATTCTCGAAAATCAATCAAAGTTTGCAAAGCTTTGAAAACATTAAGATTGTAATTCATGCATAGAAACATTCAAATCATTAAACCAAACACAAACTCCCATAATCTTGATAAAATAAACTTTAGTTCATGTTTAAATCAAAATAACAAGATGTAAAAGTGTTTCTCAATAAATCCACATCATGAATTCTAAAATAATCAAAAAAACAAAGGTTTAGAAGTACAATAAACGATAGGCATCTACTCCGTGCGCTGCAACGCATCTCCTGCTGTTGCTTCCTTCCTTGCACACTATGATTTTTCTTAAAGGTTTGTGGATGATGGAGGAAGGATGGAAAGCTGCTATGTGGTGTGGAATAAGGTGTTCAACAACCTATTTTCGTGCCCTAGGTCTGATATATCTAAAAGAGGAGTTGGATGGAAGTGTCCTAATTGGACCAAACTCAAAAATGTATTTTTTTTAATGAAAATTTCTTCTGGCCCATCAATCGAGAACTAGTCTTTTTCGTTCCTGAAATTTTCTGCCAAACTCGATCGATCGAGCTCTTCCACCGATCGATCGAGCAACGTTCATGTTTGTTGGCCAAATCACCTGCCTCACTCGATCGATCAAGCTTTTCCACCGATCATCGAGGATGTAAATTTCCAACTTCTTCCTTCGTTGCCTCTATTTGGTCATTTTTCATCATTTTAGCTCATTTCCTCCAACTCTATGTACTTTTACCTAAATTCCTGAAATAAAACAATTTAAACCAAAAAGTGTAAAATCGTCCAGGATTCAACATGAAAATCAATATAAAATCATAGTAAAATAAGTGTAAAATTCACAATTATCAAATGTCAACAAAAAAACAAAATCTTCATTTATCTCGGGAACTGGTACATGCAGATTGATTATCGATGAACCAAGTGATTGTCGACCACCGCTGCGAGATGAAAATGACATGATAATAATTTTATTATGGTTTTGAAGTAACAATAAGTAATAAACAATTGATAGATTTGAGAGATAACTGAGAGAATGTATAATAATTGAAACTAAAGAGTTAAGAGAATAATGAAGATTGTGTGAATTTTAATATCATATATATATCATATATATAAATAAAATTTAACCAAATTAAAAATAAATAAATTTATATTATTGCCGACAGCTAGTTGGCGCCAACTAGCCGTTGGCAATTGGTGGCCAGCGGTTGTTTTTACAAAATATTAACCGGTTTCGGTTCATTGGAATTTGATTGCCCGGAATCGGTAAGGTACCAGTTCCGGACCATGAGAACCAGTCCGATCCTTTCGATTTTGAACCGGGTTGAACCGGTTCGGTTCTGGGCCAATCAGGTCCGTTAAACACCCCTAACATTAACTAACATATCAAATATTTTAGATCAATTATATTGAGTTGGTTCATAGGTGGTGCCAACGGGTTGATGAAAATATTTTACTAAGGAAGAGGTCTCATATCCATTTATTTATTACAAAAATTAAAATATCTAAAAAGTTAATTCTTTATTGCAATTTTCAGAGAAAAATTGAATATACGGCGAATTAAAAAAGAATAAGGTACATGCATCAACTTGAAACGAAAAGATCCAAAATGACTTTAAAAGTGAATATCCATGTTGGTCGTCGGCGGTGGCAACGATGATATCTTTGCAATTATCTCATACATTATTTTGATTAAATTATATAAATTTAAGCATAATATATTATATTTAAAAAGTTAATGAAATATTCACATAAAATCAATATCCAGTCAGAAATATTTAATAATCAATTTTCAATAAAAGTGGAGAGTATTCAATAATTCAAGTGGTGAACGTTGAGGCATTGCAACCAAGCCCAATTTCGAACCCAAAAGAATTTGGCACGGAGCCACATGTCAAAAATTAACACTTGAAAAGACAGATGGATGAAGAAATTTGAGAAAGATAATTGGCCAACGAAAGCCCAAATATATATATATATACATCTTTTTTAGGAAAAATTCTGAGAATGATTTAATCAATCATGTTGATTTGTCATATCATCAAAAAATTCGAGTTTGTAGAAAGACTTAACAATTTATTTGTGGTTCGGTTCGTTCTTTTTTTAGCCATCAAATGAATATTTAATATGAGTGTAGTTGGTGTTGATGAGTATTGAACATATGACATCTAAGTCTCTGGCTCCTGTATCATATTGACTTGTCATATCATCTAAAAGCTCGAGGTTGTAGAAAAATTGAACAATTCATTATTTATTATATAACACTCGCTCTCACTTGTGAGCTGGTTTGTTCCTTTTTTTTAGAGCCCCACCAAGTGGATATTTAATGTTGGTGGAGACATGAGCTCGGTGTTAGAAATAGACTCTGATACCATGTTGAATTGATATCTCATCTAAAATCTCGAGCTTGTAGAGTTATTGTAAAATTTAATGTTTTTAATGACGATATTGTATAATTTATCATTCATTCTCTAACGGATCAAAGCACCATTTTAAATCTCAGAATAATTATTAGAAAGCATGATCATGAACAAGAAGTATATCCCAATATCTTATTATTTTCGTTCAAAATAAAGCATATAAAACTGGGTGCGTGGTGGTCCTGCATATATATATATATAGTGCATTAGGACGACTCATAATAATCAATATCCATTAGTAGGATGGCAATTTTAGCGTGCAGATTGTACTTGATTGTCACACTTCTATCTGTGCTCGCCTCTCCAACATGCATGCATCCATGCCCACCTACTTACCCCCTTCAGATTTACCATTTCATTATATTTCTTCCACATCTCACAATTACATTATATATAAAACTGATAACTTTGAATCAGTGACAATTTACCCCGTGTGATATCGTTAATAAATACTTTACCCCAGTGGTTTGTAAAGAAGTGATTTGAAAATAGTCAGTTTACCCCTATGATTTTCAGAATAGTCAGTTTACCTTCCTGTGGTTTGTGAATATATGCAAAAAATAGCATATTATCTTCTTATATGGTGGGTAGTGTGCTACGTTTTGCGTATATTCACAAATTGCACGGGGCGAACTAACTATTTTTTTAAAAAAACGGGGGGTAAAATCCATATTTTGAAAACAAAAGTGAGTAAATTGCTTATTTGCAATATCATATGGAGGTTCGTTGCCCAAAACCCCTTAATTCTATTTCAAAAGTGTTTGAAAGGCTTTAAAAGACCATCTTAGATAATAAAATATTTTCCCCAAAAATATTCACTTTTTTAAACCAAGTCCCGCATCTAAATTCCGAATTAATCACCTCATTTTGAAACCACGAAATGGAGATGGAGCATTTAATTGCTGAGAGACTATATATAATTTAGGAAAAACTCAAAATTTTTATTATTATTTGACAATTGCCATATTATAAAACTTTTTCAAATATTGATATTTAGGATTGAGCTCCAGATATTTCAAATATTAAAAAATCTTCTTCTTCGCACCAAATACTATTGCCAGGCAATAATTATATACACCAAAATATCGATATCGGGACCGCAACTTTCCATGTGAGGATCGGCCCATCGCACAAATTTACCCGACATGTTTCAAGGAATTGCCATTATGCATTGTGGTCCTAATAATCGGAAATGACACCCTAACATGAGGTGATAGCTTCGTGCTACATGCCTACATCCAATAGTTCGAATTTGATTTGGAAGCGTGAGATCAATTTTTATGTAGATTTTATAAATCCAAATCAAATTGAAACCATTGAATCTAGCACAATTGATTGTTGAACTCATCCCTTGATAATTAACTTGTGGTAAAATCATCAATAGATTAAATTTGGGAAAGAGATAAAATTAGAGGTGAGCAAAAGTTCGGCTTAACCGAACCGGATTATTTCGAAAGTTCGATTCGGTTAGTTTGGAATTTCGGTTTTAATTTTTAAAAATATTGGTTAAATCGATTCGTTTATCGGTTTTCATTTCAAAAATATCAGTTAATTGATATAACCGATAATTTTAAATTTTAAATTTTTTAAATCAATTTTTTAAATTTTTTAAAAAATATCTATTAATTTGGTTATCGACCAAATTAACTCGATCTGGTTAAATTGGTTATTAAAAAATATGTTCCGATATAAAAACAAAATCGGTAATGTTGGTTAAAAAAGTTTGGGTTCAATTATTAACCGAACTGACCGATTGTATAGTCTTAGATAAAATAAACAAGCACATTGTTTAGATAAACCAAAATGCGGAACGTCCTGTGATTTTACAAATATGCAAGTTACACCCCTATGATTTGAAATAGATGGTTTACCCCATGTAATTTTTACAATACAGTTTATCGACTATGGTTTGAAAATGAACAATTTACCCTTCGGTGGTTTTTGAATAGGGTCAAACACCCAGGGAATATGACGTGTGGGGTGGCAGGATGCTATATTTTGCAAACTATTGGGGTAAAATACATATTTACAAACCATAGTAGGTAAAGTATCTATTAATATGGGGTAAAATGTTTATTTACAAACCACAAAGGTAAAATACGTGTTAACATACCTTATGAGGTAAATTGTTAATTACTCAAATAATGCACTAAATAAGTAAACAATAAATATTTTGTTGATATTAAAGGAAATCTGCTTATGCTAATTAATTTTTATATTTTTAAGTGTAAATAACAATATTTCTTCACTTTTTAACCAAAAAAGTATACATAGATGTACGTTCGGGTGGGGTATTCGGATACCTCGACCCTATCGGAAATGACAATTTGGGAACAAACAGGTATCGCGTTAGTAACAAATTCCCGACCCGAGTAATTCAGGTAGGGACTCGGTTATTGTTTTGGAACCCAATCAGGAATCGAGTACCCGATAAGGTTTTATTTTTTATTTTCAAACGAAATGGAAAACAGGGAAACAAATAGAAAAAAATGTAAATTCGGGTAGCCGGTACCCAAAATTTATGGCACCCGCCAATTTCGGATACCCAATCAATTTGGTTGAGAATCGGGTAGTTCTTAGAGGTACCCGAAATTTCGGGCACCTGATCTGAACTATCTGAATCTAGGGGTGCTTAAAGGGCCGGGTCAATTCGGATCAGGCCCAAGATCGGACCGGTTGCCCGGTTCGGAACCGAAATTGGGCTAATCGGTTTCGAACCGGTATAGAACTAAAAGATCCGATTCCGGGTTAAACCGGAACAAGATCCGTTAATTTTAAAAAAAATTACTTTTTTTAAAAAAAATTAGATATATATATATTTGAGGTTAGTTTACAAACAAAAAGGCCCATTAACTCAATTGGTTAGAGCTTTAGAGTAGAAGACGATGGTCGAGTGTTCGAATCATCCAAGCAACAATTTTCCTTGATTTGTAAAAAAAAACAAAAAACAAAAAACCCGGTTCCGGGTTGGAATTGGTCCACCCCGAAACCGGTACAACCGAAACTAGATCCGATCCTGTTCCTTACCTGATCGGTTCCGAAATTAGGGGAACCGGAACCGGCCGATTCCGGTTCGAAACGGACCGAGTTACCCCGTTAAGCACCCCTACTTGAATCCCATAATACCCCACCCAATCTTAGCCCTATAATTCAGTACGAAAATATCTTTTTTCTTCCACTTCAATATTATTTATTTATAACTGATTTACATTTTATTTTATATATTATCTTAAGCATGTATTTTAAGCTAGTTATATTATTAGATATTAAATACGAATTAAAATTAATGCAATAATTTATTACATATGTACCTTCCTTTACAAATGAAGGTACAAATGTAGATTGATGATGAACATAAACTGAGAACGAGACGCAAACACAGGAGCAATCACATCCAAAATCTTACTAGAAGGCAAACCACTGATTGGCTCACGAAATCGCAAGGCACCCTAGTCAAAATCATGTAGTGGTCCAGTAATGAAACATACAAAGATAAACACCACAAGGTTGGCAAAATAGGAGAGTCAGTACATGCTCTCGGCCAGAACCAAAAAGCCAAGAAGCCATAAGCAAAATAAAGGACCAGCATGTAGAGAGCACCTTCATGAGACCACAAAAACCAACAGGGTTTCGAAAGGGTAAAGCTGCATTTTTTAGCTCCCACCCATAGACATATTCAATTGGACAATACAACAACACATGAGTAGTAAAATAATAATACATAGGAACACCAAAAGAACGCTAAGGAATCTCCCAGTCCCCAGGCGTTCGCAAAAGAATGCTAAAGAATCTCCCAGTCCCCAGGCGTTCCAATATACGTAAGTCATGGTCGTCAGTGGGGTGGCTGAGCAACCGCTGCCGTTGAAGGCAGAGATGCCGGTGGAAAGTAGAAAAACCCCAACAGTGAGAAAGTAGACCCATAAGAGCCAGTAGGACTGTAGGAGTGTGCTTACGGACAGATTGTCCCTTGCGACTAGATATGGGAGAAAGTGGCGTTCCCCGATGCTCACCAGAAGAGCAGGAGGACGGAGACAGTCCGGACAAAGTGAGTGACTCACTCTCTCTTTCCACCTAGATGTACCACTTTCCATCAGCGGCCGTGCTTAATTTCTGTTGTTGTACTTAGTTTCGTGCTTAAGATTGTCTGGGTGTTATGGCTGTTACGTTCGCCCTGGTTTATACTTGCCATCTTGACGACTCGTCAATTAATATAATGTTTGTTTTCTAACAACAATAATAATAATAATTGATAAGGGAAAAATTCAAAATTAGTCACATGTGATATGAGTTTAATCAATAGCAGTCTCAAATATTTGAGACTAATCAAAATTGATCTCATATTATATGATTTTGATCAATAATAGTCTCAAACGTTTATGATTAATTAAGATTGGTCTCATATGATATATATTTAGTCAAAATAGTCCCAAATTCCTTTTCAATTATGAGACCACTTTTGATAAAAAACACAATTTTTGTTGGACCATTTTATGACTAAGTTTGAGACTATTTTTAATTAAAACCATATTTTATAGGATCAATTTTGATTAATATTTGAAAGATCAAACTGATATCCTAGGGTTAATTTTTAAATTTAGCCGATTGATAATTGCACAGCGCTTCGATAATTCCTTATATAATGCTGTGCGAGAATACCCAATAAGCAATGACTTGGCCCTTTTTGTTGACCCGCCCGTTTCTTCCTACTGTTACCCTCACAACTGCAAATCTGGGTTTCCCTCGTTTTCCTCTTCCCCTCTTTCGTCAAATCTCCTAAGTTAAACCTATTCTAATCATAACTCCTTGAGAATTGAGGTTCATTTGGTCCCTTGTTTCTCCCTACCTATTATTGAATTTATTTTCAACATTTTCTTTCCCCTAGCCCCTCTTATTTGATTTTCCCTCGAAGCAGTTTTGATTTGATCATGGAATATTGAGGGGCAAACACTAAGGGGAAGAGTTGCATTCATTGTATCAGTGAGAGGGTGGGTATGCGGTCTTCTTTTCATCTCATTCTTATTTCTTCTTCATGAATTTGTATTACGGATGTATGTTTCATGTTGAATTTTGTATTCACGTTGCTGGCTTTGATTTTAGTCATTTTTTAATGTAACACTAAAGAGGGCTTCCTTTGTTTTTTTTCTTTCTGCTAAATTAGAAAATCTGCAATGAATTCGGGATTATTCTGAAAAGGCCAGGATATTTGTTGGACTTGGAATATCATGTTTTGTTTGGTTGATAGATTACAGATTTTATCGGAATGATAGAATTATTTCCTAAGTTTTCATTGATTTGACGTTAGATTTTGAGTGTTTGCTTGTTTCAAATTGTTAATGTACTGAAGAATATGTGAGATGTACTAGAAAGAATTTAAACACTCCTACCGCGCGTCAGGAGTTGTCCGAACATGTCCAAATACTTCGCAATCACCTTATAATTTTACTAGGTTCAATAATGTGGAAGAAATGTCAAGATCTTCGTGGTAAATACTGTTTATGTCACAAGGGTTCTAACACATCGAATATCAAATTCTTTGCTTTAATCTTGCGAAGGCGTCTTATTTCTGATGTGTACTTTACAATATGCATGTGATGACTGTGCTTTTAAATTCATGAAAGATAGGCTCGTTGAATCGGAAGTGAAAAATTGTTTCAACGAAATATTTTAAATCCAATTCTGAAGCTTCAATTTCTTGTGGGTCCATGATATTATGTGGCTAACGTGTGTTTTTATGGAAACACCATCATGCGTGGAGATTGCCTTTGATTAGAGTCTGCTTTTGAACTCATATCCAACTTCAGGAGATTCAGCACTTTTTTTTTCTTCTTTTTTTCCCATTTTTGCGACTGTTCATCGTTCGTCAAAATTTCAAGCAAGCTCTTTCCGTTTAAAGATTATACGCTGGCTGCAAAAAAATAGTAATTTTCTTTGTTAAAGGTTATTCAGTTCTAAAGTTGATGGGTTCATGCTATTCTATTTGACATGTATACCTATCAGATTCAGTCAATGAATGCCATTTTTACGCTATGGCCGAGCTTTTTCCTTCCCCTTTCAGCTCAACCAAGAAAAATATTTGAACTTTCTGTTCATCTGTGGTTTGTGTTGGTGTCTGTGAGTAGTTTACACATTTTACTTTTTTGTATCTATCATGCGTTTTGATGGGACATCTACTGGTAGATTCTCCTGCCAAATCACAGTGCAGTAAGCACATCATCAATTATTGACAGGACTATTTCATAGGTTTTTTTTTTCCGCAGAACTACTGTTTCTTATAATTCACTTGTTTTTATTATAATTATCTTTAACCATCATAATCATATAAGGCCATTTTGTGGGAAAATGAACTGAATTCACACTGTAAAGGTGTTTACTTCAAGATTGTGGGGATATTTTTGCCTTCAATGCTTTTGAGTTTGCAGACGGCATTTTTCTGGAATATCAATATTTATGGAATATCTATGAAGAACATTTTATCCATGACAACGTACAGCATTTCGTCCCTTATGCATGCGGTGTTTGTTTAATGATACGGCTTTGAGTTTACATGCATACTAGGGATCAAACACAGACAGGGAAGAGCATTGGTATGAGAAAGCACTTACGGATTTTTGCATAACAGGTGCAATAGAATTATGTGTAGTTAAGAAATTTTTAGGCAAGAAATTTATACATTCGTACATAAACATCGTCAAACAACTTAGAAAAGCTTCTTAAATAGCGACTTTCAAATATGAACTTGACTTTGTTACATAAGCGTTATTTAGATTTGTATTAAATTCTTTGCTAATACTTGCTTGGTATTGCAGGTGCCTTTATATTTCAGATTTCTTTAGGCCCAATTGGAATTTGGAGTCACAATAGTTTAGTTGAAGCTGTGGCTGCTAGTAAAGCTGCTATTTTGGGGTGGAATACTGAGAAATTGGCTGATAATGGTCTTATATATGCCAACTATTTTGTTAGATTCTTTTCTTCTTGTTGCCAAGTAAGTGCTGAACTGCTGCCCTTTTTACATGTACTTTACCTACCTGACAAGCTTTATCTGATGGTCTTTATTGTCAAACATATTGTTCTCCAGCAACATCCACCACCTGACCTCTTGAACTGTGCAGTTTGATATTGAAGCGTGTTGAAACATTTATAAGAATCCTTATCTTGTTCACGAGTACCAGAAAATATGGTTTTGTAGCTGAGAATTTTGAAAGGTGAAAGAAGATGGCTTTTTATACAGAGGAAGAACAAACTGAGGATTACCTTTTCAAGATTGTTTTGATCGGCGATTCCGCTGTTGGTAAATCAAACTTGCTTGCTAGATTTGCCAGGGACGAGTTTTACCCTAATTCGAAATCTACCATTGGAGTGGAATTTCAGACTCAGAAGATGGTAATCAATGGGAAGGAAGTTAAGGCTCAGATTTGGGACACGGCTGGTCAGGAGCGGTTTAGGGCCGTTACATCTGCCTATTATAGAGGGGCAGTTGGAGCGCTTCTGGTCTATGACATCAGCAGACGTCAGACGTTCGAAAGCATTGGCAGATGGCTTAATGAACTTCATAGTAAACAATGCGATCTATTAGAACTTCAGTTTTGTATTTGTTATGTGCTTTAGTATTGTTAGAGATATGCTTTATTATGCATACTTATTGGAGTTATATATCTTCTTTCTAACAGTCCATTCGGACATGAACGTGGTGACGGTATTGGTGGGCAATAAATCCGATCTTAAAGATGCCCGGGAGGTGAAAATCGCTGAAGGCAAGGCCTTGGCCGAGGCACAGAGTCTGTTCTTCATAGAAACTTCAGCTCTAGACTCCTCCAACGTTGCTTCCGCCTTTCAAATGGTTGTAAAAGAGATCTATAACATTCTAAGTAGGAAAGTTAATCAATCTCAAGAACTCAAATATAAAGAAACTGGGCGGATGGGAAATGGGAAAACGGTAGTTATACAGGCCGATGGGGATCGAGAAACAGATGAACAAAGTAAAAAAGGTTGGTGCTGTTCATCATGATTTGTTCTGAAAGGAACAGGATCCATTTTCCTCAAGAGTGAGCTTTGATTTCTCTGAAGCAATGTGTAACTCTTAAATTTTTATTGTTGAAACTGTCTCCCGAGTTTACTTTCGTACTTCGGTATCAGGTCCAGAAGAAAACTTGTTTTGCTTTTGCACTTGACGTCAAGTGGTTTAATTTTCATCGTAATGCTAGTGGTGTACTCTGTACTGTATCCCACAGTACCATTTTGCGGTGTTAAATAATGGTGTTTTATTTTGAGTTGGGCCGTTTGTTCACTTTAAGTTCTGCTATCTGGCGCAATGGCATTGGGCTTTTTGGTTTCGTGCAAAAACAAAGCCCAATTTGACATCCACTCACATTTCATTCCCAGTGGTCAACATCGAAAAATTAGAACACCAAAATATCTTTTTTTCATTATATTACTATTTTTAAAATAAAACATAACATAATAATAAGTTATAATTTCAAACATTAACTTGAAATAAAAATTCTATGTTTATTATATTGCAAAAAAAAGTTATTATATATAAAATTATATTTATATTATAATTTATATCGTGTGTAAAGATTCACATTTACAAATAAATTCCAAATTAAGTATTTCCCACTCCAAACCTAACCTGAGACCTTCGTTTCTGAAAACCCTTCTTCGTTGGTTAAAACCCCCTAACCTCGTTTCCTTTTTTTTCCCCCTTCAAATATATTATGATTATAAGTTGTAACATCATTACAGTGCACAATCTCTTGAAGAAGAGAGGTAAATGCATACATATATTAATTCATATATGCTGAAGATATCAAGAATGAGATCACTTCTTACTCCCGGTCCATCTCTCTGCAAGCCTCCCGCCGCCACCACCTCGCCTTTTCCCCTTCGTTTCCAGTCTCAACAATCTATTTTTCATTGCAAGACTCAGTCTTCGCAGAATTCCATTTCTTTTAATACGCTTTTTTGTGGTAAATTCTCTTGCAAATTATTCAAAACCCTCAAATTGTAGTAAAAGTCTAGATTTTTGCTCCGGGGGTAGGTCCTCTGGAGAGATTCATGTGATATTGGGATCCATGTTGGCCGGAAAAAACTACCACTCTTCTTAAAAGAATGAAGTCTGAAAGCAGTAATGGCAGGTTGACCATTTTTATTTTTCAGTCGTTTTTAGTTGATTGGAGTTAGTTAATGTATGTTTGTTGTGAGTTATTCTGACCTTGGTAGTCTTAGTTTGTGTCATCCTGTCCCAACTTGAGAATTGTGATGCTTGATACTGGATACGCTGGTCTCATCTTCATGTACATCAGTACATGGTTTATCTAAATGAAATTGGAAATGTGATTGAACAAGAAGGCCATATTTATTTTTAAATCTTCTGTTGGGGTTCAGATTGGTTGGTCTTTTGTGTAAAGCCAGACAATTGGACATGTTCTGGGGAGCGACGCCATAAAGATTCCTGTGATTTGAGTAAAATATGAAAGGATCTCTGTCTAATGAGGAAAGTTAAAGTGGCTGTTGAACTATTAATCCGTGCAGGAGTGCGAGTGCAATCTATAGCTTATTCCTGTCTCTGCAAGATTGCATCTTTGGGAAATAGAAGAATTCATTGCTAAATTAGTTGTTGGGTTTGTTCCCGATGTATACCTGAAGATCAAACTTTTGATTTTGTGCGCAAAACGAGCCAAGTTTATTTAGTTATTTTAGTTGACGACCAATTTTCTTAATTTGTAGGCTTATTCTTGCTCGATTTTTAATGAATTTTCAAGTGTTACTTGTTAATATATGTTATGGTAACTTTTTTTTATTAAGGTCCTATATTTGTGGTGTTCAAAACACGACTTATCATCCTCGTGTATTTGCGTGTGAAGGGTGTGATATCTATTACTTGATGCCAAGGCTCTTGCCTCGTTATAGATAGAGAGTCGAGTATTTAATGTGTAACTTAGGTTCTTGCTTAATCTATAAGAAGCATGTCGAAGGTTTCTATCATAGTTCAAGTCTTTATTGATTTAGTTTTCCTGTGGATTTGTTTATCATATTTGTCCATGGCTCGTCATTATATTATGGGTTTTGCATTAAGAGTTGGGCAATTTTGAGTTTATGTCCCAGGATATCAGGATACATCGAGTTTTTATCACAGAATGAGATAATAATGTGGTTCAAAGAATCTTGTGAACATGGCTCTTCAGAATCGATGTGTCTTGGCAAGTTGAGCATTTGCACCCTGGAATCACCGCCAAGGTTGGATATTACCTTTTCAGAAAGGTTGACCGTATTGCTAACTTGGGTTAGGATTGCTCAATCACGATTTTGGCTTGCAATTTTACTAGAGAAAAGTTTGGGACTCCAAGCGAACAAATTACTCTATCAAACCTAGAGATGTTAGCAATAAATCATAAAATCTGTTTCTTGATGGCACCTCTCTAAAATTCTACTTGCCTAGTACCTACACCCATCTCTCAAGCTATTTGAATCTATTATTTGATTATCCGTATTGTGGACTCCTCCATGTAAATAGTGTCCCTTGTGAGTGATTCACCCACCCCAAAACAGAAATTCATGCCAAGTCATTGGAACTAAACGGACTTTGTGCCATAAATTTTGCCTGATATTTGTTGACACTTGTTTGTACCTATGATGATTTTGCAGAAACGTAGCAATTAAATCAAGCACAGATACTAGGTAGGCGTTAGACTCTGTTGTGACGCATGATGGAGAAAAGTTGACATGCTTGCCATTAGCAGATCTCTCATCATTCAGAGAAAAGCTGGGTCCCCAAGCCTATGACAAAGTATTACTTTTGTCTTTCAGATATACTTTTGTTGCATGCAGTATATGTGAACCATATTGCATAAGTTGAATATGTTTAGCAGTTTAATTATGACATTTGCACCAAATCTTAGGTAATTTTTCACCATATGCTCTAATAGTTTTTCATGCCTCGTCAGCTAGAGGTGATTGGCATTGATGAAGCTCAATTTTTTGAAGACCTATACGATTTCTGCAGCAAAGCTTCTGACCGTGATGGGATGACGGTAATAGTTGCTGGATTGGATGGTGACTATTTGAGGTATAAACTTCATTTTTTGCCGCCTCACATAATCTTATCCTTGTTTCATCTCTGATATTTGTCGCAATTTGTATGTTTTTTGGGCTTTGGGAGAATTCCCAGTGCTGACTCCATAACAAAGCATACTGCTCGATGTGAGGTATCTGGTAAACATGCCATATTTACTCTGAGGAAGACAGACGAGAATAAAACCAAACTTATTGCTGGTGCTGAAGTGTATATGCCTGTGTCTCAACCACTATGCGAGCGGACAAGTGGCTAAAAAATCTACAAGGGAATCTTACATTTATATTTGAATCAAGGTTGTATTTGCAGTATAAGGTGATTAGTGTCAAAATATTGGTGTCATTGTGTATAAACGCTTCAAATTTAACGTAGTGTTGGTATGTTATAGAATAATAACAGTAGAAACTCTACATGTAAAAGTTCTAAGTAAGAAATCTAAACATGTAATGTTGATCTCACTAGTATTTTTAAATTCTAAAAAGAAAAATAAATTATCTCCAAGCAGATGATGTTGACATAGCTCTGTTCTTCCATCCAAGATACAGAGCACCATTGGCTTCTGCAACTCTGTAATATGGGCTATATTCTTTCAACATGTCCGTAACAGCTTTATTAACTGATGAACCCAGTGGAATTGGAGAAAATCCGGCCATCATAAATCTCAGTCTCCACTTACCAAAGAGCTCGTGCCTTTCAACCCGATCACCACCCTCACAAGCTAGTAGATTGACAACGTCCCTTGCCACACAGTTTTCCTCTGCCCTGATCCGCTGCCTATCATCCTTTGGATGTGCTGCATCAATGGACTCAAACATGGCCATATAATAATCTAGGGTTTCGCAAAAACGTTGAAAGAACGTTGAAGTGTTTGTGTTGGATTCTTGTTCGACAAGGGTGACAACCTTTGGTGACAAGCTCTTGACAAGTCTAAGAAGGCGGTCTCTATGATTTGAGGTGCTCACGCTCTCATCTGGCATGTGATGCAGTATGTAGGGGAAATTCACGGCCAAAGCTTCTCCAGGCCGAATCTCAAGATTTTCAAGATGGACTTCACATCCCGACATAGCTGCACCATGGAATTCAAATGGTACTCCACATGACTCGGCTACTTTCGCTAGCTTTTGGCCAACAAGCTCAAGTCCTCCACCGCGAGCATGAGCCGACTGAGAATCATCAACACCCGTGACACGAATATATTGTGGCCTGCCTGGTCGACCTGAAAGAGCCTGAATCAAGGCCATCCACTGACTACCCTGCGCAATCTGAAAGTCAATTATATGGATTCGGTCCTCGTTTTCCATAACTTCCTTGATCATGTCATTGGCAGATGTATAAGCGAATTTCCAGTATGGGCATATCTGATAAAGCACAGCCATGTAAGACATTAATTCGGAGCTTGTTGGTTCTTCGCACTTCAGCTTCTTGTATATTATGCTTCCAGAAGACAATAATCTCGCCCTAAGCCCTTCAAGCATGTATGCGCCCAATCTTTGTAAAGGCTCACCCGATACAGAAACCCTTTTCTCCAATAGGTCCATTAGAGATTCGGCAGCTGATGTTGCAACACTTCTATCAGGCAATGAGGTCGTATCGGTTTCTGATACTATTTCGGCACAGGAAATGAGCAATTGTTTCAGGTCCATTTGGGGGGCCATTTCAAGAATTCTATCGTACCGTGTGAAAAAGGGTTGGGAGGCAACACCATTGAAGGATCCACTATCCTCAAAATCTGATTCAGGTCCCAACAGTTCATTCCTCAAAACCGTCAGAGCTTGCATCAACTTGATTTCGTCATCAACACAAGACGACCCACTTAAGGGTGATCCATAAGCATTTTCGGAGTATTGAAGATCAGAAAAGTGTGAGTTCGAAAATTGAGGAGAAAAAGGGCTTGCGTTGGAGGAGACACTAGCGGCTGAAGGTGAACTGTAGATGGCAGTATAATTGGTTGCTGGTGTAGATTCGAGAGTGAAAAAATTTTCGGTGCCAGCTTGAAATGAAGCATCAGTGCCTTGGCTTCTGCTACCAGTCGAATCATTGTTAGAAACTTGATAATTTGATAAGCAATATGGCTCGATCTGATGCACGGGATGATGGTAAAACCCGTCAATGCTGGTGGATGTTTTAATTTTCTTGGAGGTTTGCATCTCAGGGAACGGTATCGTCGACCTCAATTAAGCTAAGAAGTAGTGAAACTATATTATGAAAAAATATATAGCTCCCGAAAGTTGCCACCTTTATGCTATAATACGAGGACCAAAAAAAACTGCAAAGGAAAAAACATAGGATCATCAGTTTTCAACAACTGAAATATTGGTATCAAATCAGACAACAAGAGGCAGGTTAAGATAACGACCGACTATATAAATTACAGCCTTCAAAAGATAATCTCTGGTATGCATATTTTCACATGTCCAGACATATTTTGAGACCGGCTATATTTTCTACTGTACTTCGTTTGCAATATAAAATCTTTAACATGACTGTATGCTATGCCACGTCTCTGCAACTAAAAGTCAAACCTAGGTTTAGCCAACGACTTTGAACAAACACGATTCTTTCATGGATAATTCAGAGGAAATTGTTCATCAAATAAATTTAATAATTGCCTTATACGGTTGCCAAATCATCAAAAACAAGAAACAAGAATTAAATACATGGGCAAGTAGAAGAAAATCTAGGTTCCGGATGCCAATTAAGTAACTATCAATCAAGAAAAACCAAGTATTTAACCCAAAGAACCCAAAAACCTAAAACTCATAAATGAAACTGAAATATAACGTACAGAATAAACAAAACTAACAGATCTTTAAAGCCAAAAACTTAATTACTAAATCACATCTACCCTTTTGAATCATGTATAATCAAACATTAATCACGCACCACAAGTAAAACTAATTAAATTCAAGAAATTACAAGATTGGGGCTCGCTAATCATACCTCTGATGGACAAACTATGCTCAGATTTTATGAATTTTCAGACAGAAACCGACATAGAAAAGGAAAGAGAGGCCGAGAGAGCTGAAACGATTGACGATAAGCAAGCAATTAAAGTAATGATATTAAAGTAAAATGATGTTTCTTATATATATAGAATAGTGACTTCTAGTGAGCAGTTAATTCCCCTTCATTATGAGTTTTCTACGTAAATGCCACAGTGGAAGCGTGTTGACCCCCCGTACGTTTTCGGCAGTGGGAGAGAGGGTGCCGGTGGCAGTCACTCCTCCAATATTTAATTTTGTGTTTTTTATAGATTTTTTTTTAAAAAGTTTTGTTTTATCTTTAATATTCTTTTAAAAAATTCTCCCCACTAAATTATAATCATGATTCCGTTCATAGTTTTCGGGGTCTTGAGTAGGGTGTGCGGGACAAGTTTGAAGGATATTCGGCAGTTGATTTTAAGACTTGTTTACATGTTTATGTTGACATCATATTTTAGGTGCTGACATAATTCTAATTAACTTGTTTTTCTTACAGATTTTTTAAATATTTGAATATATATATATATATATATATATATATATATTCCCCATTCCATGTACAAAAATTTACTTAAAAAAATGACCCATCTCAATTTTGTTTGTTATCATTATATAAAACAAGTTTGTTTGTTATATTTAATGGAAGGACTTTTGGTTCATGCATATAAGTTCTATATGCATACTTGTGTTGAAAAAATGTTTGATGAACTGAAATTAAAAATTGAAAAAATTGAACGTGGGAAGAAACAAGATCGAAAGAAGACGAAGATCCATTGCCAAGATTCTGTCCGAGGCAATCTATCGCCTCTGAGGAGGCAATAAATTGCCTCAGGGTTCTGCCCGAGGTTATCGATCGCCTTGGAGGAGGCGATTGATCGCATCAGGCAGTAGCGTAATGGAGATCTATCGCCTTGTGCAATTTCTTATGAAATGTTGTGTCCTTTCATGTGCAGACTCGGTTTTTCGTGGATGATTGCTTCCTAAAAGCATCCTTTGATGAAAAACTATAGATATAACACATCATATGAGTTCAAAAGCATCAGATTTCAAAAATTTCAACACATCAATTGAGTCAAAGCAATATCAAAATATTCTTGCAACTTTTCTGCATCTTGTTCATTCTTCTTTTTTGTAAAATAGTTTACAACTTTTGTGGTTGTGAAACTTGTGATTTGTAGTGCTTAAATAGTCGTTGTATCTTGGAAGAAGATTGACATATCACATAAGCACCCTGTACGTTACAAATTCATTTTAAGAAGAAAGTGTTATACACGTGCATCGACTATTAGTTATTGTCATCTATCACTACCCGTCAAAGCAACGACATTTCCTGCTGATTTTGAAGCATCCCCAGACAACAATCTTAAGAAGAATTTTTTGTTATTGTGAAAGATGGTGTCCACATCCACCATTGTTTCTGTGACGCAAGGAGAAAGACCACAAACGTTCACGAGCGTAGACTTCAAGATATGGCAACCGAAACTGTTATTCTGTCTCACTACTTTGCATTTGGCAAAGTTTCTGCAAGATGATCAGCTACGAGATGGACACTACTAGGAGTGCCGTTGTAGATGCATGGAATCAAAGTGATTTTCTATGCAAGAACTACATCTTGAATGACCTTGATGATGCACAATGTTTATTATGAAGTCCAAACCGTAAAGGAATTGTGGAACATGCTTGAAACCAAATATAAGGCGGAAGATGTCGGCCTTAAGAAGTCCATAGTGGGACGATTCTTGGATTTTAAGATGGTAGGCTCAAAACCCGTAGTAAATCAAGTACAAGAGATACAAGTACTCTTGCACGAGATTCACGTGGAAGGAATGAGTCTAAGCTAGTCCTTCCAAGTTGCTGCAGTTATTGAGAAACTTCATCCATCGTGGAAAGAATTCAAGAACTATCTAAGGATTGAAAAGGAATGAAGAGGATAAGTCCAAGTTGTTGCACTAGAGGACTTGATTGTTCAACTAAGGATTGAAGAGGATAATCGCAAGTCAGAAATCAACATGAACAAAATGAGTGCAAGTGTCAATGTTGTGGAATCAAGCAATCATGGAAAGCAAAGAAAGAACCATGATGGCAAACAACAAATTCACTTTAAAAGGTTCAAGGAAAATTGCTTCATATGTGAGAAACAGAACCACAAAGCAAAGGATTGTCGAGACAAGATATACAATAAGAAGAAATCTAATGATCAAATCAATATAATTGAATATGACCAGATGTCAGATGATTTCTTCGATCTAATGCTTACCGCTTGAAATCTTGTATTCGGCATTGTTGTACTCTACATAAAGGGAGTTATTCAAAATAAATGTAATGACGGTACTTGTCGATTGAAAGCAATAAAGTTTATGATTATACTTATTTGTTTGAGTCTTATTATTAATTATAACAGTATTTGAGTTATGTAATTATAATTCGCAACGCAAACCTGTAATGTTAAACTTATTGTTTTTTTGTTAATGTTAAATTAAAACATAAGTGTGGTGCTTGTGTGGATGTTAATTTAACAAAATCATCATTCATTTGTTGCGGAAAAAAACCTCTATTATTAATTCACATATATTTGTGAATCAAAGTTTATGCAAACAAGATGTGAGGAAAAAGTAATTCGTTACTTCATCGATGTGTGCACGAGATATTGTTATGGCTATTTGCTACGAAGCATAGAAGGACCATAGAAGTATTTCACCACTACAAGAATGAGATTGTAGACCAATTAAACAAATGAGTTTTGAAATGAAGAATTGTGGGTCAATATTGGTGCAACACACCAAAATTGTATGATTTGATTTGAGTTTTTTAAGCATTTTACGCTTAATACTCGAATTTACAAGAATTAATTATTGAATTCGAGTTTTCTAAGATTTGTACGCTTAAAATGCAAACGGTGAACCAAATGTCTCAATTATTATGAATGACGTTGTTTTCTCTCTTTGATTCTATTGGAATTTCTTAAGCATTTTACGCTTAAGATTTGAATTTGCCAGATAATTAAATCTTGAATTCAACTCTTCTAAGTTTGTACGCTTAAAATGAAAATTGTAAATCACATACACAAATTTTATTCGAGTTTCAAATTTTGTAAGCAAGTATGCTTAAATCAAAATTTTGCAAGACATAAACTCTTGAATTTTTATTTCTAATTTAATAACTATTAGAATTTGAATCATGAAATTTTGAACACCACTATAGTCTTGATAAGTTCGAGATTGCCCTAAAATTGTGGGGGGGAAGCAATCTTAATGATCAACAATATTCTGAGTGTCGCACTTAGGCAAAAACGAATATATCTACAAATAATTAAAAGTGCGGGGGGAGTCTGACTAAAGTAAGTTATAGCAAGCGCCAAAATAAAGAAATGAAAATTTTGACAAACTATTTTGTCAAAAACAAAAGATTTAAAGTTAACGAGTGTGACAAATGTGACACACACTTAAGCATGTGTAATGGTATGCTTGTGCATTGATGATATGCTTATTGTGAGAAGCAATATAGAGATCCACAAAATGAGGAAGAAAATGTAATAAAACATTTTGACATGATGAATATTGTTGCATCAAATGTCATATTTGGAATTAAAAGTTTCCAATATCTGAAAAACCAATTCTCATAATTAAATATAGTTTCAAATCTTTTAAGCTTTGCGCTTAAAATTCAAATTTGCAAGAAATGAAATTCTTGAACTTGATTTTCTAAGAATCACCGCGTTTAAAATTTTAATGGTGATTTGAGAATTTATAACAGTTTCGAATTTTGCAAGAAATAACGCTTAAATCCAAGTTTACAGAAACTAAATCTTGAATTTGGATTTTTAAGTTTGCAACGCTTAGAATTCGAAACTTAGGATATCCTATTCTATTAGAATGATACGATGATGCAAATTAGATATATGTTCGAACGATTTGAAATACACAAATGGTTATGTGTTTACTATTGGAGTGACTGTCGTATCATGCAACAATCGATCCGTGATGGGATCGTGGTTTATATTTGTTGACAAAGCTGCTAAAAAAGCACACTGGCTTCGTAATTACTTCGAAGATATCAAATTAGAGTAAGCATTTATGATTCATTGAGAGAATCTGCTGGAAATTGCTATAGCACAAAACCATATGAACAATGATAAGTCTCAACATATTCTTCGTAGGCATAATATTGTACGACAATTAATCTCTAATGAAATTATCACAATTGATTATGTGAAATCAAAGGATAATTTGGCGGATCCGCCGTCAAAAGCATAGAATATTGATCAAGTGTGTGGATTATCAAGAGGAATGAGATTAAAATCTACAAAATAAATTTTCATAGTGGTAACCCAACCTTGTTGACTGAAGATCCCAAGATCTTGGTTCCATGAGACAACTAAAATATGAAAATTTGAGTTTGCACTCGAGAAATTTTCCAAACTCAATTTTAGGATGAAGAGTGCTTATGAACTACCAAAGTAGTGAGGTTAAGTTTAATACTTTTAATGATCCCTATATTTAAAAAAAAAAGTGAAGTATGGTATGATACTCTTAATAGGAGATCAGGTATGCAAGTGTGAGGACAGGTCACCTCAATTAAACACTTATTAATCCAATAGGTGTTCCATGGCCAAAACGGACACAACCGAATAACCAAAGCAAAAGTAGAGAAGTTATTGTGTAAATGCTATTGACTGGGTTTATACGAACCGCCAAGAAGTTCAAGACATCAAGTTCACTTCGTGGCCTAGTAAATCCGATATTATACTACTAAGAAAAGTTCAAAGCAAAAAGCTACATATTATGATGCAGTAATTTCTCTTTTGAACTCTCTTACGTGAATATATGCATAATTTAGTTCATACGGGAGATTGTTGAAAAATGCTTGATGAATTGAAATTAAGCATTGAAAAAATCGATCGTGGGAAGAAACAAGATCAGAAGAAGGCGAAGATCCTTTGCCAAGATTCTATCGGAGGCAATCTATCGGCTCTGAGGAGGCAATAGATCGCCTCAGGCAGTAGCGTAATGGCGATCGATCGCCTCTCGCTGACGATCGATCGCCTTGTGTAGTTTCTTCTGAAATACTGCGTCCTTTCATGTGCAGACTCGATTTTTCGTGGATGGTTGCTTCCTAAAGGCATCATTTGACGGAAAACTATAAATATAACACCCCATATGAGTTCAAAAACATCAGATTTCGAAATTAAAACACATCATATTGAGAATCAAAGCAAGATCAAATTATTCTTGCAACTTTTTTGCATCTTGTTCATTCTTCTTTTGTGTAAGAGAGTTTACAACTTTTGTGATTATGAGACTTGTGATTTGTAGTGCTAATATCACAAGTAAATAATCGTTGTATTTTGAGAGAAGATTGTCATATCATGTAAGCAAAGCATCTCCAGACAACAACTTGAACTCAAATCTAATATATATTTCTTCACTATTATTTATGGGATCGTCGTAACGTTCACTTCTTGCGAAATGGATCTCCATGATATTTGTTTTACACAATTTTGTTTTTTTTAATTCACCTGATAATCAATGGTGCTTGAAAATCAGAAACCACATTTTATTATTTTTACAAAATATTTGGATAAATTCAATTAGTGAAATATCAAGGCACAAAAACAAACAAAAATCTAACATTGGGCCATGACGCAATAAATATTTAATTTATGATATCTATAATATAGATAACAATCACAGTATATTTAGTAATGTTTCCACCCTCATTCTTTCGTCACAAGGACTTTTCATACCCAAGTAATAATAGTCATTACCTACCAAATCGAAAGACATTTAATTTCAAAGTCAGCAACTCTGTAGGAGACTGAGAAACACGAGCGGGTGATTCCTCTCCTCCTCCGCCCCTGTTCAAATATAATTTTAATTTTTTGGGGTAACACCCACCTCTCTTGGGTGTACATTCGTCCCCGAAGGTGGGGCAAAAAAATTTTAAATAAAAAATATAGGACAAAGAAATTTTATAGGGTAAAATATAATTTTTTATTGGGAATATTGATTAGAAATTTGAGTTAATGAATGGTATGTACGATTCATATTTGAAAGATGGATTTTACAAATTTGTATTCTATATCTTATAGTTGAAGGCCATTTTATTTTGATGTGAATGGTGAATTGATTTAAAATGCAGAATTTAACCAAGGGATATTTGTATCTCTTTCACTTCATCTTTGTCTGGAATCCTTTTTCAGCAGATGGAATAAAGACTTAAAGCAACAAAGGGTATGGACTCTTTATTAGCTAATGCCCATTTCCAGTATTATAGTTATAATTGTCAAGTTCTTTGTCGGATTCTAATTTATCATCATCTTCCATACTGTCTGATACAAACTCAGGTATTATTTCGATGTTTTAGGGTTTTTTATTTTATATTTAAAATTGAAATGTTAACTTTTATAAAAAAAATTTTAAAAAATTTAACGTTTTTCTGCACTTCTTAGAAAACTACCCAAATTCAAAGAATCCTTACAATTTTGCTTTTAATAAACAAGCTACTATATCTAATAATAGTAGCTTGTGTAAATTCAAGCTATTTTGTTTAATTCAAGCTAAGGTAATAATATTCATGTACAAATTTTGTTCATTTGAAATAGTAACTTGCGTATGATTTTCATAGTACACGTGTGAGAGACCAAACAAAAGTGTTTTTGCACCAGACCCAGCTTTTCAATTCCATTTAATCTAATTTAATATATATCCCTACGCATCCTGCTTTTTTTAAGCAACTATTACCAACTACAAGGAAAAAGGGAGAGGGGACATCGAGCTCTCTTAATGTAATTTGTGTCAGCTAGGCCACAAACCTTCGACCTACAGATTGCTTCTAATTGGGTTTGGTCTCTAAAAAAATTGTTGCCTTACCGCAAAGGATATATTGTTCCAAAATACGGATTAGTAGATGTTCTTTATACGTGCACAGGGTGGATATATACAAGGGCAAGGGGAAAAGTAAAAAAATAAATTTTTTCACCTTAAAAATAAAATATTTTTAAAAAAATTTATATTTTACCTTAAAAAATTTGTAGTTTGACCCATTAAAAATTACATTTTGACCCGATTTCAATTATATTTTGATCTCTAAAATTTTTTTGGTCTAAATTTTTTTTACACAAAATTCTGTGTACGCACATGTATGTGCAGATGCATGCATGACTAAGATTCTCTAAGATTTTCTCGGAAATATCACAACAGTGATGTATTTGACTGGTAAAGACTCAAATTGAACGTCCTGTTTAGAGATATTCGTTGTTGGAGAGGGGAAAGGAGAAACAACAAAATGGGCTTTTATTTCCATGTTAAAGTTTAAGACATGATCCAGGCCCATTTAGTCATGGTGTTATTGATGCTATGGGCCTACGGCTGTCAACCAAAAGAAATTGACAAATTTTTCGATGGCAGGATGGTATTTTTCTAATCGTTCAGACCTAATTATTCGATAAGTCAATGCTTTGGATTGTTTCGTATTTACATCATTAGATTAAAAAAAAATTAGATTTTAGGTGCGGTCACATTAAATTGTGTTATCCTTTACTGGGCATTTGCAAAAAGTTCGGTTCAATCTAATTATTCGATTGAATTTTTTTAAATAAAATAATTTAATTTGTATATATTATTATTAAGATTATAGTTAATTATCAGACAACTAGAAAAATAAGTTAAGTGTTGTTACTTCATTGTTCCTATTATTTCCAGAATATAATAAATTTTACTAAAAACTCGTGTCTTATGGTATTATGGTACGAAAGCGCATTGAGAACTGTACAGTTTGCACTTGTCGGAACATTTCCTCACACTACAGCTACCAAAAAACACCCAATTTTTGAAGTCAAAATATGGGTTTTTTCGTTAATCTTTTTAGTTTTTACTTGAATTTAGGGTTCATGAGAAATACCCGAATCTTCTTAGTAGCACTTAAAACTTAATTCTTGTACTCTCTGTTGAAATTATTGAGCGCACATGAAGGCCCGATATAGTTTTAGGTCTATTACGTATGCTTAATAAATTCGTTTTACGGTACAGAATTTGTTTGTTTGATCCTTCCAATGGGTCGTTCTCGTGGAAATTTTCATTCTGAAGAAGATCCTAGTCAAAGGTTAGCTTTTGTTTTAATTTATTTATTTTTCTTCCTTTTTACTTATTGTCTTGCATTTTGCATATTTTAATTTTAACCGGTGCATAATATCTTTGGTACTTTATCTTCTACTGAGACTTATGACATTACAATTAGCTGTACCGATTCATCGTTTGAGTTATAGGAGGACCTAGTTTATTTGATGATGTTATTGTGTTGTGTGCTTCATTGTCTTTTCCTTTCAGTTTGTATTATTCATTGTAAGATAAATGAATGGTCATTTGTTCAATGTCACATATCACGAAGTTCATTTCTTAGTCTTAGGCTGTGATTTGTTAAATATGTGTCTCTTGAAGTATATAGTCCGAAGCATTGGCAAGAATGTTTTGTTTTGCACAAAATTAAATGAGTCGTGCAGTTTTCCAACTGATATTGTATCGTTTCTTCTTTTCTGCATTGATGTGATACAGTGAGGTTTATCCTTTTACCAATTGATTAATTGGAGCTGTGGCCATCACTATTTTTTTTCCTCTTATGTGCTATTCCATCGGTATGATACTCTACATCTCTTCAAATATCGGTGTTGTTTTTGCAGATCAAGGAGAAAAAAGACCGCATCAAGTGGAGAAAACATAGAATCTCTTACTGCAGGTAAATTGTCGTCTTTCATGTATATGATTATTGTTGATTAGAGAACTGTGGCTTATCTTCGAGTCTGATGTTTTAAAAAGAGAACGCGGTGACAGGGCATTGGCGGCCATTTCATCTCGGGTCTTCCACTTCTAGCATCTCTTCTTGGAAATTCACTCAGTTAATGATATTCTATATTAAGTGACACTTAGATTTTCCAGTTAATTGTCTTGTAGGAGTCCACAATCTACAAGTTTAGGTTGATGATATGGAGTTAGGTTTTGTATGGATATTTTATATAATTTATGTTTTTCAACGGGCAATACATCAAACTTGTTTATATCCTTGTTTTAATTTTTGAATGCTCAGGTCAGGGTACAAGTGAAGGAAAAAGGGCTTTATACCATTGTAACTATTGTAACAAAGATATTAGTGGGAGAATTCGTATAAAATGTGGTGTATGTTCTGATTTTGACCTATGCATCGAGTGTTTCTCGGTAGGAGCTGAGGTTCATCCACACAAAAGTGGTCATCGGTATCGGGTTATGGTCAGTTCCTCATCTGGAAAATTTTGCTGTTAGTTTAACATGAAGAATCCTTTTCTCTTTTGAAATTGTGGTTACTTACTTTTGTCGTGGATGTTGTTATTTACTGTATTTTGCTTGTACTTTGTATTTCAATGTGCTAACGGTGATAATGCATTGTATATTTTGGCGCATTTTTGCTGTGTCATTTTAATGTTTTGGCTGAAAAAGTTTCTGTTTATTGAGCAACTCGAGAAGAGTATGATATCTCTTAAATCAATTCTGTTTCAGTATGGAATATGCTTGTATTTTTCTCTGGTCGTTGATTCTTTTCCATATGTTTTATTTGTTACGGAGGAATTAACCTGCTCACATTGCTGATGGTCTTCAAAATGTAATCTTAACAGGACATATTATCCTTTCCTCTTATATGTCCGGAGTGGAATGCGGACGAAGAAATGCTACTTCTGGAGGTGATCTGTAATGTCTTTTGATTGTTTATCAAACCCTTGACTGTAAAGTCACAACTTGTTTGAAAATGTTGCTTATTGTTTTTTGCCACATTGAATGTTCCTTAAGCAGGGGATTGAAATGTATGGCATGTGTAACTGGGCGGAAGTTGCAGAGCATGTGGGGACAAAGACAAAGGAAGCGTGTATAGAACATTATAGGACTGCTTACCTAAATTCTCCTCACTTTCCTATACCGGTACGATTTTTTACATAATTAAGTTGCTTCTAAAACTATTAAATCTTTCAGCAGTGGTACATGATATAATTTGCTTCCTCAGGACATGACACATGTAGTGGGTAAAAATAGAAATGAACTCCTTGCTATGGCTAAAGGGCATATTGATGACAAAAGAGGTTGGTGCTATGGGTAGTCTACTTTCTTCTCTTTTTCTTTCCTCGTTATTCTTTCCAGTATTGATTTGTTAGTTTTTTAGTCGAGCACTTGTATATTTAGCTTTCACAAAATTGTGCAACGCTGTATGTTGAAATACTACCTAAGTTACTGGTGTTCTGGATAACATAGGCCATGACTCATAACTGGTTTCAGTAATAATCCTTCACGAAACCTAAGAGACGACATTTTTACTACTTTCTTCGATAAAAAGTTATATGTATGCATGAAATTGCCTTAAATTGCTTTTGAAACCTACTTAGTGGATCTGTTTAAATGCAATTTGGTAAAAAGCTTGAAAACTTTGTATTACAGGGGAAGTTCAGGTAGACAGTTGTGTAAATTGCATTATTTTTCAGCTTTTTTATGGATTTTTTAAATGATAGAAATTTTGGAAATTTGCAATGTAATGTTAAAGGAAGTGATCAAATATTCAAACTTGTGTTAGGGAGACTATTCACTATTCAAAAAAGAATGCAATAATTTTTTTCACTGCGCGTTAGGACTCTGCCAGGTGGCCATAAGTTGATAATGTCTCCCATGCATCATGTCATACTCATTTGAGATGCTTTTTTTACAATATAGTTGAAGTAATATTGTATTGGCTTCCTTTCTTTACTAGGAGAACTTCAGCTAAATGAGGAACCTCCATTCTCCCCCTCGAGAGTCAAGTATATCCATCATTTTCTCATAAATGTTTCAATTATCTTTAAGCACGTCTAATCTTCTATAAACCCGATTTTAGAGTTGAAGATTCATACAAAAGCGGTCCTTCAGGTCGTTTATCTTCCGCCTCCATGGCAGGTAATTAAATTATGTTTTATTTGATGGTCCATGGGACAAATTGTCTTCTTCTCATTGCAAAAGATATGCTGAAATTATTTATATAGAAAATTTCACCGGTGTAAAAGTAAAGGCATCCAACATGGGCCACATCAAGGATCAGGGTGGTCTTTTAAAAATGGAGGGTGAGTAACATGTTTTAGTTTTATAGTTAGTCCCGACTTCTGAAAAAACCAATTCTGTTGTTTTTCTTTCTAATTTTAAAAGTTCCTGCAGATCATATGTCAGGGAGGAGTTTCGGTGAGAACAAACCAAAATCAGCTAAGATCAAGGCCCCATCTTTGGCAGATTCAGGTGGTTATAACCCAAAAAGACAAGAATTTGATCCTGAATATGATAATGACGCTGAACAGTTGTTGGCTGATATGGAATTCAAGGAAACTGATATGGAAGAGGAGCGTGAATTGAAACTGCGGGTGCTTCGTATATATTCAAAGAGGTATTGTTCCTCAGACTGAAAACGTTAGATGGTTTGGTTATTTATACTCACTGATTTAAAAGGCAAGATGAAAAAAATAGTAGGCGAACAACTGCTGGTTTATTTTCAGTAAAGTAAGGTGTTAATGCTTTATGTAACTACTTTTGCTTCATCTTTAAAAGAGGTATAAGTGAAAGCCACTGATTTTGCTCAACTCATATGGATAGTGTCTCCCTGGTTATCAAGAGATGATATTGCAGTTTTCTTATGCTGCAATATTTCATATACGATATTATTAATTCCGCTATCGTCAATTGTTATAACTGGCTTATGTCTTTAATATTTTCGAGTTCATTATTGAAATGATTCTTGGCAGGCTTGATGAGAGAAAACAAAGGAAGGATTTTATTCTGAATAGGAGTATACTCCATCCTAGTCCATTTCGTAAGGACTTATCTCAAGAAGAGAAGGATTTATGCCGGCGTTATGATGTTTTCATGCGTTTCCATTCCAAGGAGGAGCATGAAGAACTTCTAAAAACTGTTGTATCTGAACATAGGATTCTAAAACGAATTCAAGAGCTTAAGGTATATCCTGAAACATAAGTCATTAATCTTGTTACATAATGCAAAGTCTGGAATTTTATAAATTTTGTTTCCATCTTATTGTGGTGTGCTCCAAGAATAAGAGTTTTGCAAGTGACACACTAGACACATTTGCTGGACATAGTTTAATGGGCTTCCGAATTGTGGAATGATAAAGATAAGTAAAAAAGTTTTCAACACTAGACTATCATTAATCACTTGCACAAGTAATTTAGTTGAAATATTGTAATCTTAATAGATCATAGTAGTTGGTGAATATGTTACGTATATTTGACTTTTGGAAATGTGTATTCAAGGAAGCACGTGCTGCCGGTTGTCGTTCAACGGGTGAAGCTGATAGATATCTGGAGCAGAAAAGACGGGAAGCTGAAGATGGTGCATGCCCGAAAGAAATTTATCAGGCTGGTCCAAGCAGCCAAGAAAGTCTGAGTGTACCTGTTTCTTCGGATTCATTTGGTACATACTCCAACACACCATCTGCCGGCCAAGCCAACTCAACACAGAATGATATGGATAACGTTTCATTTTCTGCTGCAAATTGTTTATCTGAATCAGTAAGTCTTTTTCTTTGCATCAATAGAAAAGCAATTTTGCATCGATATAGCCTAGAGTGTTGCTTACTTTTACTTTTACTTTTTAACTTTTAGATCAGAAAATTGGTGAATATCTTGTAGCTGGAAATATTGTTGGGGAGCAAAAATCATCTCTATTATCCAACGTGACTATTTACTACAATTGATACATAACATTTGAGTATTATATGATTTAAAATATTGGAGTTGTACTATCATAATCAACTATAGTTTTTGGCATATACAATTGGTAAAAGAGAGTTACTTATTTGATTCTCATTAATTGTAAGCTCGAAATTATTGAGAGGGGATTGTTGAGGAGCAACAATAGCCCTATTATTATACATGTTTATGAAGCAAAATGATCAAAATGTGGTGTTTGTACTGATGTACGGTTAAAAGATCTATTATATCTTATATAATACAGCGATGAGTAGTAGGTTTTACAGTGTTATTTATATAAGGCTACAAATTAGAAATGAAGCTGAAAAGTTACATAACAAGAGTGTTACAGTCTATGTTGTGGGTTTGACTGTGGATATCTTACCCATATAATTGTGATGTGTTGACAGGAGAAACAACTGTGCCGTGAGATCAGGTTAGCGCCACCTGATTTTCTGAAACTTCAGGCAGACATGACCATACAGTTTATGATCGGCAATTTATCCAAGAAAACCGATGCTTACTCATTCTTCCAAATTGATCGAACCAAAATAGACAGAGTTTATGATCTGCTTTTGAAGAAGGGATTGGTTCAGCAATGATATTTCCAGCGGCTGACTCAAGCATTCACTCCAACTCATGATGTTTACGCAAAGATATGATCGTCTTTGTCAGGTGTCGCCAGCCAATTGGGAGAAAACATACGTTTGTATATGTAATCTTTTACATGCTGTAGGAGATGAAGCTTCACAGTATTGAATACTGCCTTTTCCCGTTGATTAATGAGGTGGGAAGAAGCATATTTTTGAAGCTATATATATACATAAGCTGTCCTTGCAGACAATAAAATCTTGTTACGTATGCTGCTGGCTTGTGAAAATATTATCAATCTGTAATGTTTTTGAAAGGGTGTAGATTGTATGTTCAATTTTTCTATTCTATGACTGGTGCACTATACGTAATTACTGGAATATCATTTGAAACGAGAGATTGAGTGAGATTTCATGGATTCCAATTTATATTTCTAGTTAATGGATATCCTTCATCAAGATTAGGCTGTTGTATAATTCTCTTTCAAATTTTCGTTGAGCATATGCAGATCTAACTACCGAATAAATCGCTATAATTCTCAAGTCAACATTGAGAATTATCATGCAAAATGTGAAGAAAATTTTGAAAGCCAGAAGAAAACGCCCCATCACATTACTTTTAATGTTATACTGCTATAACTGTCGTTCGTTTTGGACCAACGATGATGTAGAAAACTTGTGTGTTTCGACCTCAACTAAGTCTCTCTTTTGCACAGATTGTATTTCAGATTAATCGGGCCACTTTTAGACGCAGATTGTAAAACGAAATTGTAGCACTTCAATGCGAAGTCCAAAAGGATAGGCCCATTTATTCCCAGAAGATAAGGCGAGCAAAAGAAAGTTAAAAGTCTCCCCACCAACACCATCCATTTTACTCAACATTCCGAACGTCAACTAATCTTAAAAGAAGCAAAGAAGATGAACACTTTGAGGCTTCAACTCCACTTTATGCACTCAAATATCCACAATCGAGCCATAATCTCCCAAAGAAACTTCCCAACAAAAGCCAAATTCAACCCGATTATATCTTTACCATCACTTGTAAATCAAAAAACTGAAAGAAAATCAAACCATAATGACAAAACCCTCATCAATCTCGCTTCTCTCAAGTCCAAAATTCACCCAAGAAATGAACTTTCTGCAGTTTCGTCAGAAGGGTATTCAAGAATCATATTCGTTGGAGCTATATCTTTAGGAGTTGCAGTTTTGTTGATGGGTTTTGATGATCATCAAAAGGCATTTGCTTTGGGTCCAGAAGGACCATTAATGGAAGAATTTTGGGACAATATGAGGAGATATGGACTTTATGCTCTGACAGTAAGTAGTGGTGCTATTTACACTCTTTTGCAGCCTATAGTGGAGCTGCTGAGGAATCCCATCTCTGCTATTCTTATACTGGCAATAATTGGTGGAGGCATTTTCATTGTTTCTCAGGTGGTGTCTGCCATGGTTGGTTTGAGCGACTTTTCATATGATTATAGTTATTAGTTGTAAAATTACAGAGTATATTTGTATGTTTTTATTAATTTATTAATATTTCCAATGACGAATTTCTACTTTTGAGTTCGTACTTCGTAGCAATCAGGATGGATCCAGGTGGTAAATGCATGTCTTTAGATATTAGCTCACAGAGGGATTACAGAATTAAGAGAGACTGGTACATGTATATAAATTTTAAATTTAAGGGATAAGGAGGAAACTCCTCCTTATTTCAATGATTGAAACCTCAGTAGGAAGATTGTTTATAGACTTTTGAAGAACACTAGAACACGTAAAGAATTTGGAAATTCTAAATTTATGAGCCTTGGCCTTTCACAAAATAAATGTCCTTCAGAAATGTGAGTTATGCTGGAATCCTATATTGTAGAAACTTTAGAGGAGGAGCTTTCAGCTGCTGCTCTATATGTAATTGTGTCGCCCATTAAGGAGATGAGCCGATAATATTCCGACTTATGCTTCTATGCCTTTAAACACTGCTCCTGCTTCTCCTGGATCCCTTTCCGGCTTTCATCCCTTCTCAGTTTCCACCAACTTATCAAAACCAAATAACTGTTTGCGTTCTTTGAATACCTACCCTGTTGGCCATGAACCAATATCCTTTCATTTGATCAAACCTGCCTAACTAAGGGTGGTGATGTAGTTTCCAATATTCCAAATGGTCTCTATGGTGAAGGAAAAATGTCTTATTCCTTCGCTTATAAATAAGCCAACAGATGAGGATAGGAGTACTCACTGTTTTGATGAGGATAGGAGAACTCACTGTTTTGATGTATAAACAAAGGAAGAAGAAAGTTTCCATTGGTGAAACCTATATCTCACGGAAGAGGCTCAAAGAGACCGTACTCTGCAAGGGAGGCAAATGGTTCATGTTCTACTATGGGCTGTGATTATGATCTTCAACTCATAATGTATGTAGTTAGACTCTTAATTTGTGAAGAAGAAATCCATAGTGCATAAAGATGAAATATAGTAATAGAGCTCCAGAGAGTACAGCAATAATGGAAAACACAATCGATTCTCAAGTGAGCACGGAAGAGTTGAACAAGAAATCTGTAAAATTTATCAAGAAGATGAAGAACTCAGGATTGAATCCCAAAGACAACTCATCCCGTGTAAAATACCAAGGAAAGAAAAAGATTTCAAGGCGATTGGTTTTGTTATCAGTCAGCGAAAGTTCTACATTTCAGCAGCCTGTGTTACATATGAAAATCTATGCTCTTGCCCCTTATGAGGTCGCCGAGTTAGTGGTGTAGGTGAATTCGGACTTTGGAGGTATTTGGTCACGAGTTCGATTCCCCTACCAGCACTTTCTCGGTCGAGCATGTTGCACCAAGCTTGCCTAATTTGGTTGGCGTGGTTTGTAGGCTATTGCGTCAGTCCGAGGGTTTACCTATTGCGCACCCAAATAGTTGATGATGTAGTTTTCTTTCTTCTCAAATCTTGATATGACATTACATTGAATTTGGTTGTTTAAAGTTCAATACAATTGAAAATTAACATAAGGGATGAAATAATAATTACACAAAATTCGCCCATTTCTTGAAACCGGCATTATAAGTGCCTGATCATACAAGGATGCAGGAACTGCTGAATTTGCCATCGAAGGAGCATTTTATCTGTGTTTTTTTCCCCCCGAAAAGGTTTAACATTCAATAATTGTTTGAGACAAGGATCCAGCTACTGATTCTATCCACGTAAATATTTTCACAAAAAAATTAAAATTTAAGAATGCAGATCCACTTTATTATAACTTATATGTTACCAAACAAATACCAAGAACCTTACATATTTGAGAATTTCTGGCCCCCGAGTCCACCTTCATTCAAATATATAGTAAGTCAAATAAATAAATTGGTATCTTCATTGTGATATTTAATATGAAGTTGTTCCAAGTGTAATGAGTGGAGATGTATTTTATATTTATTGCGAAAATTGCATTGTTTTGGTGCAAAAGCTAAACTAAATATGAAGTTGTTAGTTGAAAATGACCTTATTGTAACAAAAATATAAGTGTGGTTTTGAATCGATATTATATCGATAGTGATACCACAACATGAATAAGGTAACATATGTATTTATGGCATGGCACGACAATACCCTAACTCATATAATTCTCTTATCTCTCGCGATCTGGCACATTGGGTACATATACAGCGCTTTAAGATACATTAAGTTTAGGATGTACATTTAATGTGACGGTTGAAATATGAAAACAAAAGATATACAAAAGATGAAAAGCGAGAAAAAATTAGTTTTGTTCAAATTTTGTCCAATATAAGTTGCCATTAATTCTGAAATTTATTGTGTTGTAGAACTCAGCCAAACAAAAGCTGACCCGTCACTCTTTCATTGCTTTTATGTTCAAAGCTTATGTTCATTCAGGTTTGAATGGATCGTGCCACATTATTGTATTCATTACAGATTTCTGTGTTTGTGGATCGGACGTGTTTCTGGAATCCTACGGCGAAGATCAGATTTTCGCATGGGCGAACATACGTTATATGTGCCTCTACAGGTTTGTCAGAGTATCCCAAATATCTTTTGTATTTGTTATCTTCGAGGAAGATAAAGTGAAGAGAGACAAATGCACACTGAATTCAGATACCACTACAATTCAGGTAGAAAATAAGACAGAAGATGATCAAGTTTCTTCTGAGTTATTACCAGAGCACGATGAACAATAACCAGATGAGTCAGAGATTCTCAAAATTCGGCAGTCTACTCGCGAGAGGAGACCACCGATTTGGCTTTCAGATTATGATACTGAAAGCAATATTGCATACTGCTTGCTGACAGAGGATGGTGAGCCATCGAGTTTCCAGGAGGCTACTCGAAGTTCGGATATATCCCTATGGATGTGAGCTATGCATGAAGAATTGGATGCCTTGGGCCGGAATAAAACTTGGGATCTTGTTACACTACCACGAGGAAGGAAAGCCATCGGTAATAGATGGGTCTATAAGATCAAACGTGATGGCCATAACCAAGCGGAGTGATATCGTGCGAGATTGGTGGTGAAAGGATATGCTCAGAAAGAAGGTATAAACTTCAATGAGATATTTTCTCATGTGGTTCGGCTTACAACAATCAGAGTAGTATTGGCATTATGTGCGGTGTTTGACCTACATCTAGAACAGCTAGATGTAACAACGACTTTTTTTCATGGAGATCTTGAAGAAGAAATTTATATGCTCCAACCAGAAGGTTTTGCTGAAATAGGCAAAGAGAACTTGGTTTGCAGGTTGAACAAATCTATGTACGGTCTAAAACAGGTGTCGAGGTGTTGGTACAAGAGATTTGATTCTTATATCAGGAGCCTTGGGTACAACAGACTTAATGCAGATCCTTGTGCATATTACAAGAGATCTGAGAATGATGATTATATCATTTTGTTGTTGTACGTGGACGACATGTTGGTCGCATGCCCCAACAATGATCGAGTCCAAGAATTGAAGGCACAATTGGCTAGGGAATTTGATATGAAGGACTTGGGACCGTCAAACAAGATTCTAGGGATGCAAGTTTGCCGAGACAGAATTAACAGAAAGATTTGGCTTTCCCAGAGAAATTATTTGAAGAAAATCTTGCTACGCTTCAACATGCAAGATTGTAAGCCAATTTCGACCCCTCTTCCTGTTAACTTCAAGTTATCCTCTGATATGTGTCCTAGCAGTGAAGCGGAGAGGATGAAAATGTCTCGAGTGTCGTATGCATCAACGGTGGGAAGTTTAATGTTCGCTATGATCTGTACAAAACCAGACATTGCACAAGCAGTTGGAGCAGTTAGCCGGTACATGGTGAATCCTGGAAGAGAGCATTGGAGTACGGTTAAGAGGATCCTTAGGTACATTAAGGGTACCTCGAATGCTGTATTATGTTAGGGAGGATCAGATTTTACACTCAGGGGCTATGTTGATTCAGATTATGCCGGTGATCCGGATAAAAGAAAATCTACTACTGGCTATGTGTTTACACTTGCAGGAGGAGCAGTAAGCTGTGTTTAAAAACTACAGACAGTTGTGGCATTATCTACAACGGAGGCAGAATATATGGCAGCTACTCAGGCATGCAAGGAAACGATATGGACTCAAAGGCTATTGGAGGATATTGGCCATAAACAAGAGAAAGTTCCTTTGTTTTGTGACAGTCAGAGTGCCTTGCACATTGCAAGAAATTAAGCCTTTCATTCTAGGACTAAACACATTGGCGTTCAATTTCACTTTATTCGTGAAGTAGTGGAGGACGGAAGTGTGGATATGCAGAAAATCCATACGAATGAGAACATAGCTGATTTTATGACAAAACCAGTTAATACTGAGAAGTTTGAGTGGTGCAGATCCTCAAGTGGCCTAGCAAAAACGTAAGCAGCAGGGTATGGCAAGATTGAAAGGATGTGTGGAGATATGCTTGAGTCTCAATCAAATCTCCAAGTGGGAGAACTGTTGACCGTCTGTCCTCATTAATGAGGGCAGCTGGTGATTGGCGGATGGGAAGCTGACGGTTGGCGGATGTGCATTTAATGCACATCTTCAACCCTATAAATAGAGCTCATTTCCTTCATTCTAAATCATCCCATTTCAGAGTGTTATCTCATATCTCTACATTTGAGTGTGTATTTTATAATATTTGTGACGTAGTTTTCTCCTATATTGAGAGTGTTGTTCTCTTTGAAAGATAGCGAGATGTTGTAACCTACAAAATATTATAGTGGAATCTTTTCATCTTGCCCGTGGTTTTTACCCTAATAATTTTTAGGGGTTTTCAACGTAAATTCTGGCGTCCATCTTTATTCTTCATTTTCAGTACTTTCTATCTCATTTTGCCGCGCCTGGGGCCAACAATATGGAGGGGGTAAGTTGCACCCCTAAATTGTTTTTTATATAAAAAAAATTACATTGTCCTCCCTCCAAAAATCGTACGGCCCCATTTTTTTTACTCTCTATTTTTCATATTATTATTTTTTGCCCCTCAACAAAAATTCTAAATTCGCTACTGTTCGCCTCCAAGCGAATCTAATGTATTGAAGAACACCTTTCAATTGTCAAAAAGATGAATTTAAAATTTAAAAAAATTTCCATATAAACTTGATCTTGATACTCTCTTCTTTTTCTATTTAACAACTACAATGGTGCGATTACTTAGTATTTGAGTTTTTTATTTAACTGAATACGTATGAGTTTGATACACAAAAAAAGAATGATTATAAACTAATTTCATTTAAGCTGAAAATTACAGCATTATCTTAATTTAGCAACACTCTGTAATGGGTGCTTGTGTAAAGGTTTTGGGAGTCTGGAATGGCTAAGAATGATGCATATGATCCACTACCAGCCCCAGTTGTGGATTCGTCAAATCAATATAGCTCGAGCATTGCCTTAAAAAAAAGAAAATACCACGATGCAAGAGTGTTCCAGTTGAAGATATCAATCGTCCAGGACAAAATCTTGTTTCGTCCCTTCATCAACCCAACTCAGTTTTTGCAGATAATCTTGATTTCAAACGAGTGCTCGTTTTCTCGGCAGCGTATCTAGACCAGGGCCCTTTGCTTCTTCCTCGTCAGCCATCAGATCAAAGGAAACAAAACAAATTGAATCATTGATGTCGTTTATATCTGCAATGTTTACGACGACAACAGTTGGATATGGAGATCTCGTGCCTAATAGTGTCGTGTCAAAGCTCCTAGCTTGTGTTTTCGTCTTCATTGGCATGGCTCTTGTTGGGTTTCTACTGAGAGCAGCAGCTTATATAGTCGAACAGCATGAGATAATCATGGTTAAGGCAATACACATGAGCGAAAAAGGTAGCTCCGTTGAGATACTTAGAGAGGTTGAGACCAAAATGGCCAAGTACAAGTTCAACACTGCACTGGTTTTTCTTCTTATTCTTCGTGCAGTGGAATACTTTTCTTGTCTCTGGGAGAGGAATTGAATCTTTTTGATGCATTCTAAAGTGTTAGTGCCTCCATTACCACACTTCGTTATGGGGATATTTTCGATGTCGGAGGACGTTTATTTGCTTCTTTCTGGATATTGATCAGCACCTTTGTTTGGCGCAGTTCTTTTATTTTGTGGCTGAATTATATACAGAGAGACGGAGAAAATAACCTGTGAATTGGGTTCTTTCTATGAAGTTGTCAGTTTCAGATCTAGAAGATAACGACAAAGTTGTGAGGTAAACGAACACTTGCATGGTTTCGACGGGCGACCAGAAGTGAACAAAATGGCAATGTAAAAGATTTCAAATTTAAGGAATAATCCTAGATTTTGGGTTGTCCTTGCACTAGACTTTCTCAATATGCTTATTCTCGACATATCCTTCAGTCAGACTCGAGCAAATCTTGTAATAGACTCACTGTTTTTTAATCTTTTTCACAGTGCCGCAGAATTTGTTTTGTATAAGCTCAGAGATGGGAAAACTAGCGAGGAAGATATTGCAGTGGTGATGGAGGGGTTTAAAAGTCTTGATATTGATCAATCAGGAACAAGAACAAAACTGATCTGCTCAATCCTGAATAGCCTAGATATTTAGAAGGTGAAATGCCCAAGCTCTCTCTTCTACCATAGATTTGCGCTTTGGATATCATTAAGAAAAAAAATAGATTTTGAAAATTCGATATTTGTTATAATTGATAATGCTTTCGACTTGTACACTAGCAAATATCTTGTAGGAGATTTATGCCTAAACAATCCATTATATTACTTAACTAAAACTATGATTTAAACAATCACATGCTTTGTATTTCATTCAACGGAAAAATAACCAAGAACAGTTTGCTATAGCCTATAATCATGTAACAGTACAAAACTTCCCTATAGGGGCAGATTAAGTAAAAACTTAGGGAAATGAATTTGAGAAAAACATGTAACAATGTGATGTGATGCCTTGTGTCGAAAGATCCGATGACTTATGGAAGTATAGCACCAGCCTAAAAAAATTTCACCTAAGCAGAAGCTACCTCAGGAGAACGCCTGGACTCCAACCATAACGTTGCTGCCATCTTTGTTGTCAAAAACCAGCCAGCTTTGTCAGGCACCTCGTGAAATGGAGCATTAAGTTCCTTCAAATGGGACTCAAAAACACCTGCTAGTCCTTTTGCGGCAAATTTGTGTTTCCCATGCCCCGTGTGAATCCCAAGCAAAGACGGTAATTCCTCGCCATTTTCGAGAGTTTTGGACAAGTCATTCATCCATATGTGGAGTGCCGTCAAAGCTGCCCCTGGAGAGAGGCTTTTCAAATGCAAAGACCATTGTGTTGGAGTTCTAGACATTATATCAGTGTATATTTCAAGAGTGAGCCCAAGCTCTAACAACTCGCAAGCTCTCTCCAACAGGTTTTGATTGACACAAAGATCAATCAAGCAACTGCAATAAGCTTTTCTGACATCAGCACCGATTGAATTAAAGAGCTCACCAGTATTTTTCTTGAAGAGTTCTCCTTTAATATTCTCCCCACTAACGAGGAGTTTGACAACATCACCAAGCTTGGGATTGGCCTTCTCAATGCAACTGGTTATCTTACCGAGTTCTTCATTTGGGGCCTGAGTTATGACATTAAGAAGACACCCACAAAACCTCTCATCAGGAGTTATGTTCGACTCTAACAGCTGATCAAATGTGCGAACAACATCATCTATACGGCCAACTTTTCCATAACACTGGATAAGTGAAGTTAAGACAAAGATGTTAGGCTCAAAGCCCGCTTCCAACATTTCAGTCAACGTAGCCTCAGCCTCTTTGACTTGCCCGCTGCAAGAATATATGGTAATTATGGAAGCAAACGTCCAACTGTCTGGAGTACACATCCCCGAACTCTTCATATCCTCAAAAATCTCCAAAGCTTCATCAGTAAATCCTACATCAGCGCAAGTGGACAAAAGAGTATTATATAAAACAACAGTCAAGTCCATTTGCTTCTCCTTCATCTCTCTATACACAGCAAGTGCATCTTCACCATATCGAACTCTACCGTATGCTCGAATTAATGCAGCATAAGTACCCCAAGTCGGCTCTATCCCTTTGCTCACCATCTCCCGAAAGATATTTTTTGCCTGCCATGGCCTCTTGGCTCTCCCCATAGCATCCAACAAACTGTTATAGACAGATGCATTAGGCCTAACCCCCAAGGCCTTCATCTCCTCGTACAAATTCAAGCATCCATCAAAATTCCCTGAGGATCTGTATATCCGAATCAAGGTAGAGAAAGTTATGGCATCAAGACGCCATTTCTCGCCCCTCGCCCGATCATACAAACTTAGAGCGACATCCACGTTCCCTGCTCTCCCATAAGCATCTATCATCACTGAATAAGTCACAGTATCAGGCTCACACCCAAAAGATGGCATCTTTTCAAACCACTCAACGGCCTTATCAGGCAAATTACAATGTCTAGCACAACTGATTATGGTAGAAAAAGTAACATTGTCCGGCTTAATCCTCCCCCTCTCCAGCATCTGACTAAACAAGTTTTCAGCTCCATTTAAATCCTTACACTTTCGAAATGCTTTCAAAGCCACATTATATAAAACAACTCGGTCACTAATTTTCAATCTTTCTTGAAAGTATTTAAGCACCAGAGATGCAATCTCAGTATTCGACATATTATCTAACACAATCACTGCATCCTGTTCGACAATGTTCTCCCCAAGAGTATCCAAAACACTCATTATATCCTCTTCGACTGGCCCACAAGCATCCAAAGACTCCGCAACTTTCAGTAGAGAAGCGTACCTGAAATCATATGATTTCCGCCTCAATTTCGATGCTCTGGGGCTCTTCGGGTTGACCCAGACGTAAGGATTCGCCGAAGATATAGCCTTTTCATCTGGGCTGTCAGAATCAAATGAATTAATGGTGGGTGCCTGTTCTTGTAAAGAAGCTTGGGTGATGCTAAAATAAGGCTTCGGATAGTTAAATTTGATTGGAAAATTGAGGGTTCTTTGGGGTGGTCTGAGTTGAAGCAGGCTTGGAGGGAAGATAAAGGGGAAGAAGAGATGGGTTTCGTGGGAGACTAAAGTAGATGTGGAAGCACTGAGATTGTACGCCATTGTAGCTCCCCCTTTTCACACAGTGTGAGGGATAGTGTGTGGCCGTGAGAGTGCAGAGTTTTTGGGTTTTGCGGTTGAGCAGGTGATGTTTGGAAATTTCCCAGAAGATATTTGTTTTTATCTTCGTTTAGTGTATTTTGATAGTTCGGGTTTTTTGTATAGGTGTCATATGGTGTCTGATGTTGGGTTATTATGTGTTGTTCTTTTGTTTTTTTTGTGGTATTGTTTATTGTTGGAGTATTATCTGATTTTGATTAGGTAGCTTCTCGATTTTGTGCGTCATCCAGTGAGATGGCTTCTCCTAAGAGTTTGGGATCTGTGGGCTTGTGCGTTTGTCGTCTTTTTTATTAGTTTATGACACTCGTCTATCTCCATATGTATCTTCACTTGTATTGAAGACAGTTCCCTTACTTGTCTGTCCTCTGAGATTCACGGTTTGAGAGGACCGAGTTTGGATTCGGTGGTTCATGCCATTTTGGTATGGTTCATTGCTGAAGTATTATCTGGTTTTGACTAGGTAGCTTCTCGGTTTCGTGTGCCAGCCATTGGGATGCTTTTCCTAAGAGTTTGAGATATGTGGGCTTGTGCGTTTGTCGTCCTTTTATCAGTTTATGACATTCATCTATCTCCATATAAACATTCACTTGTATTGGAAGACGATTCTATTACTTGTCCGTACTCTGAGATTCATGGTTTGAGGGGACCGAGTTTGGATTCGGTGGTTCATGCCACTTTTTGGTCTACGACCTACAATCTTGTAGTGATCAACTTTCTCTTTTCACCTAGCTACCGCGCTTTGGTTTGAAAACGACGCTTTTTAGTGTTGGTTTGATGTTTTTATCTTTTCGTTACCTGTGATTTTTATGGTTGTTGGTATTGTTGAATTTTGCGGTAGTTACCATACTTGTCAATTTCTAATTAATATATTTTATCGTTCAAAAAAAAATTATGATATGTATTTCTCATGTTTTTCTGAAATTTTTCAAACGAAAATATTATTTTAGAAATTGAATTTAATTATACATGTGTGACTATAATTTTATAACACTAAACGAAAATGTACTACCATATTATAAAATGGTTTATTTGATATTACTTTTATAGATACTATCTTTAGGGATATATCTTACCATACATTAAGAATATTTTAAATGAAATATTCTTAATATATGATTGATAGACCTCATGATATCATAATATTAGTTTCTAGAGGATAACATCAAAAAATCCTTATAAAAGTTGGAATATGTAGATTTTTTAATATTAATTTTAAACTTTTAAAATAAATATATTTGTGAGTTATTTTTTATAGTCATCGGAATATAAAATAATGATTGTACAATTAAAAAAACGTTTCGATTTTTGGGAAATTTAAAATAAATATAAATTCTGCATGTCTTATAAATAAACAAAACAATTAAACATTAAACATTACAATTAAAAATTATAATCCTCTTTTGTTCCTCTAATAAATGAAAATATCGATTGAAATTATTATTAAATTGTAAGAAGTTTGATTCCCTTGGCTAAGATTTTGGTTCGAGTAGCTTTCTCCATAATAGGTTCGAGTTGGGTATGGCTTAGAACTGATAATCTAGATTATGGGTGAGCGTTCGGGTCGGGTATCCAGAACTGATAATCTAGACTATGGGTGAGCGTTCGGGTCGGGTATTTGGATACCCGATCCGACCCAATCGGGTAATTCAAATCGGGACAAATCGAGTATTAGGTAATTTTTTGGTCCCCAATTCCGATCGGATTCTTAATATAAAAAAAATTAATGGAATCTATGCACTTGCACGGTTTGAGGGCACTACTCTTCACTTCAGTTGTTCCAAAATCACTTCAAATTCCTTCATCATTTTCTTCTCAATGAAGGAATCTAGGGAAGGCCAAATTTGACCATATGAATTGAGGGAAATGTAGGGTACCCGAACCTGAAATATCGGGTAACCGACCACTTCGGGCGAAAATCGGGTAGTTTTTTGTCGTATTCTAAATTTTGGATACCCAATATGAACTACCTGAACCCCGATTCATAAGACAACAATAATAATAATAATAATAATAATAATCCTTACTAAGTTGTGAAATTGGAAAATGATATAGGGCTCGTATAAATTTCATTTACTCGTTTTCTCCGTAGACTACGAGCATGTTGAGCCTAATTATTGTAAGCACATGAGACCCATTATATATGACATCTAATTTTTCTTATATTTAGATGGAAGGATTTCATTTCAATGATTGATTTGAAATGACTTTAATAATTATGAATTTGAAATATCGTGGTATTGTTAAAAAATGTTCATAAACCGAATTTAAGCCCAGACTGCATAAACCGGATTTATGTACATAAATCTTGGGTCATAGGACCAAAAACATATAGAATATTATTATAAATATCTAAGTGATTTTTAAAATATATAAACCTTTTATGAAATATTAGATTAAACAATAAAAAATTATGAATTCTAGTAGGCGTAGGTTCCAAACGCAGTATTAGAAGCTATAATTAAACAGCTTTTCCACTTTAAATTTAATTACGTGTATAATATATTTTTCTACTTTTAATATTAAATATGTTTTTTACAATTTTTTTGTGAGAATTTCAATAATAAATAACTAATAACTTCTTTACTAGGGAACGAAATACTTGGGCTCTTTAGACATTAGAAATTGACATATAAAAAATGTGAGGAGCATGTTTTAATAAAGGGTTAGCATAAATCTTTTTTTCCCTAACAGAATGAACTTTAATTCTGCTGCAACATATTACAAATTCTGCTGCAACATATTACAAAGTAACAAAATTATTATTAAACCTCATTCTTTGTTACACTTAAGTTCATGCATTTTTACATACCAAAAATATTCCGACACGACTCATGTTTTTAGGCTACGTTTGGATGGAAAATTTTGATGGATCTGGATTTTAAATATTTAATAAAAATTCATTCAAATTGTTTGGTTAATTTTGAAACCAATGGTTTTCAAATGGGGAAATTACAAGGAAGTACACTTTTTGGACACAAAATCTACTTAAGTCTTGGGAAAAAATCTTTGTGCGTAAAAGCCAAATTGAAAACAATTTTGTTGTAATAGGTCCAATTTCAAATTTTCAATCAATTGGGTGTTTATGATGACTCTTTTACCTTTCAATAGTTTGATATATTGCATTCTATCCCTTAGGCTTTTGTTTAAATTACAAAGAAGTCCATATATAATATTTAATTATCTTTTATATCCTTATATTTATAGAAAAGTAACATTTAACGTCTTCTTTTTATAAGTCCCCGTTTTTTGCGATCCTTTTCAAAATTCCGAGCCCATGGAGAGACATGCTTATCCAGGAGTATACACCTCATGCAATCGAGACGGTGTCCAGGAGAATGTCATTTCTCAAAGTAAAGCTTGCGGACTGGTGCTACCAAGCAAAGCTCCAAAAGAATTTCAAGAAGCTCAGAGGAATCAACAAAATAGCTCTTCTTTGTTGCACGGGAAATGATATCCCTACAATCATTGGAAACTACCCACAAAGGCGAAAGATGAAAAAACACAGAAGTCATCCATATGTCCGAGGAAGTAGATCAAGAAGAAGTAGGTCTTCATGGAGACCTAGAAAGTTCTGGTCAAAGCAGAAAGCCCGAAGCTACAGATCGGGGCAACGATCAGGACCAACAAGGAGTAGAATCTCGTCGACAGGTTCTAATCAAGCTAGTTCTAGCAGAACACCAATGAAAAGAACTTTCAGACGCACACACACTCGTGCAAATGAGAGTTTCAAAGATTGTAACTGCTGGACATGCGAAGCAAGAGGACATATATCTACAAATTGTCCAGAAAACCAAATCGTGGAGTTAGACAGTTCGAGCATACCAAAGAATTTGAGGATGCTGTCTATTTTCAGGATTTAGTACATGTGTATCAATTTGAGGATATTCCCTCAGAGGAAAGCATCTACGAAGAAGAGATCTATTATGATGGAGTTGAATCCATCTCAGAATCAGAGTGAATGAGAGTTCCTTCAACACGTATTCAGAGAATAGCCGTCGGGGTTTTTCTTTCATACCACTGTTTCTCATAAAACTTTTATGAGGATCATGAAGGAAGAAACAAAGCTTCAAATGTATGATGGATTTACAATTGGAGCGATGGAGAAAGCCATGAATATGATTGGTCTTCGAAGCAGGAAGCATCAGATTATCCATAGGGTTACAACAGGTGAATTTGTTATCCCGATGAATTCACGGGAAACCAAATAGAAATGCAATTAATCACATACAGAGAAATCCAGGAGATTAAAAATAAGGTTAAAAGAGAGGTTGCTAATACACTCTCATGGATTCATATCGGAGCCAGTAGAGTTATCAGTAAAGCAACATTCAAGGAAGGAATTAATTCGCCCTTCAACCTGACGATCTTTGACAAGAGAATCTCGAACCTCAAAGATTCATGTTTGGGAGCAGTGGCAGGAAATTTGTATGCAGGAAAGATGGCCTTCAACATCTATCCGCGAATTGCATACAATTTAGGAGATCGAGACTTCAACAAAGTTCTCACTCTTCATCAAGATTTTAAAAGAGAAGATTTGATGAAAGAATGGAACAGGCCTTACTCGATCACATATAAGGTGTCATACGCACTCTCGAATACTCATCATTCCGAGGTATTCTTGAGAAAGGAATTCATCGAAGTCCCCAAAATCTTCTAAGATTTTGCCAAAGCAGTATTGCCGGACATCATTGATACTCTGACAATAGGAGAGATCGACATGAGGATACAAGATCAACCTGTTCTGAACAGAAGCAGGAGCCTTATGATCGAGCCAAGAAGGATGTCTTTCCAACATGATAGGTTAATCAGCAACTATCCCGGGGAAAAACAGAAGGCAGTCTCAAGCAGAATTCAGAAAATTCCTAATATATTCAAAACAATAGGAAAACTGAATGCCCAGAAGGCTGGAGAGAAGTGCAGATAATTTTCGACATCACCGAGAAGAACAATATCTTCCCCTGCGATGTCCTATATTATTTGCAACAACCTACAGTTGGAAAATTTCAAGGAAACCTTCAAATTGGTGAAATTGATCTCACAATTGAACGAATTGCTGGAAGGATCCCAGAACAGCTTATTCTAGGAATTGAATTTCTCGATGAACATAAACCTTGGGAAAGAATGCAAGATGGAATGGAATTCACGGTCGATGGAAAGAGATACCAAATTCGATGACCACCAGTCCATTCTCAATATACGTCTCCGTTGGGATGTTATATGAGAAGTACCTGGCAGAATATTTTGCAGCCTACATAGATTCAGGAGCTGAAATATGTACTGCCAGGCGAGATATCTTTCCCAAAGAAGCTGGTGAGAAATTACCAGCCATTGCCGGAAGTGACTTTTCCAAGAGGATCCTTATTCTTAATAAAGGAATCCAAGAAGCGTAAATCATTATCGGCGGAGCAGGCGGTACCCCATGGTAAAAAGTCAAAACTCCACCTATTTATTTTCATGATACAGACGCATATATGCTGTTAGGAAACAACTTCCTACAGACATTCCAGTTTCACACAGGAGAACGATACCAGGAGACTTATTTTCACAACCCTTTGTGATCATAAGATTATTGTGCAGAGACTACGGGAGGCGTTTCACAGAAAATTTCCTATTAGTTTTCGCAGCAAGCATGGTGATGAAGGAAAACTTCGACACCCAAAGATGAAGGATCCGCAGAAATTTGGAGAAGCAATTCTTCAGTTTCGACAACAAGGTCCTAGTGAAAAGGAGTCTCGAACTTTTGACTGGGTTAACATTATGTCTTTCAGGGAACAGGATGAGGAAGAAGTGACTTCAGAAACCCTGTTGCTATTAAAAAGGGCATTACAAGAAGAAGTTCCACAAGCTGAAACTACTCTTGAAGAGCGAATTACTCTAGATGATGTAAAAAGGAAAATTCGGAGGAACTACAACGAGAATCCACTAGCATGGTGGAACAAGAATGAACTCAAAGCTACTTTGAAGGTGAAAGTCGGAAAAGAAAATGAGTTTGTCAAATTTAGACCAATTCCCATGAATATGGAAGATCGGATGGATATGCAGATGATACTTAAGGAACATCTTGACATTAACTTAATCTCAGCAGGTATTTCTCCATACAGCAGTCCAGGATTTCTTGTTCGAAATCATGAAGAAATTAAACGAGGAAAACCGAGATTGGTGATCAACTATTAAGGGATCAACAAAATCTTGGAGTTCGATGGATATTTTAATCCAAGCAGAGAACATTTGGTAAATAACATCAAGAATGCCAAAGTGTTTTCTAAATTCGATTGCAAGTCTGGGTTCTACCAGATTAAAATGGAGGAAGCAAGCATAAAGTTTACATCATTCTCCACACCACAAGGACATTATATCTGGAATGTTATGCCATTGGGATTGGCAAATGCTCCCCAGATATATCAAAGAAATATGGATAATCTGTTCAAGGATTACTTCAGCTTCATGTTCGTTTATATTGACGACATCCTCATAGCGTCAAAAAACATGAAAGAACATCTTAAACATCTGGAAATATTTTCAGACTTTTGTTACAAGGAATGGTTAGTGTTTTATGAAAAGAATGCAGTGATTGCTACAAGACATATCGAGTTCCTTGGAATCGAGATCGACGAATCTGGAATCATCCTGCAGAATCATATTGTTGAAAAAGTACAAGGATATCCGGATGACCTCAAGGATTTAAAAAAACTTCAGAGTTAATTTTGCTGGGATGTTTATCAACAATCTAGCAAACCACAGGAAGGTGTTCAGTCCACTACTCAAGAAATATGTTAAGTTTGAGTGGAATGAAGATCACAGACAAGCTGTCAAACAACTGAATGAGGTTTGCAGGCAACTACCAAAGCTTCCAATACCAAACGACGAGGATGAATTGGTATTATACACAGATGCCAGTGATCATTGGTGGGTTGCAGTCCTCTTGAAAGTCACACCAGAAGGAGAAGTGTCATGCAGATATTGCAGTGGGTTATTTGATAACAGCGAAGTTATCAGATGGCATATCAACGAGAATGAGTTCTTTCCAATTCGAAAGGCTTTTAAAAAATGGCCATTATTTTTACTTGCAAATAAATTTATCTTAAAAATAGATAACACTAACGTTAAGTCTTTTCTGAAAAATAAAATTGAATCAAAACCAGAAAATGCTAGACTTTTAAGATGGCAGACTGAATGCCAATATTATGACTATGATATTATCATTGTGAAATCTGATAAAAATATTCTTGCAGATTTCTAACACGAGATGGAGGGACACATTGCTAGCGATACCCAGGAATCTTAGGGAAAACCTGGAGATCTTGGAACGAGATTTTTGGACTCTTTGTCTCAATACAGAGGTCGCGGGACAACTTCAACGAGCAGATCAGGAACTTGTTACTGATCATATACGAGCATGCTTTCGGGACCATGGACGATTGTTTGAAGTCTTGAAAGGGTCTAACCCTTCAGGCAGCACCTTCAACGGTGCAAAAGGAAGTGTTTAGAGAACGAGGCTCATCTAACCGGAGGCAAGGGATTCAAGTACCCCTGTCACGAGTGCTGTAGATGATGCATTCCTTGATGATGTACAAGCTGTAGCGAATGTTGAGGGTGAGGTGTTATCACAATCTGAACCTTCAAGTCAACCCGCACCTCTGGGGTAAATTTGTGAGAGTTGAATCTTAGGCCAATAACTGGCAAGTCTAAGGTTCAAACTAATGATAATTTAGTTTCTTCACCTATGCAGGATTACCAACGCACTTGGGAGAAACTAATTACCAGGTGAAGTATCAACCCAGACAAATCTATAGTTGATATCTCAGGGAAATATCCGAGAGTTTGTATGAAACCAGGCAGCCATCCAAACGATGTCCAGGAATGGTATAATTTCGGAGCTCTGGCTTAGGTTTATAATGTGGCACCATCCTTCTCTGAAATATCAAAATTAGCGAAATGGATCAGAGAAGCTGTTTACGAGACTTGGGCCAATAATCCACATTTGGCAAGAGGCGATATCTTGGAATTGTATTTTTCAGTGCTGCTCCAGAACCGGCGAAGAAAGGCTTCATCGAAGCTTTTCATTTTATCAAGCTTAGAAGACCAGATGGAAACGCCCTGAAAAATATAAAAATGGCGCTACCAGAAGGAACTCCAATTTTGGTTGCAACTATCACAGAGGATGAAGTTTCAACCAGACGAGTCTGGGTCTTTGGGTTTGTCTAACAGAAATGGAAAAAGTCAAATACTCATTCAAGTTCTTTCAGAATTCAGCCAACGGAACTTTCTTGCTGAATTCTATGACAGAAACCTCCTCGAGATTTGCCGAAGAACTCTTTGAAATAAAAAGAAGAATTCTTTGGGAAAACAAGATCCCGACAGGAAAGGAGACTTCCCAGAAATTCTGCAACATGGCACACATTGGCCGATGGATAGACCATATTTGCCAAGCATGCCCGGAGCAGAAATAACCAGAGTTCGGGAAAGGATTCCGCTCCAAACCCGACAGATCAGAGGCAGGAAGAGACAAAAGACCTGCTGAGAAGAGAACCCATTTTCCTAAAGCTCGGGGACCACAAAAACCGCTAATGTAAAGATTCCCCGACAAAGGAAAAGAGGTGGACCATTAGAAGTTAGTGCAGATACTGTTCAAACGCACTCAGACAAAAAATAATGGACCACTCACGAGAAAAGTTGGCACATTCAGACAAAGATGCCAGACCACGTGAAAGTTAAGGCGCACTCAACAATTATCAAGATTTGGAATCCGCATTTGAAGTCCGGATTCATGCCTATATAAGGGCACTCATTCAGGAAGCTAAGGACATCGAAAATTCTCCATAGTTTTCTGAGAATAAATTGCAAGAGTCTCAAAGCTTTGTAATTGTTTTCAACTGTCGTAGCTTGGTAATATTTCTTTCTTTCTTTGTAATCGTTTGTAATATTTGGTCTGTTTGGTTTTAGTTTATGTGTTCTTGAGTCAAGCATCATCTATATGAGAGGCTAAACTAGTCCGTCTCCTCCCAAAAGGAGACGTTTTAATGTAAGAGATGTTATAAGTATTTCAGAAAAAATAATGCTTTTGCCCATCTATCTCCCAGATTTCTTTAAATCTTTCTTATATCTTGATTATATCTTACGCCCTAAGGTAGGAAACGGATTAAGGGATGTGCTGTGCGATTTCTGAAGGAGTCGGATAACTGGCAGACTAACCTCGCCCGTGAGCTGAGGTTGGATGGTGAGGAGCCATTCATAAAACAGTCTGGAGGCAGTAAGTTTTTGACTGGTGGCGTTGCGACCCACCTTACCCGGTGCCGTTATGGTCAAAATGGTATATTTCAGTTTGTTAAAATTTTATTGTCATATGGAAGCATGATGTGCCTGTTATTTATTTTTAACATGATCTTCAAATCGGGTTTTGAATTAGAAGTAGACGAACGTTATATAAATTGTGAGTCCTTTGCAAAAGTATGCTATTGGGATTCATCTCGAGATGACATAAACTGAAGGATCTCATGTTCATATGATGATACTGTTTGGTAAATATTAGGATGAAAATGATGATAAATAGTATATAGAGGCATATTTTGTTTTTTAAACATTTTCTATGGGTTAGGAATGCAAATTTATTAAAAATTGGTTGGACCGCGTGGACCACTTGGACCACCGGACCACATGTGGTTATTATTGTCATTTCAATCAAGAATGAACCTAGATCAACTAATATTTTTTCGATGGACTATGATAGATTATATTTCATGAAAGTTTACCGGCCCGTAATTTTCTCTTTTCAAATCCACAATATTCAATTTTAAGATCTTTTTTTAACAATACGAAGATATTTTAAATTCATAGTGTTGATGTCATTTCAGATCCAATATTTCAAATCCATTGTTGAAATGAAATTGATACCCTGAAATCCGGTGCGGTTTGTACCCAAGTTCTATGGGCTCGACCGATCTCATAATATACTAGGGCCCATTTATCTTGGCCAATTTCCTATGGCCCATTACCTTGGCCTGCTTTTGCGACCATTGCCCATTTCCAATTAATTGTAAAGACCCTAAAAGAAAAAGGCCCATAGAGCATAAAAAGATAATGGAACCGTAGGTTAGGGTTTTTTTTTCTTTTCTTCTTCGAGATCATGGCCTTTGCAGGAGAAAAAAGGCAGGCGGCTCTTCTTCCCCAGGTCTTTGATGCTTGTCGCCCCTTTCTCCATCATTTTCTTGTAAAAAAATATTGTAAATCATCAGGTTGTTTATATTAGAATTCATACTAGATTAGGTCCCGTGTTTTTTCCTTCGGGGTTTCCACGTAAAAATCTTGATGTCTATTTATTTTTCACATACAAATTCATTGTTATAAAATCGAACCAAAAAACAAAATAACAGAATCATTCAATCAAAATGGAACCTGATACCATTTGTTGCACCTAAGTTCATTGGGTGGAATTTCCAATTCATTTATATTCGTCAGCAAAAGTTACTGGTTCAAACCTTTCATTTGTCTATTTAGTTCACGGGCTATGATCGGGTAATTTTAAAAATTGTTTTATAAACTATGAATTTTTTCAATATTAGTCCCAAATTTTTAGGACTAATCAAATATAGTTCTGTTGATATCATATAAATATTTTTTAAAATTTAATCCCACTAAATATATTTTTAACGAAAATGGTCTCATAATTGAATAGAGGCTTTGAGACCACGTTTGATTAGCAACAAAAGTTTGAGACTAGTATTGATTAAAAACAAAAAAAGTATGAAACTATTTCTGATTAAAAATAATTTCTATGGTACTATATTTGATTAGTCTTAAAAATTTAGTACTAATATTACAAAGAGCTCTATTTTATGGGATCATTTTTGAAATTTACCTGGCTATCACATGTGCCCCATTTATCCTTCGTGCTCAAAAATCAAATCATAGCCGCTGGTTCTTGAAATTTAGTTAAAATCGGACGACCTAATGTATTTTTATGATAAACAAGTTATTTTTATGGAAAAAAAAAAAATCAGGCTGACATAATCAATGTAAAGTTTACTTAATTTAACCTTATCTTTTATATTCTTGATGATTTTGATCTCATCATAATTTCCTTAACAGAATAATGCCCATGCCAAGAACCAATCTTTCAATTAATAATCTTTGACATCTATACTTTTCTCGGGTTGCTTAAGAACCTCTTTTTCCGTGGTTTCTGGTCAATTGCCTGTGGTGATTAAATTAAGCTCAGTTATGCTTGATTGTTACAGATAGTGCTCTTAGTGATTGGCAAGGCATCAAAACTACACCCTTTGATTTGAAATCTTGGAATTTCTTTGATTCTTACCCGAAACGCAACAAATTCTAATAAAAAATGCCTGCAAGTTCATCGTTTTTCACACATCCAATAATATATTTTGTGAAGGCTGTCCCCACAATTCCACTTTACAAATTCATATGATGATATTATAGCTCAGAAAAATGTGGGGATGGAGCAAATATTTGCCACTCACTGTGATGTCTTTGTTCCAAGCGTTTGTCGCTGGTATTCTGACATATTCGATCACGACTCGACGTGTGTCATGCAAGGCTATCGGTTGTGGTGGAGGCAGTCAACGGAAATATAAAATATTAAAAAAAAACTTTTTCGGATCTAAATCTAGGACAATCGATTGTGCTAGATTCATATATAATATGCAATATAAAATATAAGTGCATGAAAATAGATTAACAATATTCAGCAAAATCTGTATGCGGTGATCCATTGAGTTCAAACATCCTGACCAGATCTATAATTCCAGCACCAATACTAATTTGGTGTCGGTGTTTTTTCAACGAGAAAGATGTGATTTAGACTTGTATGTTATCATTTTTTCATGTATCTCTCAGAGACTTGAGCGATATATTTATAGATGATAATGAGTCAATAATGAGATTCAGATACATAAAGTCCAGCATGCTAACATTTATCTTGCAAGGCATATACTATGCTAATAGGCAGCAGAGGCCAACATCCAACTAATTCCAAGTATTTATGTTGATATATGTTGAATATCAAACACAATAAACTTACTAGATATATATTTTTCCTCCTAAATGTTTGACATTTTAATTTCAAGCCATGTAGGTACTATAGATTGCAAGATGACGACCGAAAGAGATACAATTCGAAGTTATATACAAATATATGGATTTCAAGGAGATTAACTATGATATTCTAACCGAAACTAACTTTTGGAGAAGACTGATATATGTTCATAACTCGGCTTGATTCTTTATATTGTTCATATAGGCTAACATAATCTATTGGGATTAAAGACTATATTATCGTCGTTGTTGTGATGGGACAGTTAGTAAAAAATGTTTCACAAGTATATAAGGAAATGATCAAAGACATTGTTTCATTGCTGAAGAGATCAACGTTGATATTTTAACCGAAAGATGGTTGGCCCGACAGATAAATGACCTATTAGAGTTCCTAGTGATAGAAACCTGCAATGGACAAAGTTGAAACTTGTACGTTTTTACGAAATGTAAGTTTACTCTCTCAAAAAATATTAAAACGATCCCCTTAACCTTTAGGCAGACTAACGCTCATGACAGTTATGATGATTATTCAATCCGTTTAGTTATCGAACAAATCAAATTGTAAAGAAAACACAACTTACTCCTGAACATAGACCGAAAATTTCATAAAATTGATGTGCTAGAACCAATTCTAATAAAATAAATCAAAATTATAGAAACTTTGATTCTAATCAATCCGGAAAATCAAAATAATTGGACTAAATATAATTTGAAGATACATAAAAAGAAGAATATCACCCCAATAACCCAAAAAATATTTACAAAAATCCTCCTTCCAAACTTGGAAGCATCCAACCTCCAAAAGGTAAAAAAACTGTACCGCCCCTAAGCTTGGCCAGCATGCATGCACCATCTTTAGATAAGTTGACAACTGAATCAAATCAATTTGAATTGGATCACTTTTTAAATTCCTTTTTTCACCTTTTCTACTTTGGGTCAACTTAAGCACTGTGCACTCAATCACTGAAATTTTCCAGAATTTGAAGTGATTCGGATTTGAGTCAACAAAACCAAAAAAGCAGTAGTGCTCATAAATTTTGAGGGGAAAAATATTGGTATTTCGATATGGGTTTGAAAGTTATTATGATGTATAATGAAGCAATACTATGCAATGATTATATATATATATATATATATACACATATATATATACCCTAAATAAAATAATTTAATTCTGACACTTTTAAATATATGAACAAAATACTTCTTTATTTTTCAACGGAAAAATTATGTGGCAAAAACCTATTATAATAAATTATTAACTGGAAAAATATAAATTTGGTACTATATGTTGGCCGCATTGTTTCTTTGGCCCTTTAAATAATCAGATTCAGTCTTAATTCGCTATCTTTATTTTTTTTTGTTTTATTCCACTTTCTCATGTGACACTAACGTGACACCTACCATTGGTGATATGCATCAAATACTACTACGTGTTGGTGTCAAGTCAGTACTCAAGCAAAAAAAAACTAATATTTAAAAAAAAAATTGAAAAAACAAGATTAAGACCCCCGTTTTGATAATACAGAGGATCAAAATCGAAAATAAGAAAACATATTGGGTGTATATTACAAATTTTCCTTATTAGTTTAGCATTTGTTTAACAAATCTGGTTCACGTAATCATTTCCTAAATTATTATCTTTTTTACTCAACTCAATATTATTAATAAACTCATTTAAATTTTACCTTCTCATTTATGAAATTTAAATCAATTACACTACTATTATTGAATTTCATAATAAATTTTTTTAATACCCCTAATCTAATATTTATTCACCCGCCCAATCATATAGCCTAAACTTAATTTTTAACAGCTTTTCTAAAATAAAAATTTCAACTTTCAAACACGCAGCAGTCCTCGACCCTCTACAGTTGGTAATATTATGATAATGGCAAATAATCAATTTGACGAGAAGATCATCAGCTTTATTCTGATTGGTACCCACTATAAAATTTTTTTTTAAAAAAAAAAACGTTCGGCTCAGAAGCACTTGACTGCCTCTCTTTTATCCTGTCCACCGACCGTGTCACTCAATTTGAGGATTTAATATTCGGGAAATACTTGTTGATGTGAAGAATATGTCACGTACTTACATCGGGTAAAAGCTTATGTGAGTACCAAACAGCCCTCGTGTTCAAACAACAGTAGAAAACTCAGACATAACTGTCAGTCAATATATACGGATCGAAATGCATTAATGGTGCGCGAAATTCTCGGACACGTCTTCAACTAATCATCTCATGATCATGGGCAGATCGTGCTGTTGGGTTTTGGCCCATTACCACTTAATTCTTTGTTGGGCTTTTGGCCCTCTTCCTCCATGCCCTAAACCGTGCCCCCCATTTACCATCTCAGCCTTTCTCTTCATCTCCCCCCACCGAGCTCCAGAAGCTTCCTCCGCGAGTGCCTCTTCGGCTGGACCATCCTTGGAAATTGCACCCTCCTCTTCGTCTCCCTCGGTGCCTTTAACCCGTCCTAAGTGCTGAAGACACCACTATAAATAAAAGCAACAAATTACATAAACAGACAACTCATATGATACTACAAAAACACTCTAAATTTACACCAGATTCTTCATATCACTTTTCTTACGCATATTGTGAAGAACTTTCATGTTTTTTTGCTTATTTGATCTTATATCACTTGTTATAACGAGCACTGACTTGATCGTCGGAGTGGTCATGCTGAGAATCTTCGGCGCCCATCTAACCTCTAAGGTTTTCAGACTCACTCGGATCGCTCTACACTGTTCGAACATCTTAAGCACAAACGCTTCAATATCCGTTGTTTGGAATCACACTGTCGTGCTGTATGGACCATACCTGCTCAGGCTCCGGAATCATCAAGCAACATAACTTGTATTCACTCGATTTTGATTATACTAACTTAATATTAAAACACAATACTTTTAAAATAAAAATACATAAACTAATATATCAATCATATTGAGTTGATCTATTAATAGGACCTAAAACGGGTCCAAACAAGTATTTTCCCTAAAATATCCGAGTTAGATAACTTTTCAAGCAAATTATTATGCATTTTTTAAAAACTATAGACTAGAAGAAGTACAATGGCCATGAAAACTTGAATCAAGTCTATATTATCTTAAATAATATATATATGATATGATAAACAATAATAATTTGATTGGCTAATATACCCAAACACCGGGTGTATAATTTGTATAGTGCCGATATCTTTTCTTTTTAAAATGGAGCAAACTCAATGGTTTAAATGAAACACACATATGGCACGTACTTCTCGTCCAAATTAACGACCCCGTCTATGTTCTAAACAGTAAAAGCCCCTGTCCAACACTAACGACGTCAAGGGGTCCGTCGATACCCTGTTTAAAAACCCCGATGCCGCTTAGCAGACGTGTCGGGTCAAACGTTGGACTGCGGTCCAAATGTGTGTCCGAATCACGACGGCTCGTGGTGGTCACACGCCTTGAAAGTAGGAGACCAAAGTAAGCAGAATTTCGTTTAATAATCCCATTAGTCTTAACGTATTCTTACTTTTTTCTTCCCATGTAATCATGAGTTAAATTGGCTATTATTGCTTACTTGGACTAAGCACTTCAAAATTATGTTTCAATGGTGTGACAATATTTTGATGGCTACACCAGCGTATACGTGGGTGCCTATACATACGTATGGTGAAAGCAATATGGGGACTATTTTGACGAGCTTCTCAGCGAGAGTTCTGTCGAGCCATTTAGGTAAACTATAATATTTTAATCCTTTCGTACACGATACAACACGAAAACACTGATTTTCAAAAAAATTAGAATACGATATTTTGGGATACGCATGTATATTATATACATATATATATTAAAATGTAATTTTTTTTTAAAAATTCTAAAACAATGTAAAATGAACAAAAATATTCATACCAAATTTAAGAAGCATATAAATAAATGCATCACAGAAAATATTATAATATCACTCATAATAACACAAATACATATTATTTCAATTAATATAAGGTTTAACAAATACGTCTAAATAAAAGATAACACCAAAAATTTTCGTACCAAATTTAAAAAGCATATAAGTAAAATATGTCATTGAATCATCATAGTATCACACATACTAACATCAAATATGTATTACTTCAATTAATATAAGTCTTACTAACACGTCCAAATTGCATTTTAGCCAAAAAAATTTTAAATTGTATAATTAATCCCCAAAAGTCCATTTCTATGTCGGACACACCCATCGGTTGTGTACGACAAGGGTGTCCGATTTTGAAGGGAGTGTCCGACATGGGTGTTCGATTTTATTTTTTTTAAAAATTAAGGACACGCCACAACACGTGTCCAAGGAGTGTTCGAGGAATATCGGTATCCTAGAAGTGTCAGAGTAATTTTTAAAAATGTTCGTACATCATAGTAGATCGCATTAACTATGTAATTGAAGGAAAAAAGTTTGATAGGTGTTTCGGAAAGAAAAAAAAAAAATGTTGGTTATGTTGTTTATATTGAAACTAAAATCAAAGATTACCATTTATTTGGTTTTTATCATGGAACTACAACTGATCTTGAAAAATTGGCAGTATACTCACATATTGTTTGAAATTAGTGCAAAACACATAACCCATATTTGATTTGTATTGCACTCAAAATATCTTGCATCTGAAATTTGAAATTACATGTTAAATTATCAATTGTATACATTTTGAATAACACAGGGGTAATTTACACCTAACTAATAATGTAAGTGGATAAATTTACACCTAACTAATAATGTCAGATATAATTTACCCATCTGGTTTCGATTAGGTTACATGCATGTTATTCAAAAATAGACAGCATACTCACATCTGGTTTGTGAGTATGTGCAAAATATCTCTACCAAACGAGGATATTTTCGTCATCACAAGCCAATTTTTTTGAAAATTATGGGGCGGGAAGAGATGAGCTAAATTTTGCAAAACACATAGAAGTAAAATCCCTATTTACAAAACACATAGAAGTAAAATCCCTAATTGCCTGCAAACCTCTTTAAGCTTTTGACAGCTTGTCTATGGTCTCCATTCCATTCAAATTTAACATATTTTTTGAGTAGTTGACTGAACACCTTCATGTGGCTTGCATTGTTAATGAACATTCCAGCAAAATTAACAACTCCCAGAAAACTCTGAAGTTGCTTTAAATCCTTGAGATCGTCCGGATGACCTTGTACCTTCTCAACAATGTATTTTGAAGAATGATTCCCGATTCATCGATCTAAATCCCAAGAAGCTTGATTTGTTTAGTAGCAATTACTGTCTTCATTTTGGACAGTCCTTCATTGTAGCAAATATCTGAAAAGATTTCCAAATGTTTAAGATGCTTTTTCATGTTTCTTAACGCGATGAGGATGTCATCAATATACACGAACATGAAACTGAAATAATCCTTGAAAAGATTATCCATTTTCCTCTGATATATCTGGGGAGCATTTGTCAATCCCATTGGCATAACATTCCAGATATAATGTTCTTGTGGTGTTGAGAATGCTGTAAACTTTTTTGCTAGCTTCCTCCATCTTAATTTGGTAGAATCCAGACTTGCAATCTAACTTAGAAAGCACCTTGTCATTTTTGTTGCAATTAACCAAATGTTCTTTGCTAGGGATATAGTATCCGCCAAATTCCAAGATCCCGTTGATTCCTTTGTAATTGATCATCAATCTTGGTTTTTTCTCTCTTTATTTCTCCATGATTTTGAACAAGAAATCCCGGACTGCTGTATAGAGAAACATCTGATGAGATTAACTTAAGGTCAAGATGTTCCTTAAGTATCTGCATATCCTCCCGATCTTCCTGGTTCATGGGGATCAGCTTGTACCCCATGAACTCATTTTCTTTTCCAGCTTTCACCTTCAAAGATGCTTTAAGCTCGTTTCTATCCCACCATGACAAATGATTCTCATTGTAGTTCCTTTGAATTTTTCTTTCACTTCCTCTAGAGCAATCTGTTATTCGAGGGTAGCTTCATGTTGTAGAACCTCGTTTTGTAATGCATTCTTTACTAACAACAGGGTTTCTGGGTCAACTTCTTCTTCATCATGTCCTCTGAAAGACATAACATTTTCCACATCAAAAGTCCGACTATCCTTTTTGACTAGAACCGTATTATCTGAATTGAAGAATCGCTTCACCAAATTTTCGTTGATCATTCATCTTTAGGTGTACTACACCATTAAGAGGTATAAGAGTCAAAAGAAAATATCAAATTGATTTTAAACTTTGATATTAGATCTATTTGAATAAAATATTTTGGAAATTTGATTTTTCTATACTATTATTTTTCATATGATTTAAATAAATTATGCTTTCCAACAAAGTATCTCCTTGCAATTCTCACTATAAAATAAAGTCTTGTTAATGATGAAAAGTTCAGTTAAAAAATACAAATAAAATGAGATGTTCACGTTTTTATTATTATTTTATTTTAGGGGAATAAAACTACGAAACAAAAACATAACCAAACAAGCCGCAAGCAATTCATTCATAATGCACCTCTTCTTCTTCTTCTTCTTTTCTTCCATACTATATATATCTAAGTCACGACACCAAGAAACAACAGATGTATTATCACAGGGCAATCTACAATTATTTCCAAGTTTAAGATCTCACAACAGTAGCATTAATGTTATCCAACTCCACCACCACCAAACTCGCCGCCAACGGTGAGGAGGCGGTCGAAGAGAGATGCTCCGTAGAGGAGGTGGCGCTGGTGGTGCCGGAAACCGACGATCCCACGCTCCCAGTCATGACATTCCGTGCATGGGTTCTGGGGATAGCCTTGTGCACAATCTTGATTTTTCTCAACACTTTTTTCATTTACAGGACTCAACCCCTGACTATCTCCGCCATCTTCATGCAAATAACGGCGCTGCCCCTCGGCAAGTTCATGGCGGCCACACTGCCGACGAAAACTTACACGGTGTTTGGTAGGTGGAGCTTCAGTCTTAACCCAGGGCCCTTTAATATAAAGGAACATGTGATTATTACGGTTATGGCCAATTGCGGGGTGTCTTATGGCGGCGGCGATGCGTACTCAATCGGTGCCATAACTGTGATGAAGACTTATTATAAGCAGAGCTTGAGTTTCCTATGCGCTCTCTTAATTGTCTTGACAACTCAGGTACGTAACTGTTTTGAAATTTTTTTCTCTGATCTTAAGAAATTCTTGAAATGTTTCAATTACTTACGGCTGTAATCTTGATCTTGCAGTCTGTTTCTTATACTTACTGTAAATTAAATTTCGGTGTTAAAAATCAAATATACGCTATAATTTTATCGTTATAAATCTCTATCACCGTGTGGTAATAGTTAACTAAAGCTTTGGAGTTTTTGAATTTAAGAGTTTAAGAAATCCTTCCACTGACGCTTGCAGTTTATCCTCAAATTTGTTTGATTGCAGATAGTGGGATATGGATGGGCTGGAATGTTGAGAAAATACTTGGTGGATCCAGTTGAAATGTGGTGGCCTTCCAATCTTGCTCAAGTTTCTCTCTTTAGGTTTGCTTCTTTTTTTTGTTTTTTTGTTTTTTTTTTTGTTTCCCTGAAAAGCATCTCTTTGGAGAAGTCTTCCTTGTGATGATTTAATGTTATTCTTTGGTTCAACCGATGCATTCCCATAAAATGATTCAAACTTAAGATATAAATTTTCTTCAAATTTTTTTTACATTTCGTCGGCTTAAACATAACAAGTCGCGCCATCAAACTTTTGTGGAGCATCTACAGTGGTAGACTAAGAGAATTAAGCAAGTGCCAATATATGAGCAGAAGAATTTTTTTAAAAAAAATTAAATATAAAATTTAAAGTTGAGGCAACTGTAGGGAGATGCTGAGTATGACCTTCGTAAAACCATTGAACCAAGTTGAATGGAAGATATTCCCCTTGAAAAGTTTGATCAATGAGTGGAAATAAATCAGTTCCAAATTCTCCAACTGTTACATTCCAAAACTGATGCTTAAAGTGAAGATTACCCGTCAACTAGTCCACTTTACACAGTAATCCACAAAAGAACCAAAAGGCTAATTATGCTGAAAATTGTGTTGTAATGTAACCTTTTGCAGGGCACTTCATGAAAAGGAACCCAAGTCAAAAGACATGACAAGAATGAAATTTTTCCTCATATTCATGGCTGCCAGTTTTGCCTATTACTTATTCCCTGGATACCTGTTTCAAATTTTAACCTTTTTCTCATGGGTCTGTTGGGTATGGCCTCATAATATCACAGCCCAGCAAATTGGTTCGGGATACCACGGTCTCGGTGTTGGTGCCTTCACCCTCGACTGGGCCGGCATTTCTGCTTACCACGGCAGCCCTTTGGTGACACCGTTTTATTCGATTCTGAATGTCATGGTCGGATTCGTCATGTTTGTATACATCATTGTCCCCATATGCTACTGGAAGTTCAATACTTTTGACGCTCGAAAATTTCCCATATTTTCGAATCAGCTGTTTACTTCTAGTGGACACAAATACGATACTAACAAGATTTTAACCCCACAATATGATCTTAATGTTTCTGCTTATAATAATTATAGCAAACTCTACCTTAGCCCGCTTTTTGCACTCTCGATTGGATCAGGGTTCGCAAGGTTTACAGCAACTCTCACCCATGTGGCCTTGTTTCATGGAAGGTTAGCTACTTCGGAATTTTACTATGAGCGAGTTTAGATATAAAATATAGTACTAAAAAGTATATTCTTTTTTTTTTTTAAGAAATAAGGTAAGCAAAAAAACCTATAAGTCCATATTTTCTGGCTTCTTGATTTTTACTTTTTTAGATTTCTAAAAGTCCGAAAGCAATCTATATCATTTGAAACCTATTTGACTGTCATTCTTGATTCATATTGTGTAGTGATATATGGAGGCAGAGTAAATCTGCTGCAAAGAACATTAAACTAGACATACATTCGAGATTGATGAAAAGATACAAGCAAGTTCCTCAATGGTGGTACCTGGTTTTGTTAGTCGGCAGCATCGGCCTGTCCCTGATGATGTCCTTCGTGTGGAAAAAAGACGTGCAGCTTCCATGGTGGGGGTTGATATTTGCATTCGGTATAGCTTGGGTGGTAACCCTTCCGATTGGAATCATTCAAGCCACTACAAACCAGGCAACAAACTACTCTCTGTCTTAATAAGTAATCTTGGTTTTGGAGCCAATTGAATTCATATTTATTTTCGGGGTGAAAAACCATGCAGCAACCTGGATATGACATAATTGCACAGTTCATAATCGGTTACGTACTCCCCGGGAAACCCATAGCGAACTTGCTTTTCAAGATTTACGGGAGAATCAGCACAATACATGCTCTGTCGTTCCTAGCTGATCTGAAACTCGGTCACTACATGAAAATCCCACCTCGATGCATGTATACAGCTCAGGTTTACACAAAACTCATTTCATTTCTCGAATGACATAATTTGTTTTTTTCATAACCAAGTTTCCTCTTTTCCAGCTTGTGGGAACACTAGTTTCTGGTATAGTTAACCTTTCAGTCGCGTGGTGGATGATGGAAAGTATTGAGAACATCTGCGATGTTGAGGCTTTACATCCTGAGAGCCCGTGGACGTGTCCCAAATTTCGAGTCACGTTTGATGCATCCGTCATTTGGGGTCTAATAGGACCCGAAAGACTCTTCGGACCTGGAGGAATGTACCGAAACTTGGTCTGGTTATTCCTCATAGGAGCTCTGTTGCCACTTCCTGTTTGGATACTGAGCAGGATTTTCCCAGAAAAGAAATGGATTTCCTTGATTAACATACCTGTTATATCTTACGGGTTCGCTGGAATGCCACCTGCGACCCCCACGAATATTGCTAGCTGGATCGTGACGGGAACCGTTTTCAACTATTTTGTGTTCAAGTACAGGAAGGAATGGTGGAAGAAGTATAATTATGTGTTATCTGCTGCATTGGATGCTGGAACAGCTTTCATGGGTGTACTGTTGTTTTTTGCCCTGCAGAATGAGGGAAAGAATGTGAAATGGTGGGGATCGAAACCAGATCATTGCCCTTTGGCTACATGTCCTACTGCACCAGGGATCGTGGTTCAAGGATGCCCAGTTTTTAGATAGAAAAAATGGGTTTAAATGATATGTTCTTTTTTTTCCTTCTAAAATATAACTTCCAGTCTTAAAATATATCAGGTCGTTAGTTGTAACTAAAGTTATTGAACATGTATTTGGTAAGAAAGATCAAGGAGATGCTAAAAACTGGTTGTACAAAAGCTTGATTCAGTTTTGAATAATCATTACCTTTGATTTTTTTGTAAGTCGTTCATTCTTAACTTAACAGCAGCTCTGATCCTTACAATCGTCTGGTTCAGTACCTCTCGGATCTAAAAGCTAGTTTTTTTACAGCAGCTACTAATATGATGAAATTATATTAAATTGCTGACGTTTGGTACGTAGATATGGTTTTTTTTTCCTCTTCAAAAACGACGGATCAAAGGGTTTCACTCATATCCCTAAGGGTGACTCGAACTCAAAACCTTGAGTGTAGATATAATTATTGAAGGATGTCTAATATGAGTGAGAAACATATGACAACTAAGGATAAAAAAGTAGTAGTGATAATTTATAATATGTTTGATTTGTATGATTACGAAATAATACCATAATATGTAGTATTTTTGGTGTAATTAATAAGTGAGTGATAATTATTAGGGTAAAAAGCGGATTGCCCCCTAACATTTATCTCTTTTAGCACTTTACTCCATAACCTTTCAAAACGTACACTTAATCCCATAAACAATTTTAAATAATACAATTAACCCTCTGAACAATATTCATGAATAATTTTCTCAAATATTTTAGCTGCAATTCTCTCACATGCGTCGCGCATCTCACAATTGTGGATATGCATGTCCCAGTATATAATCCAAACTTATCGTGAAGCGAAAACAGCCTTAAAAGATGGCAGTCCCAGTATAATTCAAGCCCATAACATGACCACTGTTATAATGAGCAGGCCCATTTGATTTACCCTCTCCGGCTCCCCAAATTGTACGCTTCATTTGTATTCTCTGTGAGACAATATAGCAAACAGTTGACAACTCCTTAACGGCTTCTGCATATTTATCGCATATATCTGAAATTTGTTACTCTTATCTTTGCAGTTTGTTTCCATTACATTTTACTCAGTTTGACATGTTGTTTTACCAGTTGAACTCAATATCCATTCCTTTATTTATCGGCATGATTGTGTGTGGATTCTCGAAATATATACACACAGAGACAACTTTTTCTTCTACTTTATGGTGTTGTATACTTGCATACAAATTGTATGGCCATATGTGATGTGTAAAGGCGCGTTGTCGGGAAGACTCAGGAATTTATCCGCGAAATTTTATTTTGTTTTTCATTTCAGCGGGGACCTGCAAGGCTGCAACCTTGTTAGTATGATGAGTGTGAAATGAACATCTTTGAGGTGTTTTGTAGCTTCATTACTCATAAAAGGGTGGATTTTAGATTTAGAATTACCATAGGAATGAAATTTTCTTGCAGCCTTGCATGAGTAGTGTGTTCTGATTAAATTCCTCGATTAATCTTCATGAAGAGCATAAGGTAGAATATAGGAATGGTTTTATGCTTCATTGATGGGATCATACGATGCTCTCGTCACGTGAAAATCGGGACATAGTTTTCCTGCTATTGAAACTAATCCGTGTGGAACAGATATTTCCTTGCATAAATGTTGCTTTTTTAAAAACGTATACTGTAAGAAATTAAAAAGTTTTATATCCTGGATTATAATCCATTTTGTGCCATATTAGCCTTTTTTCTAGTAGCTTTCTGTGTTTTTCACTTTTTCGTGCTCAAGCTATTCACAAACTTTGTGTGCTGTTGTTTAGCATAATTTTGTTTAGATTTACTGATCTTTCATTCTTTTGACAGATTAAAAATGGAAAGTTTACGTAATGCTATTATAAATAGTAAGACATTAAAAATGGGTTTTGATCCATCCTGGCTTATTCATTAGGAAGATGAGCTTTCCGTTCTTGCTGGTTTATGCTATATTAGCATTTTTTTTTCTATGAGAGCTTTACTGTATGTTCTGTTTACAAACTTTTTCTCGTTTGGTGCCTAGGCTATTTACATGCTTTATGTGCTGTTGTTTAGCATAAATTTGAGTGTTTAATTCATCGATTTTTTGACAGCACAACCATGCTAAATTTGCGTAATGCTATTTTGAGTCATGTGAGAATTGGGGTCTCTTTGAAAGGGCGTTTGGATGCAGAAGATCTCTATGGAATGTTTAGACATGTGCAGCTGCTGCGAACATGCAGCACTGCTGCAAGCACTGACCAAGATCAGGTGATGGATCGAGTAATTGGGTTGGTAAAGAAATTTGACAAGATCGATGCAGCTAAGGTAATAAGCAATGTTTTCTTTCTGGTTTTGCCATTGTTTTGCTCCGAAGATTATATATCCAGCTAGAAGTTTCCTTTCCTTGACAATGATATCCCCAATCTAAATTTTGTGAGGGTATGTTTTGAAAGAAAGAGAATAAGCAACATACTTTTGATATCACACCTCACAGATTACAGAAACAGCTGATTTTCAAAAGGATTTGAGCCTTGATAGTCTGGATAGAGTGGAACTTGTCATGGCTTTTGAGGAAGAATTCTCTGTTGAAATACCTGATGCAGAAGCAGATAAGCTTAAATGCTGTGCTGATGTTGCAAAATATATTACTTATGTCCCCAATGAGAAAGTTTCAGAGAGTTCTTAATTGTACATAAGGCGTGGCCAGTGATATTACTTCTACTAACACCTCTTATATGCAAGAATCATTCAGACCGTGTGTGTTTCTATGTTTGCTATGTTGCCCTTGTTGCCAATTCGGTGATTCTTTCTGTATTGTGTACTTCAATCATAAGGTTGAACTGAATGTAATTTCACTTTTAGTAATAGTTGATTTGCACACTGGATTTTTATGTTTGTTAAGAGGTTGTGTAGTTTATATTCAACTAAACAGGACGCACTGTACATTAGTTCTCACTCACTTTCTCTCTGTCTCTCTCTATCAGGTATACAACTCTTCATCTTACTTAAAATAACCCATTGAAGCTTGTAATTCAGTACAGCTGTAGCGCCGTCTAAACAAGCTGCAAACTCACAATAAGCTCCATTTTTATATTTTGGTTTTATTTCCTCCCTTTCTTGTTTGCCCTTCTGAAGTTCTCATCATCAAGTGTATGTTATCTGTAGTATAAGTACGGATGCCTTCACCTACGGATATTAGTTTTATCCCTTTGTGTTTCCCCGTAAAAGCTTGTCTACAGGGAGAACTCTTTGGAAGACGAATGACTTTAACAAGACAGACATTTTCCAGATTTGGAATTGCATGGAGATGAGAGGGAAGATCGATTTGAAACTCTCCATAACTATCTGTGCTGCCTTTGGCCATTGATTTCTTTGTTCTCCTCCCACTTGTACCACAGAAAACGGCAATTGAAGCACCTGCAACGAATATTAACTAAGGTAAATTTCTAAAGGTTTGTTCTTCTTATTATATCCATTTGCCATTAATTCGTACTTTGAGTTGCATATCCTCAATCTTAGGTGAAATGTAAGCTGAGTTTGATTTTAAATGTATTTCATTTCGCGTCCACTTTTTCGACACCAAAATAATTATGTATCATGCGCGTACCTGCTTCAAATCATTCATGTATCAGTTCTTGTTCTCAAAAGATATAGAAGAAAGGGATCCGTGCCCCCAAATTTCATATTCCATCATGACATTGCAGCTCAGTTTTCCCATTATCAATCTCATCATTATATTTAAAAAAATAGTTATGCATGCTTTTAAACATGGTTATAAAAAGCCCTCGCCTGGCTCGCCTAGGCGAGAAGCCAAGCCAGGCCAGAGTTTGTCGCCTCTGGTGTATGAGAGGCCCCACACATATATCAGGCCGCGTTTATTCAGCGCCTAGGTGTCTGGGGCTTAAGCCGTGGGCGATGGCTTGATGGAAAGGAATAATGTTAATGGGATTGAGCTTAAATTACTTAAAAAATAATAAGCTCAAAGCCAATTTTAAATAAGCATAAACCCTATATTTATATATTAGAGTATTAACACGTCATATTCATTATTAATTATATCAAATGTAAAATTTAAATACAACTACATTTTTAATTTTATGAATATGCATTAATAAATGATAAGAATTAATGTAAAACAAAATATATTTTGAGAATTGAGTAAGAATATTTTAAGAATAAACCCTAATTCAATCAAGTATATTTAATTTATTGTTTTTTTTTTATGATTGTTTAATATTGAGAGATTCATTTTTATCAAAAATTTCTCTTGTGTAGTAAATATTTATATTAGAAATGAACAAATATTACAACATGAACATCTTCTTAGCTATATAGTTTGGCTATTTTGGTAAAAAATATTCATATCTAAATATTTAAAATTTATTTTTCCTCGACGCGTAACGTCTATTAGGCCACGCTTCGCCTGGAGCCTAGCGCTTTGAGCCAGGCCATGGTTCATCGCTTTTTGGCGCTTAACGCCTTTAATAACTATGCTTTTAAATAATAGGCAAAGAAACTAAAACCATCACGTGTTGTCACAAGATTTGATAGCGTTGCACTCCATCTATAAGCAATACTTGCACGTCATTCTTTTGATCAAGTAGGTGATGCTTAAATATGAATAGTATCAACTTACTAATTATGAAATACTGGAATTTTAATCACAATCTAAGGTCATGTTTGGTAGGTGGGAATGAGAGAGGAATGGAATTATTATTCAAACTCAATATCATTCCTATATAATGAAAATGGGGATGCACACTCCAACGAGAATGACTAATTTAATGATAAATAAAATAAATATTAAAAAATAATAAAGTAATTATAAAAAAATAATTGTAAACAAAATTCTATTAATAATTATTTAACGACAATAATAATAATAATAAATACATAAATAGATAACGAAAATATTATTAATTTTATAATAATAATAATAATAATAATGAACATAAGAAAAATAATTATTATTTACTAATAAAAATATTATTATTAATAATTAAATATTAATGATATTAGTTATTATTATTAGAATAGATTGTAACAAGGATGATAAAATTTAATAATAACAATCATAATATCTATTATTTTATAAAAGATGATTTCGTTATCGAAAACAATTCTATATATAGATCTACCATTCCATTTCCACCCACATTCTATTTCTAAGGCTGATTTCATTTCTACAATTCTCCTTAGTAGATATTTCATTCCATTATACGAATCTGGCCTAATAATAATTGCAATTGACTTATATATATATATATATATATATATATATATATATATATATATATATATATATATATTCATAGTGTTATGATATTGATAGAGCAAATATTATTATTGTCAGAGTAATTTTCATGTTAAATTCATGAAAATTGCTATGACAATAATATTTCACATATTCACAAACGCATATTTTAAGATTCTTATTATCTTATATAAGTGAAAAGATTTAAGATCAAACAGTAATTAACGTAGAAGATTTGAAATACTTCTAACCCATAATATTAATCCCTTGTAGCTCAATCATAGGAACCCTACTCCTTAAAAAGGTATTCAATACATTTTTAAGATTAAATTTAAGTTCTTTTGCTGTATTGATTGAAATAACTTTCTTTAGGTTTAATAGTTTAATATAATATACAAAATCACAAAAAATTGGAAAAAAATAAATGGGGCCCTAAGCAGTCTTTGATTTAACCTAAGACCAACATATTAATATTTTGTTCTTATCACATATTTGCAAAATAAAACTGGTTTACACGTATTTAATCGACTCTATGCTCCACTAACTAGAAGAGCAATAAATACATCTGATATCTTTTTTCTCAATATATGTAAACATGGTTCGCAATAACGTGAATGTCAACCGTTACGGCAAAGTTCCACACGAAAACAGATGTGTCACTATAACTATAACGGCAAACCATATATGTAAATGGGATCCGCTCTTTCATATACTAGAATTCCAACCTTGGATAGGACAGACAATGCATTACACTAACTAATTTAGTCGTAGGATTTTAGCACAAAGGTAATTAGCTTCGTAGAATTTACTCGTCAAATTGGGTGAGAGAGTTTTGGAGAAAGTAATACAAAACAACACTGTACATGAATATATACTTGAGAATTTTAGAAAAAAATCTTAACTAACCCGAGACTGGATTTGGACTGACAGAAGTTTGGACATTCGCAGCAGTACTTTCATGGCAAAGAAGTTTGCCACTAATCATAACAGTAGATAGCTTATCTTCTCCATAACCAGCCCAATTAACTAACAGTTCATCATCTTCTGAATGCATTCTTCCGGCCAATATCACCGGAGTTTCGATCAGACAGATGAACCAAACAAATGTTGAGAACATGATCACCCTCTTCATGGATTCGTGGAGAAAAAAGTGTGATCAATCTTTGTGATTTATTTGCAGGTTTTTAACTTTGTACAAAAGCAAAGATGAGAATGAAGGGAAAATGAAGTCGAAGCTACTACGTTTGGGTTTTATGTATATGCAAGGGACATCATTTCAAGTTACAATCTTGCCCTTGATTTGTTTCTTGCTTGATGTTTGCGTTTCAACTTCGACTTAACTATAGTTCCTTACGTTCATCAAAGAACTAAAAATCTTTAAAATAAAATAATGAAGGTGGGCAGTCACAGATATGATTCGAATGACCAGACGACATAAGTTGTAGTGCAAGAATTTATATATATATATATATATAGAGCACTAGCAATTTGATCTATGACATAACTAAGATACTCGAGGTGCATGTATTCGTTCTTGACTTTTATTAACTTCTAACGACTTCGAATGCCATAAAATTTTGTAATAAAATCCACAGAATTTTTGGAAAAAATCTACAAGAGTCTATACTTTTTTTTTGTTGTTGATAATTCGATGTCATTCTATAAAACTATAAGCTTAGAGAAGAAGTTGGAAGTTGGGAAATTGAAGAAAAACTGGTTAGGTTGTTAGCCTAATATTCTTATCCAATAACCGTTGTTTTATCAAGTAGGCTAAATTTAAAGAACGTTGTAGCCTTGGGTAAACAAACAAGTATACATGTTTGTCAAGCCCGTCCCAACTATTCTACCTCTACAAGTACATTGAATGCGATTAAAATCCAAAAACTTCACAACGATATCATAAATAAAGTTTCACACAGAGACACAGATTATTGGGCGTATCATTTAAGGGGCAAAGGTGGGTTGTAGCCCACCAGTTTTTTTTATTATCAGGTATTAATATATGTATCGTTTACCATATTTTTTCAGGTCAACCCTTAATATATGAGTAGATTATTAAATAAACAATTATAAAAGTGTAATAAGCAAAAACCCGATAATCCAAAGTCTTAAAATTTTGCAAAACCTAATCGGCTAGACATTTGGCAGAACAAGAAAGAACAATTTTTTAACTCCTCGCAATTGCAATTTATATGGCAACCACAAGCTTTTTTGGGGTGAAACTCATCGAGACACCACTTCACAATAAAATGGAAAAATGAATTTCAAACCAATATCACGTTATTTATATTGAGGGAGGGATTGATCGTATCATTGATACATAGTTCATTATTGCTAAGTTTGATATTTTAAATAATCGCAGGTTGTGACTTAAACAATACTTTAATATATGTTTATTGTATAGTTTCAATGCTTTCTATTTTTGTTCCTCAAATTAATATAATACATTGTATATTGATGTTTTATATTTCTACATATACTTCAAAATAAATTTTAACTCACCGGATTAAAAGTTTCTAGTTATACCCCTACATATATATAGTCGATACATATGATACTATAGTTTCTAAAGATTTTCTAATGACTTTTCCCAAATTTTATGTCCTTGATTATCGCTTATTTTATGACATGTTTTATTGACCTATATATATATATATATACAAAATACCAAATCAAGATGATTCTTTCTCATTTAATGTATATTTCCCTAATCATACAAAGGGCCTTAATTTTCCATCTCAATCAATGTTTTTAATGCAAATCACAGACATAATCCTACCTATAAAATGGCATTAACATGACTTTGAAATAATCCTGGTAGAAATATAGAATTGGGAATTGTATGTGATAATGGATGGTTTTGACCAAAGAGGTTGTGCTTTGATTTTAATGACTTTACTCTTGCTTATGGCCATAGCCATATTTCCTCATTACATGAAGCCTGAGCCTCCTTCTTCTTTAGCCCTTTTGTTTTCTCTCATCCCTATTAGTATTTTGTTCTACGCGTTGTTCTTAGTGCTATTTGTTTGGTAAATTGTGTCGGACACACACTCTTTGTATAAAAAAATTCTACAATTTTTTTTGGTATGGTGTTATATATTAGTTGCCAGTTTATGAAATTTATGGACATACCTACAAACTATTTATTTATTTATTTATTACGGGGAACCAGCATCCGTCACCCTTTGGGTGAATACTGAGTAAGCCATCGGGCTGACGCAATAGCCTGCAAACCACGCCAGCGAAGTAAACCGCACTAGACAAGTCCAGTGCGACAGGCTCGAAAGTGTTGGTAGGAGGAATCGAACTCGTGATCAAAAGCACCTACTCCACCAACTCGGCCACCCCATGACAGGCTAGAAACTATTTATTGGATGTGTTATCATAGCCTATGAATATATGATGCATGTGATGGTGGCTTACAATGCAAGTAGTGCTTCTGATTTTCATTTGCATTGATATATGTGTGGTGATTCCCCATTTTAAGATTGGCAACATTTATGTATTTTGAGTGGACTTTGATACCATTCTTTAAAAAAGCATAGGTTTATTTATTTATTTATTATTATTTAGATACTTTAAAGTTTTCCCACGAGCGGAATCAAAAATGTCTCCGTTGAGTAAAATGATATATAAGTAGAATAATGAATTAATATACCTAAGTTTTGCGATGTTTAAGAGCATATGTAAATGGAAAGAAATAGCTGAGTTGATTGATGGTGGACTCGTTTCCTTCTCTGTCTCCTTCTTCTTCACCCCGATCTATTGCTACGAGTTCAAAGCTTGCTCAAGATCAACAAAGAAACGGAGAACGATTTGTTTGGTTGTGGGTATTTCAAGATTTGAAAATAAAACGTTGCGTGTTTGATTCACTTTTGTTGCATTACCTTTTTCGAAAAAGTTTTTTTTTAGTTAAGCCAAAATTTTATTAATTGGTGCACTAAAAGGCTTGAATTTGACAATAGATATATATTTTACGCTCTGTAAATGTTGATCTCAAGCATAACAAACGTAATCTAAGCCAGTCATTAACACTATAAGCTCCAATTCCTGTTTTATTGGCCGCTAGCCATGTCCACAATTTGAGTTTAAACATGTCTCGTATCCATCTACTTTTGGTTCCTTGAAAACAACTACATTTTCTTAAATTCCAAATGCCCCACACCACACAGCTCAACAATGCAATCCAGGATTCCTCTTTTGTTTTCCCCAGCAGTAGATTCGCATGATTAGAGAAATGAAGATTTGGGTCTGAGTGGCAAACCATGTATACTCCCAACCAATTGTAACAATTCATCCAGATTTCATGTGAGATTTTGCAGGTGAAGAAGAGATGTGAAGCGTCTTCTTCTTGATCACCACAGAGGGGACAGTCCAGTGAGTGGAATCTATAAGAGCGCCTCTTTTGTACGTATTGACTTTGGTTGCAATCACGGTTCGTCCTGGCCGTATCTGGAACGGAGGCTTTCGTTTCAGTTCCAACGACATTTCACTGAACGGTTGCGATTATTGTTGCAGAATTTTTTATAATTAAAAATAAAATCAATTAAATAAAAGTATTTAAACAAAACCACAACACTACGAATGTGTAGCTCACTTGTTCAAATTTTACCAGCATAAAAACTAAACCTACAAAACAAAAAATTGCTCCTACCAGGTCTTAAATTCAACAACTTACTCAAGAAATTATCGAAAAATTTATACATAAAGAGTGGCCAAATGTTCTCCACTTCTCAAGCTACAAATGCCACACAATTTTTCAACATTGAAACCGTCCCAAAGATCACCTTGTAGCCACATTGTCGAATAGAAGAGCTCAAACGACTAAGAACACTCCTCGAGTGAGACTTCTAATGGTCTCCGGTGTTCGATAATTCTAAGAAATCCCACAACCAGAACGCCAGTAATCACGAGAAATCGAAAATAATGATTCCCCATAAATAAACTTCCAGCAATACCAACGTTAACTAGAAGAAATCAAATTCAAGATATTCGTCACTTTTCTGATTCTTATCAGCAGCAGTATCGGCTCTTTCATTCGTTAATGCTGCTGGAAGAGGTAGCCTGTCAAAGTCAACAGTCTTTGGTATCTCAGGAGGGGTGGCACAACGTATCAATTCCCAGTTAACTCCTTCAAAGAAAAGGTGCTGTTTAATCTCTGTTGCTCCTCGAATATACGCCAACCGATGCTGAGGCTCTTTCACGAGTAACCCTCGAATCAGATCCCTAGCAGCAAAACTGACAACAGGAGTTTCTGGGAACCGAAGGGGTTGTCCAACGACATTGAACAATGTTGTTCGATTACCTGATCCTTTAAATGGGGTTTTACCAAACAAAAGCTCGTAAATAAAGATGCCAAAAGTCCACCAGTCCACAGCACTACCATGGCCTTCACCTTTGATGATCTCTGGTGCAAGATACTCGTGAGTTCCAACAAACGACATTGATCGAGCATTGGTTGGTTCAGCAATCAGCTCAGGTAACGGGCTAACTTGGTTCCTGATTTCATCTTTGGGTTTTCTATCTTTCTTGGATTTTCTTGAAAAGAGTCCAGGACCAAAACATGTTGTAGGAACGACACATGATGGCTGGATGCAGGATGGTTCGATGCATGCTGGTTGGGCACAGTATACCGGATTTTTCCGCTGGGGATCTGAATCAAAGGATGAGGTCTTAACCAAAGTAGGGCTAACAGAACATCGAAGCGATAGATCGAAATCTGAGAGCATTATATGTCCGTCGTCCCTAACAAGGACATTTTCAGGCTTAAGGTCACGATAGACAATCCCAAGCATGTGTAGATACTCCAGAGCGAGTAAGATTTCAGCGACATAAAATCTGCCAGAAGGAGAGAGATGAAAAACAATAAATTGTTAGATGCACTCAATTTTAAATAAAATAACCTCAATCAACATCTAAGGCTCTGAGTTCTACCCTAATTTCAAGGAAACAATTTGTGGAAACTAAGCAATCAAGAAAAAAGTTAACTTGAATAACACAGCATAATTATCTTCACATACTACGCAGAATATCACTATAAACTGCTAAAGATGCTTATCAGACGCAGGGTTAGGATGTTAGATACTAGCTGCATTGCACAAAAAAGAGCTTCCATTAAAATCAGACAGAGTATAATCACTAGTACCGCAGTCCACAAAAGGTGGCGGAGCAAAAAGAGTGAGGGCCAAGCTAAAACCTCAAAATCTTTGGGGGGACAAAACCCCTTTCTAGAAAATTTATGATGGAGGGGTCCTTTTTAGTTCTTCATTGGCTCAACCATCGTCCCTTGGTCTAAATAATTGATATGTAGTTTACATATACACTTAATACAAAAGGTATTCTAAATTTGACTAATCCAGTATTCGGATATCTTGCCAACAAATCCTTGCCAAATTTTTTAACAAAGATAGGAAATTGGAAAAAATCAACAACGAATTGAGACGCTTCCCATGCAAGAAGGTGATCTCAGAGTATAAGGCCTCATGAATAACACATGATACGGTAGAAATTCTATAAATAAATAAAGAAAACTCAAGCAGTTGAATTTTTTTGCTTCATTATGAAATATGCTCCATAGCTATCTTACTTCACTGCTTGCTCGAAGAAATATTTTCCAGGTTGTCTCTGTCTAAGAGTGTGCAGGTCTCCTCCGGGGCAGAACTCCATAACCAAGCAAGAAAGCTTATCAGTCTCGAAATGGTTATATAGAGTCGGAAGGAAGGGATGGTCCAGGCACTGCAATATCTCTCTTTCTGTCTGAGCACGAAGAAGTTTCTTACGACTAGCTAGAGAAGTTTTATCCATAATTTTCATTGCAAAGTAACATTTGGTCCCACACAACTCCCCCAAATAAACACTTCCAATATCTCCACAACCTAATCTTTTCAGAAGCCGGAAATGGCTCATGCCTAACATGCCGTCTCTGGCTCGTACTGCTTGGATGGCTTCCCATTGTAAATCATTTGCTTTATGTGGCTTACTGATGCAACTACTAAAGCTGCTACAGGTGCTTTCATCACTGACATAACTACCCGTGCTTCCTCGACAAATGCTACTCTTTCCACTCTCAACCATATCACGATCACTTGTCTTGCCACTTCCGCTGGTTTTGTTTTCAAACATTGAACTGTTTTTTGCACTTCCCTGTTCGGATTTCTTTTCTTGACCAACACAAGTTTCGAGCGAGCTTTGTATCTCATTCGTCTCAAGATTTACAATTGTTGACACCTGTTCGGATCCAATGGAATAAATGTTAGAATCAGAGTTACCACGTGACAAATGCAATCGTCCATATGGCAATGTTTTTGACTCGACAGTTTGTATAGGGGCTTGCTCGCCAGAATCTGCTGATTGTTTATTAACAGGCTTCGATTTGGTTGATTTATTCGCTTCGCTTGCATGGTGGACAACAATAAATTTTTGTTGGAGTTCCAAGGGAGCTCTAGCTTCATTTTTTGAGGCCATATCACAATTTTTTTAAAAATAGATTCAACAATCAGTAGCTATAATCCCCTTGATTAGCACTCGAACATTTTATCTTCACCAACTCCGAGAAACCACAAGTCTGTCAAAGATTGATTCAATAGTTTAATAACATCATAATGAAGAGAAAAAAGAAACATACCAACACTGAAAGCTAATAAATATATAGAGCGATGGCGCAAGCAGACAATAGTAGTCAATGACACAACTCCACAGTCGACAAAGATACCTTTTTTTCCCCAGAAAAGAGGCTTTTTCAGAATTTTTAAATCAAGCACACTTCCAGAAAACCTAAAAAGATGGAACCGAGAAAAATGAAACTCTCATAGGGAATCAAGGACCACCACAAAAAGTAAAGAGGCACTGAATCAAGGTCAGCTCCTGAAAGTGTAGCATGCAATTATTTTACGTTCATAAGCAACTATTCGTAGTGGTAATTCCCATATAAATCAGGTCCCGATAGGAGAATCGCAATTAAAAGGGAAATCCCAACTCAGATAACGATTTTCATAAATCCACATATTCTTGCAGAAAAAGGGGGGCCAAAACCCATGAAATATAGAACTTTGACGATAAAGAAGAACTAAAAGCACCTAATTTTGCAATGATCGGAAGTCGAAGGCGCTATAGCTTTGGTAGGGAAGATAAAAGTAACTGTAGCAAATGCCGGTGAAAACTAACAAGTGGAGGAAGGGAGAGAAAGGGGAAATTCGATAAATTAATTAAGATGATAAAATATTTAATTTTGTTTTTTCAAGGAGCAAAGTATTTATATGTATGAATGTGATAATATAACTTCACCTTTTTTCTTTTTCTTTTAGGTAAATAAAGAAATTTTTCGTGTACTAAAGTTTTTTTGGAGAAAATTTCGGGACTCTTTTAAGTGTATAAATAGATATTTTAAAAGTCAATAAATGTTTGATTAACTATCAACAAGCTATTTTCAATTGAGCTTATTGGTTTAGCCAAGCTAATAATAGCTCACTTTAATTTTAGAGAAACTTGAGTTCGGTTTCATAGTGTGCGAAAAAAAATATTTAACTCATCCCATTAAAAAAAACAAGCTATTTTCAATTATATCTAAAAGTGATTATAATAGAATATGACAAAACCCGTTATTTTTTTCTAACAATTTGTTTTTTTTCCAATTTAACAAAGTTGTTAAAAAAAAAAAGAAGCAAAATCTCTTCCCCGAAGTCTGTAAAACTAGTGTTTTCAAAATCGGACCGGAGATGAAATTGGTGTCCTTACTGGTTACAGGTTTGATCGGTTCAACCGGTTGAACCATTGATTCAACCGGTGATGACGTCAACATTATGTAATATCTATTTTATGTTTTGTAAATTATATATACCATTTTACTATACTTTCAAGTTGTTCACAATAAAAAAATATCGTTACACAAACATAACATGTCAAACTTCAAAAATCAGATAAACTGAAATGTCTAAAATAAAATAATAATAATAAAACATCTAAAAAACAACAAATAATGCCAAAAAAAAATCAATATCCCAAAATTATAATAAAATATTTAAAATATTATGAAATTATTCACATATATTATAATTTACGAGAAACTAAGCATGTTTATATATAATATACAAGACATGTTTATTGAATTATATGAAATTTTTGATAAAAACACATAAAATATTATTTTGTAATCATTTCAATAACAATAAATTATATATAATATATTTTGTTCTACAAATTTGATTTATAATTTTAAAAAAATAAAAAAGAATTAAAATTTTAAAAAGGAAAGAAAAATGAAGGAACATACTGGTTCAACCAGTTAATCGGTTCACTAGTTGAACCGGTTTTTTACTGGGTTTAATCCGGTTCCCACTGTTTTTATCAGGGTGTTTTGAAGGGTCAATCAGACTGAATCAAACATTGATTACATGTTAAACCGGTTGAACCGATCGGTTCGAACCGGTTTTCAAAACATTGTGTAAAACACTCGTCGTTTAGGCCCCTACATCTAGAGGGGACCTAGTAATATTTTTATTCGGTTCCTCGTAGATGTAAAGTGGTTTAAATCTAAAAGGGTTTGACTTTTTTAAAAAAAAAAAATTATAAGAAAGTATCATCTGCAAAAATATATTCGAATTAAATCACTAAAATATTTTCTTTTCAATTAAACATTATTTTTAAGAAATTTCTTTCAAATAAGTCTAAAATATCATTGTTTTAAACACCGTGACGTTTGACGAGGGATAATACTATGGGCAAAAGGGGTGGTAGACCGACAGACTTTTATCCAAAATATTTCTTATATATATATTTTGTTATTCTCACAATATATCTGATAATCGAATTTTAGTCAGATTATAATTATGATCCAAAATAAAAATATACTGTAAACTTACAGTATTAGTATGTAAAGACTGTTTGAAATATGAACAACGGGAAACTGGAACAGGGCGTTCCCACAGCAAGCCGTGTGCTCTAAACTCAAATTTGCCCGCATACAATTCTGGCCTCCTGGACAATAGAGTTCCAAGGCACAACGTCCAATCACCTTTGTTCGGAATGAAGTAGAAATCTGAGCAGACTCAGTTGAACACTAGTAGTGTGTATTACTCTCAAATGTATGCAATACATGAGTGAACAATTTTCTGGATACTTGAAAACTGAAGCTGGTGCAGCTTATATAGCTGCTGCAGCAGACCTCCCAAATGTCAAAAAATTCAATGCAAGGTTAGCGGGGACACTTCTTCCTAGAAAAAAGTGCACGCGAGGCGCGACGAAGCGAGGCGAGTAGACGGACGGACGGACGGCGCACGTGGGGCACTCTTCTTTTCTACATGACTACACTTCAATGATGTTTCTCAATATAAACAAACCTCAAATGTTTCATAAAGCCTGTCAGGATCGATCGAGGTAGGTGGCCAGTCTACATCCGAGTTCAACCAACTTGAGCTTCAACAGTTCGTGTTCTTGAAATAATTGCACTGAGAGCTTATATCGAGTTCGGTTACAAAATCGAGCGGAAGACACTCGAAATAACATGCTCTATAACCGATTAACCATTTGAAAGACATTTTAAAGATATGCAAGTAAAGTAAATAAACAAGCATTTGTTTATGGAAGTTCGAAGGTGGTGTAATCCTTCTACGTCTCCCCTTCTTCCACCTCATGGAAGGATCCACTAGAAGACTGTGATTTATACAACTCTTTGTACAAACCTGATCCAGTTGGACATTCCCCATCCACCTAGAACTCCTAGCAACTCAACTATGTATGTTCTTTAATGCCTCACATACAAAGACCTCTCAATCGGTTGTGATGAATCATCAACCGTTACAATGATATTCACTCGTCTATTAAGCTCTCAAATACAATGAATAGAGTGAATATATATGGCACAAATGATCTCTAACCAGATCTGATATAGCAAGATAAATGGTGCCTAAAATCTGGGATTGCTCTCTTTCAAGCTGTTCTCTTCTTGTAAGCTGCCCTTTTTGAATCTCAAGTGGATCTTCAATCACCTTATTTGAGCTTCCAAGACTTGTATATATAGCCCCAAACAATGATATATACGTTAGACACAAGAATATGCCCGTTGGAAAAGGTTCTGCACCATTCCCGAGCTTGCAACGGTCATATTATGGTTTCTGGGCTCTTTGTATTTTGGATCGGACTGGACGGATCAGTCTTGTACAGACCAGTCTGGCCGGATCAGTCTTCTGGACAGATCAGTTTGGCCGGATCAGTCTGGTGCAAGACAAGCTTGATACAAAACAGATTGATAAACTCGCTCTTCCGATCTGTTGCTTGTAGCTCTTGATTCTTTGATTTCTGGGCAAGTGATGTACATGAAAGTTGTATCCCTTTGTCTTGGCTTTCCAAATAATCAAGAATCACTCGATTCCGAGTTAGTATGAGATCGGGATGCTCGATATGCCAGACCATGCGCATGCTGAAACATTACATGTTTCAGCAGCAGGATCATCAAATTGCAGACATCTGTTGGCCTTCTTAAACTCCGATTCAGCTCTCGACTCCTGAAGATGACTTGTAGGTATTCTTCTTAGCTTTCCAACCCATACTGAATCGCCTCGTTCCAATAATCGAGCTAAGAGTTATGCCCAACAGACTGACAGTCGCTTTCTGTAACAACTTGATATTTCTTCGCGGTACAGCTCAATCTTACATGCGTCTTTTCTCCTTGATAACATTTGAACTAGCCGATCTGTTGTGAAATATGACTTTTAGTATTTTGAGTTGGCTGTTCAATCTCTTTAGAAGCACGCTTTTTAGATATCCGAGCTATGGGATATGATCGAAACAATCCGCTCCGCCAGGATTTCAGTCTTGGTCCAGCTTGATATTTTCAAGTTACTTCTTTATAATTCATCAAGCTTCTAATCATGATCTATGAATTGCACACTTGATGAATTATGTTAGCAACATAATAACAAGTCTGTTAACATCAAAATCAAGATTATTCGGGTTTCTAAAACCCAAAAATCTCCCCCTTTTTGATGATCACAAAACTCGGATAAAAATATGAACATTAAAGCACAATGTTGCATAACAAGAAATTATATTTTTAAAACAACATATTTCTCCCCCTTTTTGTGTGAATAAAAAAAGGAAGACAAATAAAAATCATCTTTTATTCATTTCCTTGTTGACACTTCAAGCTCATGGGTCACCAATGTGCCATGAAGTTCATCAAGGTCATAAGATGCACTTTCGCCTTTGTTTGATTCGATAATGGCCGTCCTCTTTGCATCTCATTCTTTTGGTAAGGCTCTTAGAGCTCTTCTCCATATTTGCTTTGGAGGGTACTTATCTCCAAGTTGGGCTAGCTCGTTTATGATTTGAGTGAGCCTTCTAAACATCGAATCAACCTCTTCTCCGGACTCCATCTCAAATGTCTCATATTTGAGTTGCAATAGATCAATCTTTGTCTCTTTCACTTGGTTGGTTCCTTCATGACAAATTTTCAATTTGTCCCATATCTCCTTTGCGGTTGAGCACATTGAGATCCGGTTGTACTCCTTCATATCTAAAGCACAATTTAAAATATTAATAGCCTTAGCATTTTGAGATATTAAAATCATGTCCGCTATTGTGAAGTCGTCCATTTATTTGGGAACACTTATTCCACCAACTTCTTTTAAAGGAATGTGTGGACCTTTCACAATAATTTTTCATAGATCATAATCTACGGATTGGATGTATAGAGAAATTCTATTCTTCCAATAACCGTAGTTATCACCCGTGAAAAGCGGAGGCCTATTTGTCGATTGACCTTGAGCAAACTCATTTGCTAGATTAGCCATATGAAAATTTTGATTTAAACCAAAAATCAAATGGCTCTGATAACACTTATTGGAATCGAAGAGGGGGGGGGGGGGGGGGGGGGGTGAATGAGATTCCTTGGCTACTTTAGCTTTTTAAATTGAGTTTGCAAAAGTAAAAGAGTTTGCGCTTGCGGAAGGCTTAAGTCAATCGATAAATAAAAGAAATGAAGAAGTAAATAAATAAATAAATGCGTAATGTAATAATGCGGTAAATGACAAGGATATTTGTTATATAATTTCGGCGATGAATCGCCTACGTCTCCTCTTTCCGGTTAGATAACCTCCAACCGAGGTTCCACTAGAACGAATGATCTTGGCCTTGAGGACTCCAAGTTAGCCACAATACAACTCTTCCCGAGTACACAAAGCTCTTCCCGAGCACAACACTCTTCACGAGTCTTCTTGGCCTTAAAGGCTCCAAGGATAGCCACACAAAACTCTTCCCGAGTTACCAACACACTTCACGAGTCTTTTTGGCCTTAAGGGCTCCAAGGATAGCCACAACACATGCACCAACTTTACTTGTTGATGACTTTACAATTTCCAACTTGCTTTGGCGTTGGAGGACCTTACAAATAAATTAACAACACCTTCACGGTGTAACAATACGAAGAACACAAGACTCTATCAAAATAAATGAATTACAAACTCCAATACAACAACAATGTATGGAGATTGCAATGCTATTTGAATTTTGAATTAGCAAAGCTTTGATGAAGTTTGTAGGCTTGTTTCATATCTTCAAAATGCTCCAAAGCATCAATATTTATAGTGTAGAAGGCCCCCAAGGCTCATAATAGCCGTTGCTACACATAAGGCTTGAATCACTCGGCCATCGCCTCGGGCGATCTCCATCGCCACATTCTAACGTTCAACCCTCAGGCGATGTCCCCATCGCCTCGGGCGATCGTCCTTTGAAAAAATGCCGTATGATCAATTCTGGATCGCCTCAGGCATTACAGGCATCGCCTGGGGCAATCTGGGGCGATCAAGATCGCCAGGCGCGCAGCGTGCCATCGCCTGGGTCGATGGTGCGCGGCGTTGGCATGCATGGCTCGGATCGCCTGAGGTGATGGCCCGGATCGCCTCACACTATCTGCCAGATTTCAACACTCTCAAACTTTGCACTATTCGACCATCTTAAGCTTGTTTCTGGGAAAAGTGATAAGATGAAAGTTGTAGCCCTTCCTCTTATCTATGTGTGGACAAAAATTCATTGCATTTTATTAAGGTATGAAGAAGTTATTCCCAAAATACTACAGCCGGTCAAACCTTGCTACAATCTGCACTTGCTATGACTTCCATGCCATTTTGCTCCATGATGCAATTCGAATTGGACTGAGATATTTGAATATGAAATCTATCATATTGAGTTGGCTTTCCAACCTCTTTGGATTCACATTATTCGGAGCATCGAGCCAAGAGATATAATCAAAACATTGCAGTGCGCTCCAAGTGGCTTGTATACGAACTTGCCCACCAACGGACCATTGGTTCGTGGGTCTTCATCCCATCATAAGATATTGTTCCAACATAATTCCACGCATGTTGAGCACTTAGTTTGGTTGTTCATAGATGGCATTCCTTCTCGTCCAAGCTCAATAGATTCCTTGATAAAAATCACCGCTTGTCCTATAAACTCGCATATGTTATTGTATAACTTTGGTTCTCTTCCATTGGTATTCCCAACCAATTTATCAATCTAACCATGTACACTAAGTAGACATTTTAGTACAACAAATGCAAGTTTTGTTTATCATCAAAACTCAAAAATAATCCGGGGATAAATTAAGCATTAAACTCGACCATGCTTTTGAGGCTCAACACATAATTAATAAAATCCAATCATTTACAATGTTTATAGATATCACACGTATCTAAACAATAGTTCCACAGTCCCATTTCATCGCTTGCTCAGCATCAGCGACATTCATAACCGATGTTCGCTCCATAGGACAGCATCTCAACCGTTGCTCGCTCCGTAGTGGCACCATATATTTCACAATACATACCCATTTATTGCAATTACAATATATCATGCATTCAACAATGGTCGTTCTTCTGTTTGGGACTTGGGCTTGAGAGCATGCGTGGTTTTTGTCCTCATCAGTTTTCGTCTCTCATCTCCTTGTATGTGTACCTTCAATCTTTGGAAGATTGTTTCCATATTCGGCCGTCTCCTGAGACATGGTTTGAGGGGACTTGGTTTAGCTATGTCAGGCCTTGCTTTCTCTTGGACATATCCTTGAACTTGTGTTGTGCAGCTTTGTTCATGTAGCCCTCTATCTGACTATGCGAATTATTTTAGTTGGTAGCGAAAGCCAGTTATATCTTTTGTACTGATGTTTTGCTTAATATAATCTCTTTTATGCTAAAAACAATTAATTATATATTCATGATCACATCCAAAATCTCGATGTCGTAGATTAGAGGAAGATCTAAGAATTACGAGCACATGAACAATATTAAAATCAGTATTAAAACCAATGCATAACATCATAAAATTTTGAATAATTACATTTATATAAACAATTTAATTTGAATAATACTTCAAGTGATGGAATATATTCCATGATACCTTTTGATTTGAAAAAGTAATAGTTTTTTTTTATCATGGGTGGAGAAATTTTTATTATCAACAAGTCTTGAAACCGAGACTAAGTCCCAAACTGAGGACCAAAGTGTCAACTAGGCTACATACCCATGAAAGATGCCCATGACAAAAGAGTAATAGTTTTGCTTTGGTCGAGTAAATGGTAAACTTTGTAGTCACATGCTGCATGCATAGGGTAGAGTGCGCTAATTGGGCATTGAGATTCATGTTGTATTGTGAACTCCAAACATAAAATTTGGTGTTTAGATATATATATATAGGAAGAGAGGAAGACCGATCCTTTTTGCCCGTCCAATCGGTTCAGGGTTAAAATCAAACCCCATTTCTCTACCTGAAAAGGTCGAAGTTGTGTTGATATATAAATTGTGGATTGACTGACGAATGTTAAACACAAGGAAGTTTTTTTTTTTTTTTTAATTTAGAAAAAGCCGTTCTGTGTTGGGCGGGGTTTGTCGGACCCCTACCTATATATATATAAAAAACCAACCAACAAAAAACACCATAAACAAGGAGGGAGACTAGACCAAGACCATCTCATTGTCTAACCAGCAACAAAACAAAAACAATGTTAAAATATAGGTACAAAATTATTAAAAATCACTGAAGGCCCTAAGCAAAATATGTGCATCCGAGTCCCAAGATAAATGTCATCAGACAGACAAATGTAATCACTACGATATCAAGCCAAAATATAAGCATCTGAATCCCACATCAAGCGTCCAAAATTTAGTCGATGGAAATCACTGAGACACTGCATGAACAACATATGCATCAAATACCCCAGGCGTACATTAAAATCAATCGAAGGTAGTCCAGAGGATAATCCAAAAGTCGTAATGAATTCCTCCCACCCATACCCAATGTCCTCGCAATGAAGGCCCAGAGAGAGGCTCCAACACAAAAAATTTACAAGTCGTTTGATATGGATGGATTTGCTAAAAGTACATAAATATTTAATTTATATATTATCTAAAGGGCTGCAATCGGTCCGACCCATGATCCACACATAATCTGGATCTTGCCTGACCCGACTGGATTGTTGTGTGTCTGTGTGATGCTTTGCTCAAATATTGGACCACCGTATTATAAGATTTCCATCCAAATGTAAGGATATCCAGTGGACACCTACTCTATTTGGGTCACTTGTTTAAGGTGGATCTCATGAAAGATGATTTCCTTTATTCCTATGTTAGAAGTACGCCCAACAAATTGGGTTCTAGGCCAAATTTTCACTGGACTTAAAAAAGTTCAGTTGCTTTTATATTTAGAAGATACAACTTCTTTCAAAATGACCGTAGAATAAAAGGTGTTTGTTTTAAAAAAAAAAAAAACTATATCAATGATAGCAGTACAACTCAAATATTTTAAAATTAGCAATCCAAACAATATATTCGGATCACTCTCCAAATAAGGGATACTTATTTTTCTCCAACAAGCCACTTCCGAATAATTGCAAAAATGAATACATGATCAGGGATTTGATATCAATTGCAATATAAAGCATCTTGTTTCTATTATTTTCTTAGCAAGGACACTTTATCACTTATCGTTGTCCTGCAAAATTGTTGAAAAACTTAAAAAGAAAATAATAGTTTTTAATAAAGACCATGTACCAATGATTGGATATCCGCATATGATATGATTGTACTCAGGCTATGGTCTAACTAGAAACCAGCGCCCAATCGACATCCAAGTTAAACAGACAAGGCCAATCGAATTATCTTAATAAATGTTTTCAATTAATTTAAGAGAAAAATAGAGCTTTTGCAAGTTTAGTATAGTGTTCAAGCATAATAATAAAGAAGATACACAGGTCTCTTGTTTTATTGAAGTTGTGCATATGTACCGACTTTAATTAATAAAATATATACATACACCCATAATGTATACTTGCCAACGATCGAATATAGAAGGTTTTAGCAATATTACTTGGGTTATTAGCAACAAACCATATGTTGTTTTCCAAATATACCGATTATATAAATGTGTTTGAAAATAGGAAGTTTACACACATGTGATTTTCAAAATAGGCAGTTTACCTAATGTGGTTGGTGAAAATAGACAGTTTACCCACTGTAGTTTGTGAATATGTGCAAAACACTCTCGCTGTGTATGCTATGTTTTACGAACAACGGGTAAGTAAAGTGTCTATTTTAAAACCACAATATTGTAAACTGTCCATTCACAAACCACATGGGGTAAAGTGTCTATTGTAGATACTACAAGGGTAAAATATATATTTACAAACCACAGAACGTAAAGTACATACACTAGCTCATCTTACTTCTATATATTTGTGACTTTTTTGGGTTTTTCCAATTCTAAGAGGGTGATATATGATAATTTATTCACCCTGATTTGCTCTTTGAATCAAATCAAATTAAATTAGGACGGCATTTAACAAAGATGGGATGGAATATTTCTTATCCAGATTGATCCAAAAAATTGTGAGCAGGAAAAAGCTGAGGAAGATGTGCACTGGTTTAATGCCAATGCTTCCATTGATAAGATATCATAACCCAAGGGGTTTCTCATTGGAAGTTGGGAACAGGAGCCATTCTTGATGTGCTCACCCAATAATATAAACCTCTACCAGTATTAATTATTTAAGAAATAAAAAATGGCGCATTTACACTGCACCAAAATCATCAACATTTCCTCGGTGTTAAGCCCAGTCTTTTGGGTCACGTGTGATCCAAATAAAAAAGTGAAACTCATGTATCCAAATTAAATTTAGATCTTTTGATGTAGAATGAAATTTAAGGGGCACTTGTAAGCCGGTACCATTTGATGAACGACAATTCAACCTAGTCTACCAAAAAAATATCAATTTAGTTAGGTCTATTTCCTTTTTGAATGACATTTTTAACCATCACGTGGTTACTGTAGCACGTGCATCCCCGGGCAAAAAAAAAGTCATGCACCCACATGCCAAAAATAATCGTGCACCCTCAGACAAAAAAGCGTGCACCACCAGGCCAAAAAAAAATCGTGCACCACCAGGACAAAATATTGTGTACCTACAGGCCAAAAAAATCACGCACCACGGGCAAAAAAAATAGTGCACCACAGGCCAAATTTACATAATCGTACATCATACATTTGAATGAAATTTGAATTTTTTACATAATCGTGCATCATGCTTTTACATAATCGTGCATCCAATTTTAGTGCACCAATGGTGGTGAACGATTTTCGAACCTTGTAGTGCACTTAATTTTTTTGTAGGAGGTGCACGATTTTTAAGTTTGTGGTGCACCTGATTCTTAACCTTTGGTGCACGATTTTTTACGTTGTAGTTCATGATTTTGTAAGCGGGTGCACGATTTTTAACATGTTGGTGCACTTGATTGCGGTGCTTGATTTTTTACATATTGATGCACGTTTTTTTGTAATTTGGTGCACGATTTTGTAAATGTGGGGCACTTAATTTTTGTAATAGGGGGTGCACGATTTTTGTAATGGGGGTGCATGATTTTTGCATCGTCTTCTCCACCCAAACCACTGGACATTACCTCAGACTCCGCTTCTCCATGCAAATTACTCCCCGCCACATTCTATATTTATCTACACCAAAACGACACCCCTCTTATCCTCATCTTCAATCTCTTCTGCGTCTCCATTTATACGCCCATCCATCGTCTTCCTCCGACCAAAACCCTCTACATACCAAGAAATTTCAAAAGCATTTGAAGCACCACGACCTTAAATATGTATTTAGAAATCAAGTATGATGAACCGATTCAATTTTGGAATTTGACCATAAATATTATAAAATTCAATTTGCACAATAACTTTACGAGCACTCTTCAATTACCATTTTTATACCTAGGCCAAAATCCTCTGGCCACACGCCTCTCATCCTCATCTTCAATCTCTTACACATCTCCACTTATTTGTACGCCCCCATATGTAAGGAATCCGATGAGCACACCCAATGGAATAAAATAAAATATCGGATTCCCACCGAGGACCTATACGAAGTAATCATATCGGGTGATACGAGTTATAACTTTGTAGCGTGTTTGATACAGAAAACGTCCATAAGTTCCAAGAGTCGTATATCAAAACTTCAAAGTTTTGCCTCTACGGTATCCACACGATCAAAACGATAAGGGATGTTGAAATTATCAAGTTCCTAGACTTGATAATTCAACCGGGATGGGAACCGACAAAGTGACGGCTGCTTGTTCTCAATAAAGCTCGTCCTTCGTAGGTTTAACTGTTAAGCCTTTTGTTAATCATTATTAACCTCTACACATTTAAACCTAATATATATATATATATATATATATAATAGGCCCATTAGTTTATGATTAGGACTCTTGCTAATCAATTTAATTCATCCAATGAATTTAACTCCCTTTATAGATTTAATCTTTTGTGCGACCCGTTAGGATCTTGTAACTTTGGAAGAAATACTGCTTAACGGGTCAATCGACCCGATCCGAACCGAAACCGGCCAGTTCCGGATCTGCTAATTCTGGAACCGGTTTTTTTGAATTATTTTTTTTTCAAAAAATCAAAGAGAAATTGTTACTTGTAGGATTCGAACACGCGACCATCGCCTTCTACTCTACAACTCTAACCAATTGAGCTAATCGCCCTTTATGTTTGTAACCTAACCTCAAATATATTTATCTAAATTTTAAAAAAAATTATTTTTTCTAAAATAATGGATCTGGTTCCGGTTCAGCCCGGAACCGGATCCGTTTAGTCCAGAACCGGTAAGATACCGGTTCCGGAATGCTATAACCGATCCGGACCGGTATCTTACTAGTTCTGGATCGGTTCGGAATCGGTTAGATTGGTTTGAGTTCCGAACAGGGCTAACCGGTCCGATTTTGGGTCGGGTCCGAATTGACATGGCCCGTTAAGCAGTCCTAGTTGGCAGTGACATAAAATAAGATTTTATGTCACAAGCAGTGAGTGGTATCTGGCAACACAACAAGAGTATCCAAGGTACAAGAATGTCATTGACTCGACATAACATATGGCTTGTGATAATATTCACCATGTAACTTAATCCCTTTGTCCTAGGTGTTAAGATTAAACACGAGTCATGGAATAAGTCATACTCGTATAGTTCAATAATTTATTTTTTAATCCCCGAGTATACTAGAATAAACAAATAAGCTCGATATCACATCGACTCATTCGAGCATGACCATGCATTTTAGTCTCACTTGATCAAGTGCCCAAACACTTCTCATATTATATAGGAGGGACAAATCCTATCTTGATCACTCAACACCTCTCTACATAATTCGCAGTATATCCAATGATTTGTCTTTATAATTGACCATGTTACAAGTAACACTTGACAATATCAAGATACACAACTCCTTATGTTTGGATCTCTGGTGATCTCAAGTCGTAAGGATTACATACAATATTATCAATATGAGAATTGCTTATGACATTCATATAACGATCCATGTAACATTCTCATGGTGTGTCTATCCAGTACATAGTTCTCTAACATGTACCTATGTGTTGATTCGATATCTCATATCCATGAACAAATTCGTCAATCAATACATATTAGCCTCAATGCATTATCATTATCCTAAGTCATGATAATACTTGACCAGAGACAATCTTTAAGAATAATATAATTTTATTCTAAGGATATTAATATATATTTATTCATATTACACAGATACTGAAATAATATATAATAATGAATTACCATTAATAAAATCATATTACATTGTAAGCCAAAATCAATCATCTAATGAGTTGTTTTAGGGCATATCCCAACACCAACTTCTTATTCCGACCAAAACCCTCTTCATCTCGCCACCCCCACCGTACACGCCAAGATCCACGTGATTTTCATGCTTGCCCTAAGCTCTACCATGGCCGAGGGTGCCGAAGCGAAGGCAAAGACGACGCCCAGTGGTTTGGAACTCCTTCCGGCCAACGAGCACCACGACAGACGTGGCTTCCATGGACAGGATAAATGGAGGGGAAAAAGAGTTATTTGTCGATGGAATAGAGCGATAGTGATTTTTATTTAAATAAGGGGTATTTTAATCAAAATAAAGTAGCTAATTAGATTACATGTTTAGAAATTGGACTTATTTTGAATAAACTTTCTTAAAAATTGGATTTATATTCAAAGCTGTTTTTTGCCCAGATTCAATTGAATACTTGTTTTATAATTGGTACCTTTTGGTAATTATCCCATGAAGATATTACCCTCATGCTAACGTCTCATTACCCCTTTTTTCCACGCAGTTATGGGTCAACTTGTCCAATAAATTAGAGTTAGGGTCTGTTTGGTTTGCAGGATGTGATAATAATGTAATGATTAAAATATAAGATAATGATAGATAATATAATGTGATAAGTTATATGATGTTTGGTTTGGATGATAAAATGGTGGATTAATTTTATTTTTCGGTAAAATTGCTAAAAAACCCTCGAAAATTGGAATTTTAAATTTGGCGTAAATTTCAAATTTCGGAGGGAATTTCAAAATTATGGATTAAGTTATTGGAAATAAGTTAACTTTTTTTGCGGGAATTTCAAATTTTAATATAGTAAAAAAAAAGCGAGAAATGGTATATATGTCATTTTGCTATAAGTGAGATAAATATGATGGGATAATTTTTTTAATCATACAAACCAAACACAAGACTAAAAAATAAACCTTAGATTATTTATTATAATTCCTCAATCCAAACATGACATTAATGCCTTAACTGGAAGAAAGTGTTAATTAGTTGTCATGTAAAATCAACTTGAGCTGGATTGAAGTCTACATTCATGGATGAATAAAAGTCATTCAGTAACACCAAGACTAGAAGTCTTCGAGTTTGAGTGTGATTGAACGACTCCAATACTCCATGAATGTAGACATCAATCCAGGGCATATATACATCCTATCACTCTCAAAAAAAAAAAAAAAAAAAACCTCTATCAGAAAAAAAAAAAAAAAAAAACTCAAAAATACATACTATCAAAAATAACGAAAAAATGCATGACTCCTCCCGAATAGCGGTGGTAAGTCTCCTTACTCCCTTTTGGGATCTACTTGTGTTCGAGTGTCGACATTACCCCAAAAATCTTTACAAAAATTCCCCTTCCCATATTAAAAAAATACATAAATTTGCGAAACATGTTTAAGTTTATTCCATAAGTGCGGAAGCATAATACAAAACAGTTCAATATCTCATCCAATCTCAGCCCTATTATGCACTGAATTTTTAAGGTTTTCATGGCTGACTGATCTAATTTTCGGAACAATGATTGACTGTATCATAGCCTGAAAATCTGAACAACAATTTCCCGTCATACTGATGGGATCATTGTTCCGACTTCTTCCTCAGGAGGACTAATTTTATATTTATGTATAAAGTGAATTTACAATTCTAATGTAAACTAGTAAGAATTACTTAAGAACAAAACAATTTATAGGGAAAAAGAGAAAATATATATTTGATATTTCTTATGCAAAATAATAAAATATAAAGTCTCAAACATATGAGGCAATCGATCGATATAACATATACATATTTGGAACAAAGAAACATGTGAAGCATTGACAATAATTCATAAATTAGAGACGATATAAAATAAAGTTTATAATTTTAAAAACAATTGAAAAACAACATATAAATTGAAAAACAACATATTAATTCATATTTTATGAAAAAATAACATTTCGTTATTTTTATAATTTTTGCAATTATTAATTTATGATATGAAGAGTACATATTACATAAACATATATAAGAATTTTAATAAAAAAGTAATATCTTATTATTAATTTATCATGTTGGCCCCAATTAGGGTGCATGCAAGCTGGAGCATTTACTTAAAAAAAATTACTTGTCATGCGATTTCAACAATCATTTAAATAATTAAATTTATCGTTTGTAATGCTTCATTCAAAAAGGAAAGAAATATGTAATGCATTAATTATTTTAGGACAATGTAGAACGAAGCTTCCTTAGCAAGGGAAGGTTTACCCGGCTCGGTCAAGGTTACTTTAATAAATTTAAAATTTTGAATTTGAAACGACGTCAGTAATTATGAATTTGAAATGTTTCGATATTGTTAAAAAATATCTTAAAATTGAAGATGATGGATTTAAGATATATGAATTTCAAAATTAACCGAACACTTTAAATAGATTTATATTAAGGATTTGAAATCCAAATCCGTCATATTATTACACCCAAATAGAGTCTAAAATAATCAGGGTAGTTAGATATGATCTTTTGGGCAAAGGTCATATACGAATTTCTCCATGAAAGGAAAATTTTATATGGTAATTAATTTGATGCACATGAGACTCTGGCCCAATCAGGTAGTTAAAGCTTATTATATTCTTTGAACTGACTTGATTTTAAAGTCTGGACATTGATTCAAAAATATTTATAAATACCATATCACATGTAATAAAAATCGATGCGCATATATAGACAGAATCTCTGAAAATCATCAGAACGTACATCTCATAGTATTAATAAGAGATATTGAAAAAATAAAACGTTGTATTATACGAAACAGTGAATGTAAATTTACGTATAAGTTGTTGACAAATATCGTTAATTAATATTTTCCAAAGAACTTCATCATTGTCAATTCTTGGGAGCTATTCGAATCGTTAGCTAAAGATATAAGCTATCGTGCACAGATTCTTCTAAAAATCATCCGATGTAATGTTGAGTATTTTCAGTACACCGACACACATCATATACGTAGAGGATACACCACATGACGTATCTTTAATTTTTTTAAAAAAATAAATTCATACCGAAAAGAACACTTTTGGGAGTTAACTGTAAAATTTAAAAAGTTTTTGATTAAAATGAAATTTAAACGTATTTTGTTAAATTTTATGTTAATTGAAGTAATATATATTTTGTGTTAACATGAGTGAATTTATTCATACGCTTTTTGAATTTGCTAATAATATTTTTGTTTCATTTACATGATTTTAGAACTTAAAAAATGTGACTTTTAGTATTTTGTAATATAATATATATAAAAATATATTAATACACTTACACAATGTGCCACTATGTGTGATATCCTAAAAATTTGAAAATATGTGTCGGTGTGCGTGTTGTGTCATGTCGTGCCCGTGACGTCGTGTTAGTCCGTGCATATTATGACATAGGTAACGATAAACTACGGGTAAATTCTCTCGAGCGGAACAAAGTTTTAAGGATAGGATAAATGGTAGGGTGAATTCATTCTATTTAAGAAAGGGAAGCATCAGCCATTTATCACTTCATTGCACTCATTTATGTCATTCCAGACTAGTCTGAACATGGCACAATCCAAACAGAAGGCTCATGAGGCCTGAGGGTTTGAGGAAGAAAACAAATTAGAATCTTTAACAGTGTTAAGTTTTTACCAGTTCAGTATTACAGATTCTTGTCTGCTTCCGATTGCATGTTTGCTTAAATCCCAGCTTTTGTAAATCACATTGCAAGTTTTGGTAGATGGAGAATTCAGCCAGTGACAATATGATGTCCGTGGTGTATGGGGCCAACAAACCTGTTTCAGACAAAGCCAATATTGATGAAACTATAGGTGAAGTATTTTCTTCTTTTGTAATTTCTTGAAGTCGTTAATGCATTCAAATTTTTGATTCGAGAATTTGAAATTTTCATGTTTAAATCTTTTTGTATATGTCTGTCGATGTGAATACGATGCACAATTCTTGGTTTTAGTTTGTTTCCATGTAGTTGCTGTAATACTTGAGGTTGCATGTTTTTATATTTCCATTCTTGTATGTCTCAAACGAGTCGATTCTGAGATATTGCAATTGTTTCTTGAATGAAAATGAAGTTAAGATTTCATGAAAAACTTCATATTTTTATGTGTCATTGTATGTTCTACTGAGAAATTAAGTTTTATGCAGAGGAGGAGAATGATTCTCCTATAGAAGAAGTGCGACTCACGGTATCGATAACAGATGATCCTATGCTTCCATGTTTGACATTTCGAACATGGGTTTTAGGGATAATCTCATGTGCAACATTAGGATTTCTAAACCAGTTCTTCAATTATCGCCAAAACGCCCTCTCGTTCACATCTGTTTCAGCTCAAATATTAGTCCTTCCCATTGGGAAGCTTATGGCCGCATATCTTCCGAGAAAAGAAATACACATCCCTGGAACAAAATGGTCATTTTCACTGAATCCAGGACCTTTCAACTTGAAGGAACATTGCCTGATCACCATATTTGCTAATGCCGGGGCGACGTCTGTGTATGCAGTGAACATTATAACTATTGTAAAGGCTTTTTATCACCGTAGACTCAATCCTGTTGCAGCACTATTGCTAACACAAAGTACTCAGGTGAAAATAATTTTTTACCACATACTTATTCAGTTTGTTCATTTCTTGAATCATATCTGTAACTTCATTCACTGTAGATGCTTGGATATGGCTGGGCTGGTATTTTTCGGAAATACCTTGTTGATTCTCCGTACATGTGGTGGCCTTCCAATCTTGTTCAAGTCTCCCTCTTCAGAGCATTACATGAGGTCGAAATCAGGCGAAAAGGAGGCCTCACAAGATTACAGTTCTTCATTGTTGTTCTGATTTCGAGCTTCTCGTATTATATCGTCCCAAACTATCTGTTCCCATCCATCACTGCGATTTCCTTCGTCTGTTGGATATGGAAAGATTCAGTCACAGCACAGCAACTAGGAGCCGGAATTCATGGCCTCGGAATCGGATCATTTGCCCTGGATTGGGCCACCGCAGCAAGTTTTCTTGGAAGCCCATTGGCCACTCCAGGTTTTGCTATTATTAACATGCTCGTTGGTTTCATATTAGTTGTCTACGTTGTCTTGCCAATTTCCTACTGGAACAACCTGTATGATGCTAAGCGATTCCCTATCCTTTCGTCTCATGTGTTTGATTCTAATGGAGCACCATACAACATATCAGCAATTCTTATTGAGAAAACCTTTGAATTCAATCGTCATGGATATGATAGTTACAGCAAGGTTAATCTGAGTATAGTTTTCGTGTTTACATACGGTTTAAGCTTCGCATCCTTGGCTGCAACTCTATCACATGTAGCACTCTTCTATGGCAGGTACCATATATTTCTCCCAATTGCTTATTTTTTTCAACTCAAGGATGCCTTTAGACTTCATTTTTTGACATCCCTTAGATTTCAGAACAATTTGGAAACAAACAAAGGCATCGTTTGAAGACAAATTCGGAGATGTGCACACTAGGTTGATGAGGAAAAACTATGACCCTGTACCTCAATGGTGGTTTCACAGTCTCCTGATTTTAGTCATTGCCATGTCGTTTTTCACCTGTGAAGGATTTAATCGACAATTACAGCTTCCTTATTGGGGAATTGTTTTAGCTTTTGCTCTGGCTTTCGTTTTCACCCTGCCTGTTGGCGTGATTGCCGCCACCACAAACCAGGCACATTTCCATTCACTGCAGGCCTCCATTTTTTTACTCGGTTTCATTTAATACTACGTTTCATTACACGAGTATTTTTTCCTCCAGGGACCAGGATTGAATGTCATATCTGAGATGATAATTGGTTTCATGTATCAAGGGAAACCTTTAGCCAATGTGGTTTTCAAAACTTATGGAACCATTAGCATGTCTCAAGCTATCACTTTCCTTTCAGATTTCAAACTAGGCCATTACATGAAAATCCCTCCAAAATCCATGTTCCTGGTTCAGGTACATCTTGTAAACATACTTCTTTTTTTTCTACCCAATACTAAAATGAACTAACTTCAAATTCATGTTCTTGAATAAAGTTATCAGGAACATTTGTTACCTCCTTGGTATACTTTGGCACGGCCTGGTGGCTCCTCACAACAGTAGAACACATCTGTGATCCATCAAAACTCCCCCAAGGAAGCCCCTGGACATGCCCTGGAGACGATGTTTTCTACAATGCTTCCATAATCTGGGGGGTCGTTGGCCCTCTCCGTATGTTCGGGAATCTCGGGATGTACCCTCGGATGAACTACTTTTTCCTCTTTGGACTTCTTGCACCAGTACCAGCCTGGTACCTTGCACGAAGATACCCTGAAAAGAAGTGGATCCAACTTATCAACATTCCAATTCTTATATCAGGGGCAGGGGGTTTGCCGCTAGCTAAAGTTGTCAACTACATGTGCTGGTTCAGTGTGGGGCTATTCTTCAACTTTTATGTGTACCGGAGATACAAGGGGTGGTGGGCGAGGCATAATTACATTCTGTCCGCTGGTTTGGAAGCCGGGGTTGCGTTTATGGCTGCGTTATGTTACTTTACTTTGCAGTTTGGAGGTATCAATGGACCGAGCTGGTGGGGGTTGGAGGTGGACGATCACTGTCCGTTGGCTAAGTGTCCAACAGCGCCTGGAATAGAAGTTGAAGGGTGCCCTGTTTTCCATTGATATCGTGCTACAAGGAAAGGCCAACAAGAATCCATGGCTGAATTATCTGTACTTGTCATGATTAAAATCGCAGCTTAAAGAAATCATAACTTAAATTAATGAATATAGTATGCAAATGAGGCTTTAGACAATTAGTTTTTCATGCACGTGGGCGGATGAAAAAGAAACGATCCAGCATGTATCCGCTTACCTTAGTCCCTTCTCTGCATCCGCTTCTTCCACCGCCGCCACCCCCGTTCACCTTTCGCGGCCATCACCTCACTCCCCATTATGGTCCTCAGTCCTCACTATAACCACCACCACCATAAATTTCCCTTCCTACTTTTTTCAAGTTTTAATATTGATTTACCATCCAAAATAAATTCCTTACAAGTTAAAATTTAACTCAACGGATTCAAATTAGAAACGCATAATCAAACTATCTTTTGGCAAACGGGTAGGCTTCTTTTCTTTACGGGGTTTCTTGCAACGAACCATAATGTTTTCCAAACAAACAATTTACACAATGTGATTTAAAAATAGACAGTTTACCATATATGATTTATGAATATAAGTAAAACATTCGACCACATATGATGTGTGAGAAGGGCAATGTTTTATATTTGCAAACCACGGTGGGGTAAAGTGGTTATATACAATTGACATGAGGTAAAGTTCATATTAGCAATATCATATACGATAAAATGTCTAATAACGATATTAATGGAGTAAATTGCCACTAATCCTTTCTTTATGAGTTGGAATCGTTATTACAAGCTCATAAAACAAAATGCGAAAAAACTGATGTCGACAAAAAATATATAAATCTCATGTCTAGCTTCCTAATATACTATTAACTCTTAATTTAACTAGATGATATTGAACAATAGTTATGAGTTTTAATTTAAAAGGAAGCTATCCTTATATTTTCTCCAACAGTATGTATGGGAAAACGTGACAATTAATATACCTCTATGTTTGGATGGTAAAAATTATACATGTATGCTATTTTTTTTTTTTTTTTTACTTTTCTATGGTAGATCTTATATGTGAAAATAGTCTGTTTGGCACCACGCAAGGTGCAGTGCCAGAGACTAAATTATCTGGGGAAAATGTAAAAAAAAAAATTTAAAAAGAAGGCTAAGGCATCTGGAAAAGAAGTAAAAAAAAAACCCTTTGTTAATGGATCCAAATATCCCTGTAAAATATTAAAATCAGACTCGTTCAACTGAAAACAAAGAAAATTGAAAATGACATAAAAACAAATAAAAAAAAATTTACAATATTTAATGAAAATGACGTTAAAAACAAAACGATTCCCAATATTTTAAGAAGACATCCGATCCAATATTTTAAAAAAGGGATGTGGCCCAATAAATTTGAACAACCAAACCCAACAAAAAACAAAAAAAAAGTCTATAAAAAAGAAAAACACAAAAAAAAAATTAAAAAAGAAGGCTTCCAACCGTTCGGCACTTATCATATAGACTAGTTACTTTGGCATCACGTCAGACGTAGTGTCAGTTGTCTATTGTTGGATAGTCGTTTTCCATATGTGAATCCCGCAAATTCAAATGCAGACGCTTTTCATGCAGTGACACTTGCTTATAACATTTCATATGTGTGCTTTTTCTACAAGTTATAGTGACGTTTTCGCAAGTGCTACATTCTACAATATATAAAGTGTCACAATAAATATCTCATGTGACGTTTATCGTCATTTAAGAGTTCAATAACAAACTTAGCTAACTCATTTAAGGACATAATAAAACGTCACCAAACGTTGACATTGTAACGTTCACAATATTAACGTAAAGTATCACTATATATCTAACACAATACAGCTAATTACATCACAATAATTTAAAGCTGTTTGTTTTCTTCATTTTTCTTGCTTATAAATATAAAAACAAATAAAACAACAGCAAATATATGTGATGTCATATGATATATTGACCTCCTCGGGTAAAATTCCTCAAGGGCCGAACAAGCCATATACCGAACAGAGGGCACCGAACGGAAAGCACCGAGCAGGGTTTTTACCAAACAGCTGCTAACCCTCCTCGGTTTTCTGGTCAAAGATTAGCGGAAGACCCGGAGTAACTAGCAAATTAACCGGCGTGAATGAACGTGCAATAATGGGGCGCGGATTTCTCGGACGCGTTGGGCTCCAGTTAAGCCACGATCAGAGGACATCGTGTTCCGGATCTCCCGCGAGCCAATCACTGGGAACAGTCCTATAAATACCCGCGGATGTCATCATAGTAGGGGTTGGATTTTTCTGGGCAAAAAGACTCCGAAGAGAGCAAATTGATGTCTGTTCGGTCTTTTCTGTTATTTCTATAAGAAATTTGTGTAAGTCATTGAGCAATTATTATATGTGTCCAGAGAGTCTTGTAAATCATCAATATTTTATAGTGAAGTTTTATACTGGACTAGGTCCCGTGGTTTTTCTCTCAATTTGAGGGTTTTCCACGTAAAAATCTTGGTGTGTTTATCGTTATTTTTCTTTAACACCTTATTCTACCTTAAATTCGAAAATCACGGATCACATCAATATGCATTAAACTAAAATCATGTAACTTGTTACAAAAACTCTTATCACATGTTAAAGCATAAATTACAAAAATATAAATAAAACAAAAATCAAATTGGATCAAAAGGCTTCAAAGCTGTGAAAGTCATTACAAAAAAATAAACAAAGTTTTTGACAACATGCAAATTAAAGCTAATATTGTCTTTCTGGTAAACTTTCTGCAATAGTTTATTTACCATGCTTCATCCATTACAATCTACACAAATCATATAAAGGTCATAGAAATCAAATTGACACCATGCAAACGATTGAAAATAACTATATCTGAGTGCTCCGAAGAACAGAATCACTAAAGATCATTTTCAACCTAGGAACAAAGTGAAAAAATATTACCCGTAAGCAAAATTGTTTGATTGCATTATAATGAATCATTTCCCATCTCCAATATAAAGCTTGAATTTATCAAGTTTCTTCTTTCAGGTAAAACGTAGATGTATAAAACTGCTAGCAACCATTCAATATACCATTGTACCACTTATTCATAACGTAAATTTCGATATATTGCTTTCGGAACACTTGATTAATGACCCCACGTGCATTCATTATCATGTGATAAATTAATGTGAAAAAACAATGCCCACATTCTTTCATTATCTTGTGAAAAGTTAATCTGAGAAAAAAATAACTGTAACTTCAATAAAACTTAAACAAGTATTGGTCAAGAGTGTAAATATAACTGCAGAAGTTCGAATCTTAAGGTCATGAAATCACAACTCAGTATGCATCTTCCATCCTTTGCAAACTTTTTATCTGAAATTGAAGCGATTATCTCAGTGAAAAATGTCCTTGAGCCAGGTGTTCCTCAAATCTGAAAAATCTGTTCAGGAATGGAACACTAATATCTGAGCCAAGAACAGTTATTTATGAGTAACGAATCAAAGTTGAGGAACACTATTCTGAAAAGGCCTTCAAAATTATCCAAAATCCAATATTTTCTCCGATGAGTTATTATTAAATAATACAACAAAGCAAGCAAAGTTATCAGAATCGATCCATCAGGTTGGATAAAAACAAATACTACTCATTACTTACAGTTTAGAATGTGAATCGCATATGGCAGATTGCCGTTAATCAAGAAGACAAATTGATCGTTTTGAACTATACTGTAAGCTATTATGTTGCAATGAGTATGATGGAATTCTGCTGAAATTATCACACATGTCATAAAAAAACAAGTATCATTGCAACGACAAAGCAAATGGCACGACCTCTACTGACATTGCAATCACATATTACACCCATATCTTTTTCTTTAACTCAAAAGAATATAAATGAAATGTTCCATATATAAAATGTTTAGATTTAGTGATCTCATCAATGAGATGGTCATATATTAAAAAAGAACTATAGTAGCCTTATGCCCATAAGATAATACCTTTTGCACTGTGTTCCACTTCAACATAAACATTATGGTCATCAAACCTTTAAAGGAAGGAGAAGTAAACCCTCGACCAACAGTGGTTATACAAGAACTCCCAACATGTCAACATCAATTACACCGACTTCCATGGATTTTTTTTCATGCATCAAAAGTTATCAACTTTTAGAGGTTAAGATTTAATATAACTAATGTAGCTAGTAGAAATTCAAGACCTCTTGCTAATTTACAATCAGAAAGCATCGTCCACGTCAAGACCTCACTATTATACATAATTTTGAAGCAATGGATTAAAGTGAAGCTTAGTTAAGTAGTAATCAAAGTGAGGGGATGCCTCGTGGTGGAAAGGACAAGTCATAACTCAAGCAGTTGTAAGTGCACTACACAATGTTATTTAAATATTCCAGATCACAAATAAGTTTTACCAGCTTATGTGTATTCATGTAGTTTTATCATATAAGATATAATAAAACACAGTGAGGTTCAATAATACACCTTTCCAAGCTCAACGAGTCTTGCCATAGTCTCACCCTTAAGCACATCTTCCTTCTACATGTTCAACACATATCACAGGAACTGCTGAAGGTTTACAATATATGCACGAAGATTGCCAGGTTCAAAGCATTCACGGAGATATAAAAGCAAGTTGAGACCAAAATTGCATATTTGGGTCCATCAAGATTCAATTCAACAGATGAAATAGATGAAATTTCTGATTAGTTATTAATAAATATAACATCATATATTAAAAATAAACCTCACCAAACAGCCCATAATACCACATTAACTCACTATTCGTCTTGAAACAGAGGGAGAATTGAATCAAAGTTATGTCGTCTTCTCTTCTTCTCCAACGAAAATCCCACAAAAATTGGATACACACACATCTCCGTTGAAAACTTATTACCTACAACAAAACCCACTATCGATGTTATGTTGTCTTCTCTTCTTCTCCAATGAAAATTCCACAAAAATTGGATATCCAGACACCTCCACTGAAAACTTACAACCTACAACAAAACCCAGCAAGTACTATCGATAATAATAAAACCAATTACAGGCATAATATGAAGAAGAAAGCCATGGAAAAATTTCAAGAAATTATCTTGAAGCTTGCGGAAACTTGCCCAAACGCGCCGTTAAACCCAGCTTACAAAACCCTTCTCCAAGATCGATTGAACCAGTTTTTCTGTGAGTATAAAACTCCTAATCGTCCTAACAACCCTAGAGAAAGGAAGAGAATACTCGTGATGTCGACGAGAATACGACATCAAGCTTTGGTCGACGTACAAAAAATTTACCGATTACTTCTGCATCCGAAAAATGCACCTTCGGAACACCATCAACATCGAAAGGGCTCGGATAGGGATAAGTGCAGGGGAGGGGTTGATGGATGGTGAGTGGATTTCGACTGATTTGATTGACTTCAGAGTAAAAGTTGGAAGGCGAGTGAAATTAAAGACCTTGGGAAGATCACCTAAATCCTAAACTCATTCATGTGAAAAGAAGAAAAAAAGCGCGTGAGAATAGTAACTGGAGGTTACTTGTCATTCTTGGGATAAAGTAGACTCATATTAGTGATCATGGGCTTCGTCACTTATTATATTGGTTAATTAATATAATAAGGGAAAATTTTGGCCGGTAACAAAATATAAAAGATTTTTTGACCCAGTCCACCAAATTATGAACTTTTCATTTAAGCCCGATTCAGCGTAAATTACAAAATTACCCTCATCTTATTCCTTTTGCCAACGTCAAAATCTTTCTGCTCATTTTCATCGCTTCTGTTGAATCTTGTTCAAATCATCGTGCCTCATTTTCTTCAACGCTAAAAAACTTTCCGGTCATCCCTCCACCATTTTCATTGAAATCGTTCAAAGATTCCTATAAGTTTTCAAAAATTTCATCGAAATCGTACAAGTATTTTACTGTAATTTTGTCAATCCTTTCATATCACCTTCTTAGGCAAAAACCTAACAATATGGCTCAAAAATCAAAGAAGATTCCACAAACCAAACCACCAACAAACAACAAGGGAAAGAAAAAAGGTGTTCCAAAATTTGGTAATCATTAATCTAGGGTTTTCACATTTTAAACTATTTGTGTGTTACTGTAAGTGCGTGTGTCTATAATGCATGAGTACTATTGAATACCTTATTAACACCACATGAAAAAATGTTTTTAGTTTTTTATTCTAAAGTAGCCTGAGTTTATCGGTGCATGTAATTAACACGCACCGATAGACTCAGATGGTGCATGTATATTACATGCACCAACTTTTTAAAATCTTAGTCTACTGTATTAACACCGCATGGACAAATTGAGACCATTGGAACATGTTTTTAGTTTTATATGCTAAAGGGGTACATATGTGTACATACTTGGTATGTACTAATGATGCATGTAAATACACAAGCATTAATTCACAGTTGGTTTCTATTGGTGCATGTGTATAATACATGAACCGATAGAAAATACAATTGCATTTATCCAACATGTAAATAGATATACAATATTTATAAATTTAACCCTTTGTAATTGGATCAAGACCCACTACATATAAATAACAATCTTCATTTATCACTTCCAGACTACTTCTTTATTGCGTTGTTCAGAGGGGTGTGAAATCGATCAGAAGGTCATGGAACTAGATGGATGCCTCAATTTTTCTTACACCCCTGGGAATCTGAAAATTCAGATGTTAATCAGAGAGCAATATTACAAATGAGATAAATATGTATCCCGTTAGAGATGAGAAGTGACAAGCACACAGTAAAAGTCTACGCTTCCTAATAGAAATGGTTGGCTCATAGAACAGGTCACGATTCTCGACGGGGTTACTCTTGGCGGTTATTTCACTGTGAGAACATTGCTAACTAACTACGCAAAACATATCTTGTTCCACCCACACTATACGATGAATGTTATCTCTAATAACAAACATGAGTGGATATACCAAGGGCCAAGTGCCGTGACGTCTGTTTCATTTATATTTATGGGACGATTGCGGTTATTGTCACCGATTATTTTTAGATTTTTTTATAAAATAATTAAATAATTTGAATTTTTTTTATTAAAATAAAGAATCTTTTTTTAAATGTTTTGCATGGCTGCGACGGCCGATCCAATATTATAATTACACATCTGTTTTAGCATAAAACTTTACCACGGCCGATCCAATATTTCTTTTAGTGATGATAGTACATGGTGCTTTTTATGCAGTTCCATTTAAGGTATCAAGTTGAAGATTTACCTTCAAGGTCCATATGATGCAATGTCCAAGTAAACATTGGAATCGCATGGTTTAAATGCACGAGATCTAAAAAAACGAATCACGAAAAGCATCATGTCTATTTTACAGGATCGTCTCATGTTCAGCGTCCTGGAGAAGTGTCTGATACTGCATCGACACTGCACCAATACTGACATGACGGCATGGACACGACACGATATATATTTTCAAAAAATTTAGGATATACATGACTGTGACATCTCTGTATATTTTTATATATACTATACATGTACTATATTACAAAGTACTAACATTCATATTTTTTAACTTCGAAAACAATGTAAAAGCAACAAAAATCTTCAAACCAAATTCAGATGTATAAATAAATATATGTTACTGAAATCATTATATTATCACGCATACTAAAAACAAATACACACCATAATACCCCAATCCAAAAAATCTAATAATTTTAACTAAGACCCTAGAACTTAGCCTCCGAAACCATAAAATTTAATGGACGAGCACTTACCATATGTGAAATTTATGATTTACAATTGTCGAGAACAATGATTCAATGAACAGAATTGAAGGCTTGTGAATTGTGATTTTAATATTTTGAAAGGTTTAGATTATGTTTTGTTTTGATTTGTAATATTTTGGAAATGTCATTTAATCAAAACTTTTTAAATTGTGTAAAATCACCAAAAGTGTCATTTTGTGTCGGACACACTCATCAGCAGTGTCCTACACCCATGCTTGATTTTTTTAAAAAAAAAAAAATCAAGGAGCCGCCATGTGGCTTATCCTCCACGTGTCCCAGCCATGTTTGTGGATTTTAGGTGTCTTAGAAGTATCCGATACTGCACCAAGTTATTTTTAGAAATGTCCTTCCATAGTAATGATACATTCTGCTTCTGTAAATGTTGTGAACACTGAATTGGATATAGCGTATTAGCCTATTAGGATATAATTAGACAATTGTTTGGTATGAATGTTTGATGATGAGCCAAAATTTGAAATATTATGTTATGACTTATGATAATAATATCACGCTTTCTTAATTTTTAAAAATATAACATTTTAATTATTTTTTTAGAATTTTCTCCCTCAGCTTTGGTTCTGCGTTCTTTGGTTAAGGTTATACGATACGTTATAAAATACTAGAAATAGTTGGTTACTTAATATTGATATAAATCGACTCATATATCGCATAATCCACGCTACTGGGACAGATTAACTTCTACTCAAAAAATCCTTAGGGACAGATTAACCATTAAATGAAAAATCTTATCCAAAAAATAGAGTAGCAAGTATTTAACCGGGAATTACAAATCAAGTAACATTATCAAACTGAAAAATATTCAGTTTGGTGAAGTTCGACATGGGTATCTTGGATGAGCCCAAGAATCCGTTAGTCCATCGCACTCAGAGGCCCACACCACCAATTTTCTCCATTAAAATTGCTCATTGGAAATGTGGTGGCAACCAACTACCGGAACACCCAACAACAAATCATGCCCCTTTTCATTTCTGGGACGTGTCTAAATAATATTCATTTTCACAAATTACCTTTTTCTAATAAATATTCAGGGAGACCTGTTTTGACTAACCACGCCGGCATGGCCCGTCTACTTTACCACCTCCACATGCAAGGGTGTGTCGAGGGAGGAGGGCAAATTCACGGTTAGGGACGGACCCAAAAAAAAATCTTGCGTGGACGAGTTTATTTTTTATATATAATATTAAGGGTTAAAAAAAATTTGGGTGCAAAAAAATTTGGGATATGCGCGCCTCCCTAGGTCTGCCCCTACACACAGTCAGGCGAGAGGAAGGGCAAATATCATCCTTCGAATAAAATTTGTTACCCTAAAAAATTGTATTTCATCTTGAATTATAAATCCGCTCTTTAACTACGTGCGTGACTTTAATTATCTTGGAAAAGGTACGTTGGTTTCCTAAACAATGATATCAAAATATAATTTTAAAATAAAACTTTGAGCAGACGATGATAGCCATCGTCATGCATATTATGAGCACAATGATGGGTACATTGACATCGAAGTTTGTGAATTATTGAAATATAATAAATAAAACTATATAAAGTTGTGTGCATTGTATTGGATTACTTAAGCTCGTATAATATCAAATTTTACCTACTTTAACAAGTTTGGATTTACTATTTATTGATTAGTAATAAATAGTAAATTACTATTCATGAAAAAATAATTAATTTTTTTAATGCACACAATTTCAAAATTTTATTTTTTCGATTTATATAGTAATTTACCTATATACTAAATTTAATATTCATTAATGTTGTAATGAATATAAATTACTATTCATTAAAAAAATATTTAAATTTTTTTTTGGAAAATTATTTTTTTTATTAAGAGATTTTTTGTTTGTTTGTGGACGTAACTCAAATGTTATTTTTTCAGTTTATATAGTAAAATGTGCATTTTTTTTTTAAAGTTAGAGTAAGTCATTTAGTTATTTTTTTTATTCAATTATCTAGCATGATTGTTTTTTTAAAAGTTTGTTAAAGTCAGAAATTTGAAATGTTATTTTCGATCAAATTAACAAACATGCTGGTACTTGGCACCGCGCCTTATGCAGTGCTAACAAAAACTGGTATTGTCACATGTAAAAAACAATTATGTAAAGTTATATTGCTCTTGTTAGTTGTTAGTGATTCATAGAAATATTCACTTGACAAAACAACGAGACTTCCACACCCACCCTTAACAAGATGTCTATATGCCAAAAAGATAAACTCACATATAAAAGGGTGGAAATATATATATGTATATATAAAATTGAATAAAATATGCTTTATATAAAGATGTTTCATATTTTCCCGTAGTAATTTACCTCGTTAGAGATCTTATAACGTATTATTCTATAAACTTGAAAATTCTTAAACTAAGTGTTACACAATGATAATTCCTTGGGTCAAAATTTCAAACTTGATACCCCTACCACTTCTTTAAAATAAGATGACAATTATCAAAGGGGACAAGTAACATCATAAATCGACTCTAAGTCGAGATAATGAAGCCACGCCCACGCGTGTGCGTGTAAGCGCACTATGAGAAAGAGTGGGAAATTATTGGTGGGATGCTTTGGCCTCCAAAACCACCAACAAAAATATATACATAACCGCCTCTCATGGGGTTATCGAGTTGATGGAGTAAGTTAGTACGGATGTTTTTTGTCATGAATTCGATTCCCCTTCAACACTTTCTCGATCAAGTCTATCGCATCGGGCTTACCTATTACGATTATTTGGCTAGCGAAGTGCAAATTCAAAATGTAGTTGCTTGCGAATTTTCCCATATAAAAAATATATATATATAACCAAATCACCAAATCTCTACTCCCAGTAGTAACGAAGCTAGGATTTTAATTTGGAGGGGTGAATTTTTTTTTTTTTTTAAAAAAATAGGGATAAGACGTAAAAGAATATTGGGGTGTAGCCACATCTCTACTGGCTCCGACCGGTCCTATCAAGATTCTCCGTCTTCAATACAATCAATCGGTAGAGGACAAGACACGTGGCCGACACCAGTTCTCACAAGAAAGTAGATTTCACTACCCTAATGGAGGAAACTATGATCAGAATAGTGGCACTGACTGTCTTTCTATTCTAATGACTCTGGGAATCATTCTCTAACATAATCTCACCCATCTAAATTCTTGAGTCTGCTCTAGTTAGCATTGCAGATTATCTGGAATTGATCAGAATGTATATCAGCTTGAATGAATAATATATGGTTAGGGCAATTTTGAGTGTGGCTCCGCCCACTCCCCTCAAATCATGGTGAATCGAGTCGAGGGTGAGCATGAGTCAGAGACAAACATGGACGATTACTCATCTCAAATTACTGTTTTAAAAAAATTAATGAAGGTTAGCCCATCTCGAATTACCCGAAGGACTTTATAAAGATGTAAGCTTTATCCACAAGAACACATTAATGCAATCATTATTAAATTTTTTAGTTCTTTCCTACTTTTCGTGTGGTATCTCGAAAAAAGGTTGCAATGCTTATCTTTTGAAATTAAAAAAATTAATTTTTTTGGCACAACTTTTTAATAATATAACACTAATCACTTTCAGAGTATTTTAATTGTTAAGTCATCCGTTCTAAAAAAAAAATTAAGCCTCTGAGGATTGAAATCTAAATGGCCCCACTTCTTGGAAAAACACTTTTCAAGAAATGGTAGGGCTTGACCACTTGCATTGCATGCTAGGGCGACTGCCCGCTTGGTTCAATCCATATTCTTGATAGATACCGATACTTTTTTTTTTCCCTACATTCAAGTATGTTATCATTAGCTTCACTTTGATGCATTACAATGTTGACTAATCCCACAAGTAATAAATCTCCGCACATTTGTGTCATATGTTTTAAGTGGTAGGCCTTTCTTGGTTCCAACCAAGAAGACCCAATAAATAAATAGCCACGCTTCCCTGATTTCTTCTTCCTCCTCGTCCTTTATCGAGTTTGTTCACAGTGCGTGACATACTAGAAGGAGCTGTCGTTTAGTATTGAGCTCGAAAAAACTTCACTTTGTGGTAAGTTTGGACTGTTTGGTGTAGTATTCCAATGCTGATTTTGATGAACTGCAAAAGCTGAAGACACTTTATATGTATTTTTATGTAATGTTTTTTCTCTACTTAAAAGTAAATATGGTCATGAAGATACTTTTATGACACAATTCCAATAGAGTATGGGTAAAGGAAAATTCCCAAAACACTGTATTGGAAATTTGTTGAGTATAGTTGTCAATGTTCAAAATCTGGCACCAAATTTGGCTAAAATTCCATATATATGTAAGGCTATTGAAACATGGTGCTTTACTTTGCTTCACAGTTTTCTGCTCCAAATGTGAGGTTTTCATAGATAGTGCTTGGCTTCTTTACATAGTTTTCATGTTTTATTCTGTTCCCTTGATATGTGGAAAAGTAATGCATCAAAACTGATAATGCACCATGAGTTATAATTATGTGGTCTTTATGTAAAGATTCCAAGTACCCGCAGGACTAAAGGCGACAAAAGTTCATGCAGTCAATAGGCTGTGGTTTGAATATGTCTCGGCGTGTAGCGATTTTCCCGGATTAGGATCTTCATGAAAATTACTTGTTCTAACCGGCCCGCGTGCAAATACGTGCCGAATCATTGTGGCGTGAGTTTGATCCTATAGAATTCTTGAAGTATATGTTTTCTTCTAATTTTTCTTGTGATGCAGATCAGAGGAAGTAACTGTTCTATTTAACTTCTTTCTTGATACTCAATGAATGGTGAAAATATGGTTTTATTTTGTTTCTGTTCTTAATAACAAAGTCTCCAAGAAAAAAAATCATTTTAACGGGTTTTACTTTCTGCATGTGTATGCTTTGAGATATTAATTTTTCTTTGAAGGGATAGGTACAAGTTCTATGAGTTTTGGACTGAAAATTTCATTGCAAACGCGTAAAAATCGTTACAAAAATGAAGTTTATGAAACTGGGGAACCGGCTAGACACCTTCATCACAGAGGAGGCGACAAGGTAATGAAGATATTCCTACTGCATTTGCTGTGCTGATCAAGATAATAAGGTGACACTCAACTGTGAACCGAAATTTTCAGGACCATTATATCTGATGTATCAAGAGACCTTGCCATTCAAATAAATAATATCAGCTATCTTCTCCACAAGGTAACTTTTGTTGCTGGTAAAATGTAGACCATTCAAAACTAATAAAGATCACTCATATAATACTTGATTCTGGCACGCCTAGCTACAGTATCATCTTCTTCCAAAGTGTGGGCTACTGCAACGACTCATCTCAGAGTCGGAAGATTCGAGTAATGTCACTTTGAACCTACACGACATTCCAGGAGGAGAGGAGGCTTTTGAGCTGTGTGCCAAGTTTTGCTATGGGATCACAATTAACCTCAGTGCCCGCAATTTTGTATCAGCCCTTTGTGCTGCCAAGTACCTTGGAATGACCGAAAAAGTAGAAAATGGGAACTTTGTCATGAAATTGGAGGCTTTTCTTTCATCTTGCATTCTTGAGGGCTGGAAGGACTCAGTCGTGACTCTGCAAAATACTCGAGGAATATACGAGTGGGCAGAAAGTCTTGGTATAGTTCGCCAATGCATTGAATCGATTGTTGACAAGATACTAACACATCCACACAAGGTAAGAATCGGTTATTAGTATCTGGTGTGTCTATGCATAAAATCTTGATTTGAACAAAAGCCCTCTTCAGGTTTCATGGTCTTATACATATACCAGACCGGGATACGAGAAAAACCGGCGGGAATCAGTGCCAAAGGATTGGTGGACAGAGGACATATCTTTCCTTGATCTAGACATGTTCAGATGCATACTTATGGCTATAAAATCAACAAATATGTTACAGCCACAGCTAATTGGCGAGGCTTTGCACGTCTATGCGTGTCGGTGGCTACCAAACATCACCAATACAAGATTGAACGAAGGGTCGACTTCTCGAGTAGAAGATCAAGAGTCTCCATATAGGAAGCAGAGAATTCTTGAGACCATTGTCAGCCTGATTCCAGCAGATAAAGGGTCTGTCTCGGTTAAGTTCTTGCTAAGACTTGTTAGCATCTCAAATTCTCTTGGAGTGTCTCCAGTGACAAAAGCAGAACTTTTGAGGCTTTCGGGTGTGCAACTTGAGGATGCAGCGTTGGATGACTTGCTGCTCCCAAATGGAGCCTCTAATGATCAAACTTCGCATGACGTTGATTTGGTTAAGATGGTGTTAGAGAGTTTCTTGAGGCAATGGAAAAGACAAACTCCTACAGATGAGAGCCAGTCTATAAGATCGATTAATAACGTCGGGAAGCTCATTGATTCGTACCTGCTAGTGGTTTCAATGGATGCCAACATGTCGGTTGAGAAAGTGGTGTCTTTAGCCGAAACACTTGCCAGGAATTGCACGCCTCGATCACAATAATCTGTACAAGGCAATCAACATTTATCTCAAGGTATTGTTCTAATACTGTGATGAAGTAAAACTCAAGTATTTTCAACTATACGGCAGCTTAAATGTCACGTTGCGATATTACACTATATAAAATGATTATAACAGATTGTGATTTCCTAACATTCCACCACTTAATAATTATGGATTCGTGGCTTGGACCATAATCAAATTCTAATACCAAGAGTCCATCAATGTACCAAAAACTATAGTAATAATAAAACTCAAATATTTTCAATCATAGGGTCAATATTATCATTTGATATATACACTTCTAGCCACACTATTGTCAATTATTATTCCCCTACGTTTCTCAATTTAAATATGTAGAAGCATTTCCTAATCTTCTGCATTATAATTTCAAGTGTTCATTTGATAAATTTTCGCTTATACACTTGATAACAGGAGCATCCTGATCTGAGCAAAACGGATAAGAAACACCTCTGTCGGATTCTTGATTGCCAAAAATTGTCGCCGGAAGTACGTGCACATGCAGCGAAAAACGATCTATTGCCTTTGAGAACTGTGGTACAACTACTCTTCTTCGAGCAAGAGAAAGGCAACACTAAAACAAATATAAAACACACATCATCAGATCAAATTAGAGGCATGAAACAAAACTTAGTTGTCAAAGATGACATGAACAAATTAAAATTAAGTACAGATGATCGTCAGTCAGGCAAAGCAAAGGGTGGTAGAAGTTCTGCTGTTAAGTTGCAAATAAGACCAGAACTAAGCTTTAAAATAAGGGAAAGTGTGGTACAAGAAATGAGAAAGGGAAGGGAAATTAGAGATGAAGGGATTTCTGAAATTCAGCAGTCAAATTCGAATCCTCGTGACAAAGCTCCAGAAAGAAGTGTCTCAGGGAAAACTCACAGAAGCAAAGCCAGAGAACGATAGCATACAAGAATCAGTGTCCTGCATTGCAGTCGAAAAAATTCCAGTAAGATGAGTCTCAAAGCCAACTTCAAACAAAGACAGAGAAACATAGCACACCAAGAATCTATATACTTCATGTTAATAAATTTATCGTGCAACAGGCAGGAGTGATCATTCTGAGTTCTGCTTCTGAAATTGTAAACAAAAGCACATGTTACCCATTTATGTATAAACTATTCATAATTCTTGTTAATTCTCGACCGTGATATTCATGATATTTTCTTGGGAATTTGAGTGAGTGTCGCAAAAGAAAGACAATACAAACCATCAAACAGCTACTATGATCGGATTATTATTGGTTTCCCATGTGGCATTACCCAAATATTAGATCAATGACTCATATCTATCAATATCTCACTTTTCATGTGGGGCAAGATACAATATTAAACATGGGCCATGGGATTCATGGCTAGCCAAGATGTCTGTCTTTCCCAAGTCCAGTGCCTATAAACAAAGCCCCTATTCCCTATAAAAATCCATTGACAAAACAATAGGTGTAGGGATGTAGATAGGATGGGTTCGGTGGATTTTACTATTATATAAGTCCTATTCAATTTTACCCAGCAAAAAAAAAAAAAGTCCTATTCAATTTTGTCAATTTTTAAATATGCTCAATTCTTTGAATATTCAAACTGAATGATGTTATGTTTCTAAAAAAAATATGAATATTGTTACGGTTTATTTCTCTTTTTAAATTTATTTTATTTAAAATATAACTTAAATATACGATTCTTTTATGGTTAAATAAATGTTGACGTCATATGATAATACGTAACTTCGGGTAAAATCCAAGTTGTCCCGATTTTCCCGGAATAAGTTGTACGCGTCAGTGCCGAACAAGGCAATACCGAGCCGAGCAGGTGCCTCCTCGGCTCCACGTGGTCACACAGTTAAGGAAGACCCGCGTGCAACTGTTATTCAAACACGGAGAGTTGAACGTGCATTAATGGTGAGTAATGTGTGCAGATCTCTCGGACACGTTGTCAGCTAATCGTGCGGGACATTCATTGTTGCTGCCCTTAAGGACACTGCCCTCAGGGCATCATCCACCATCCATTTGGAATCTTTTTTTTCTTTTTTAAAAAAAGATTCTAAATGAATGGTGGTGATGCCCCTAAGGGCACTACCCAAAAGATTCTAAATTAATGGTGATGATGCCCCTAAGGGCACTACCCTTATGGGTATCATCAAACAAACCTCGTGCGGGGTTGGACAGATCGTGCTTTGTTTCCCGATCCTCTATCCCATCCTATCCTGGATTCCTGCCGGCATCAAGTTCTTGAATGGTATCCATGCCTCTATTGTGGGGTTTGTTTGATGCTGGCATCAAGGGCACCGCCCCTAATGCCAGCATCAACATTTCCCTATTGTGGTATCCGTCCATTTATGTAGCCCAACATAATGACAAAATTTCCAAAACATTCCCCTTGAAACCAAGATTATCTTCGGCTAAGCGTAGCACAAACCTGCACCTGATTTGGTCATATTTCAGATTTATGAAGCAATCTATGTCATGGTTGTATCCTTGTTGCGACCCATCGATCATTTAGCCATCAAGACTACCTCTTCTGCCACATCTCGAGTATTTTCTCTTCGTCACATGTCTTCATGTGGGAAGCCGATCGCCTTACTAGTCATTGATCGCCGAAATCTCTATCGAGAAAGCACATCCAATGGAAAGGGCTAAAGGAAGGAGTGAAGATTCTCGGAGACCGAATAAGTGAGAACACCCACACTTCAAACAAGATCCAACCACCAGTTTGACATGAGAATACCGGTTCATGTATTCCATGTGGGCTATGTATCTGGAGCTTTAACTAGGTTTATTATACATGAATTTGAAGAATTTATTGCAAGAGCAATCGAACATGCTATCCATATGAAGTCAGTTGAGGGTGTGAAGAGAGGAATGTTCCACTGAATCTAGATGACTCAGGGCAGATAAATGTATTAGAACGGGTGAAATTGTTGTCAGCATGGAGGATAAAAGATGGACTAGCAACACAAGAATGGATTTGCGGTGTGGGGAGTTAGGATTACCATGACACTATCATGGATAAAAGATGGGCCAAGCATTTGCACGCCTACAGGCTATAGATTATTTTGCATTACATTCATTACATATTTCAGTTTTTGAAATAATTAATTACTCCGTTACTGTTTATTCGTCATGATTTGGAAACCGTAGAGTTTCACTTAATTGGGAGGTATTTGACCATCATGTAGCATAAGAATGCATACTTCCTATTGTGGCATACCTGTGGCCGAATATAGCTTTCAGACAGCATTTACTGCTACAATTCGAATGACTTTCTTGATATGCTCCTTTCCCAGTCAATGTCCATTTAGAGGAACGTATGAAGAGAGCTAAGCCGATAACCCTATCTAAACTTTGTCCTTTACGAACTAACAAAGATACAAACATTACAAAATTCAACTAATGCAATGAAAATTGAATTCGAACAGATGCTACAAGGGACAAAAGGAGTTCTCACAAACGGCAGGAAACAGCTGTATAATAACTGATAAAATCTGAAGGTTCACCACCTCCTTCAAGGAGAGGATTTCTAAAACTAATTCCAATTTCCAACATTCTAGTTACTAGAAAGCAACAATACCGAATCAGGTACGTAATTTCAGAATCTACAAATAAAAAATGACCAATGTGATGCGAGTAACATGCACCATAATGAACTACATGCTGGTACCTGATACCTTTTCCATCTGATTGTCTTTACCAACAGATAAACCCGACGAATTATCAATCTTCTCGTTCGTCAAGAACAGTGAATAAGGCAGCTGCTGGTAAGAAGCTTGACTTTGGTACAGAATGGGAAAGAATCATTCCTTGCTCAGCAAATGCTAAACCAGTGTTCATCCGTTGCTTTTTCCCTGATCTTTCACTTGGCCTCTCAACTGAAGAACTCACAGAACAAGTGGAATCTGGGGCTAGAGGCTCGTGATTGGAGAAGGATTCATTGACAGAGAGGCTCTTGGCTGGAGAATGTTCTTTGACAGCCTTGTTCAGAAATGGTGACTCGGATACTGGAGCAGGGTAAAAATTAATATAATTCCCGCTCTCTGTTAAAAAAGAATATATAAATACATCTATGTAAATGCTTACTCTTTGTAAAATAAATTATTTTTATAATTTTATATGAGTAACTTGCCAACAAATAATATAATCGAATATAATATATTTTTTAGTGTTATAAAAATTAATAAATTATATTAGTATCGTAATACATACCAACATATTTACATAGTTATTTTATAACTCAGTCAGTTTAACTTATTCAACATAATATCGGAATAACTCAATTCAATTTGATATTTTATGAAAATCAAACAAATATAATTTCGGAATAATTATTGTTTGGATATTGTAGCAGATGGACAAGTGTTGTAGTTATTAGAACGGAGCGGCTCGGTAGACTTACATTCAGAGATGATAGGAGAGGCAAAATCGTTTTGTTGAACGGTAGAAATATTTTTGAAAAATATACAGTGAAAAATAAATCTATAGCAACCTTATATTATTTTATCATTTGCTATTTTCCGGTTATCTTGATGCTTCCTTTCGGACATTACCTTTGTAACACCGTCACCATTGATATAAAATATTAAGAAATCAACAGCGGATCTACAACATAAAAAATCCGTTAATACGAGTAATGAACCACTGTAATTTGTAAAACATTATATATTCCTCCATATGTGCTTGTTTCTTACATGTTCCGGGTCATGAAAAATATCATGGCTTCTTCTTTGCTTTAAATAGTAAAAAAATTAAATGTAATTTAGCCACTTAACTCTATAAAATGGCAATAATGAAACATGAATGTGCATAAACGAATTCGTTCTTGATGTTAAACCATATTTGATTACAGATTGAGATAAATAAGCTGTCATTTGTTTCTGTCAAATACCCAGAATAGAAATGACCCAAAAGCTTGAATCAGATCATGAATGGCAACCCAACAATACCACAAATTAAGACATTTTTATACAATCCCATGTGAATTAACGTGCTGTCCCATATGCAAATCCGGGGTATAGACATCTGATTCACCCCAAATGAATGTTGCATCTGTTGTGTCCTTATTTGGCACTCCTCGTTTTCCCCCGGATGAAGACCTTTCTATCGGCATTCCCACCGGACTCTCATGAGACGTAAGGCAACTTTCCGTAGAACAATCAGCATGTTGAGGATGAAACTTGGGAGACAATTCAGCCGGGAAATGAGCTTGAAACTCCTCTGCAGATTGTAATGGATATGGTTCGAGTGGATTTATGGGGGTCAGGTTTGCCCCTTTTCCTTGATAACCATCTCCATCATCATTTGTTCCTGCAGATCCAAGAATTTGATCTGCAAGCATTTTGCAGGCTCTTTCCAACATAGCCATGTACCTTCTCTCCGCATCTTGACGAATCTGCAAATGCTTTTCAGCCTGTGCAGAAAATTGACTGTTCAGAAGGGTTTGAGTTCTGAATTTCAAAATTTTCTACTTTAGATATAATATCATGTAAAAATATGTTGAATAACTCAGTTTTTAAATAATATACATAGTGTTTTAATTTACAAAAAAGTATTATATTGTATTGGGAGATAATAAAATGACAGAATTATTAATGAAAAAGATTAAAAAAGTTGAATATAAAATTATCACTTTATGGGAGAATGTGATATGGGCTGAACTGAATATTTGGAAATAAGTTGAATCAAGGTGAAAGCCATTTGTTGTAATTTTCAAAAAATAAATAAATAAATAATTTTTCAAGACAAAAAACAAAAAGGTCCTAAAAAAAGTGCAAGTCCACTTGCCAATGTATTAGTAGGCAGATTCAGAGGGGAGCTTACTTCTACTTGCAAGTGTAGTTTGCTTTGAATTTCCATTTGTGCTCTTAACGCCTGTTTGACCTCATAACCCCTAACAAAAATCCAATCTTGAAACAGTTGCTGGACTTTTAATTCAATTAAGTAAAGCAACATGCACATTTTACAGGCTGCTAGCTGCCTAAGCAAGAACACAGACTCTTACTCATTCGTGTCAGATGCTTGCAAGTTTTGAGGAGAATCAGTGGCACGAGGGCTATCCAGATGGTATGAACCTGAAAACACCACCATTTGATAGAATAAAACGTCAGTTCTATTCAAATACCAAAATAGAATAACTCTAACCTAATAGTTAACTACACTCTTTTTTGATACAAATATCAAAATGACTTGTTCGTTTTTTACTCAATACAGACAGACTAGGGAGTCAGGAATGAACAGGGCCAGGACAGATTTAAGTCCATATGGCTTGTCATTTTGGCTGGATGCAAATATGTTTCTTTTCTTGTTTGAATATTTTCATTTTCCATCTCTTGTTTAAGATCCAAGAGTCAGTCAGGGATAGGGACTGACTTAGAAGAATGGATTGATACTGTTTACTCAATTTATTCTATCCATTTTATGGATAGACTTTGACTTGGAGGCTGTTAAAACATATAGACAAAGAGCTGGACCCACCATCTTTAGAAGCCTCACCAAATTCTTTCCCTGATTGCTTCCCTAATCGATATTTCTGCAATGATGTATGAATGTCTGGTCAAAAAAGCTAGCAAAGGAATCACAACAATGCAAACCATAGAGAACAAACAATGCAAGCTCCACCCAAAGGATAACTAAGACACAACTAAATAGAGAGAGTAAAACCTGGAGATGGCTTTTCAAATGAAATAGCGTCAATCCCTTGACACCCATAGTCCGCAATATAGCCTTTGGAGTAGCTTCTGAAACCAGTCAAGTTCTAGCAATCACTGGGTTGAAATCCATATTTAGAAACATCTTGTCTAGGACAATTCAAATCCGCATATAGAGACCATATAAAACAGAACAGGCATAACATTAAAGTTCCTCTAGATCAGGTTGATCTTTTTTTAATCTCGATCGACTTTCGACAAAACTTTCATTGTTGAAAAAAGGAACGAAAGGAGATTCCACGGCCAAAATGCTATTGCTTAGTTTTCAATTCCAAGTCACATGTTAATAAACAGAGAACTAAAACAAGTAAATCATCTCAGCCACGAGGTGAAACCTTCGCTTACAATAGAACCAAGCCCGCTAACAGATAGCTTTAATAGCATATTCTCAAGCCAATAAAAAAACCAAATTAAAACCAATAATAAGCAGATCATTCTATTACATCAACGTACATCGAGCATCATGAAGAATAACTAACTGATTAAGCGACTGATATTCAAAATGGGATACTGCACTGGGAGGACTGTAAAATATATGATGCATAAGAGTACATAAACAAGATGATAAGCATAAAATATACTGCTGGCCTTTAGCCATGAACTTACTAATTCACACACTTCAGAATAAACCAGTAATCATAATTTGATAAGCCGGCTAGCATGAGAAATGCTAATCAAATAACATACAGATCCATCCCATTCACCATAAAAAGTATACGACTATAAACGCACCCATAACCATTAAAGTCTGTACACGGCACTCATTAAACCACACTCTCTAATTTATCAATCAAACAATTCAAGAAATGGGCATCAATTAACTTGGGCACAAAAAGAAAACGAAGTGAGAAAAGAACGCTAACTGCCGGGGCCACCAAGTTGAGTAACAGCGTCGACGAATCGCTCGTGGAGTTCAGTAGTCCATCGAAGGCGTGGTTTCGGGTCGGATGTAAGGACCAGACACGGGTCCGCACCGACCCGTTGACCATAACTTACATTGCTCGATACCTGAATGTTGTCTTGATTCAAAAGAGCTTCACTAGATTGAATCAGACTCGGAAACATGGAGGAGGATTGCTAGAAAGACCTGAGCCTAGTAAAGCGAAGAGATCTAGGGAGATGGTGGAAGAAGTAAAGAACAGGATAGAAAGAAGTAAACGAAAGTCGCATTTCAAAGCATAGACGACTTTGCGCCATATCAAGTGTGACAACTGTATGGTACAGGACGGATCAAAAGAAAGAGCGTGCGTGTGAAAAAGTTGAAAGAGAACACTGTAAAAAGGGAGAACCGTACCAGAACCTCCTGCACCTGTCTGAGCATCTTCGTCTATGATTTTGTCTTTTACCCACTTCGATCATGTAAAATATTGGACAAACTTAAAATAAAATAAAATTTTGCTTACAATTGTGTATTTGTTCAAAATGATTGAAAAGATAATAATAATAATAATAAAGCATATCGAAATGAGCCGTTCATGGCCAGTTTCAATCAGGTGCCTAGGGCTATCTTAACAGGAAAATCTTTGGTACATCGAGAGTACACCAAACGCCAACACACATACATATCTATACATATATATACACATATATATACACACTATATAAGTGTTGATCTTTGGGTGCAACAGGTGCACCCAAGAATTTTCCCATCTTAACCCGTATTTACATAACTCAGTGTTATTTACATGTAATCAATTTAATTAATATACAAAATTTTAAATTTCAAAAATTGACTCTGCAACACACAAAATTACTATCTTGACACTGATTGAACAAAATTAAAGTTAATCTATCAAAGTAAGAATTGAATATGGCTCTAATATGTGTAAGCACAATACTGTCATCAAACAACTCTTTGAGAAAATAAATGAGTCAACCATTGTCATTTCACACAACTTTAATACTGTCATCAAACAACTCTTTGAGAAAATAAATGAGTCAACCATTGTCATTTCACACAACTTTGATACGCGTTAGTGTTGCACTTACCACAGATGGTGTAAGGAAAAGGGGTTAATGCACAATCCCAGTACACAAATTTTACAACAGTCACTGATTCGATTGGACTTCGTATATGAGGCATTTTCCACTCCAAAAACCGGTGCCGGAGGCCTTACTTTAGCTTATTAGCCTCAGATGCGAGCTTGCTTCAACATTTACTCTATCTTCGGAGAAAGACAGGTGTGTTTTAACAATACTAGTGATGAAAATAGTCTATTCTTTTAGCATATTATAGAAGGGAGAGCAAAAAAAGGAAGCCTCTAGTCCTTATTAGCTGGCTTGATTCTGGGAAGGTACTAAAAACTTCCTTGTGGCCATAGTATACAGGCGCACTTGCATTTCCAAACATCAAAAGCTTCCTCTTAGTGCTCATGGCCACGTGCTTGCAACCGTAGCACAATTTGGACAATCCCTTCCGGACTGGGTACAAGCCTGCTTACAAATAAGGAGAATTGGGAGTGAGTGAGTCAAAAGTTATGGATTCTGGTTTCATGTGAATGAGTAGTCGAGATCTGTATCCGGCTTCACTATGCCAAGAAGCTTCCACCCACCAAATCCTGCCATGGAAAATGCCTGAATATGAAAGGAAGAGTTAGATGGATAATAAACGTATGAGATATCGAAAGAAATTGAGTATGCCCTCAACTACCAAAAAAAAAAAAAAAAAGATTACTATAGCCAAATTCTACTCACGGAAATTTGGAAAATTGCAAGATTAACATTAAAGTTAAAAGAAAAACGAATTGAGAACGATGTTTACAAATTAATGCTAACCAAAGGGATGAGAACTTCATCAACCAAACTTGGTTACTTCAGAAAATCTTACAGCAACTATGTGGCTCGATAGCATTCACGCATGAAAGTGAAGGTCAAATAAAATTCTTAAACCCAACCAGATATCTCGTTTTCGCTGATGACAAAGGTTCCCTTAACACACATTGTTGAGGCATTGCAGATCCTACCAATTCATTTGAAAAATAGCATACATCCATATACCAGCATACTCATCAATCTTGTTTCGCAACTAACCGTCAGTCTTGTTTGTATACTACATTATTTTGTGAGTTAACAAGTAAGGAAGGGCTGTGCATCAAAGCTAATGCATGACAAAATCATGTGTTACTCCACATTATCCATTACTTAACATCATGGAGACACACAACGGTGCAACTGCATCAAGGTGTACAGACAACACCATCGATCCATGACCACACAAATAGTACTGTGAATTGAATTGAAGTTACTAAGTGATTCTAAGTTTTCAAAAGGTATCCATAAATTCTTTTACTAGTGAGACATTAGAGTCTCCATTACCAAAAGTCAGGCTTTCTTCTTTGAAAACCTGTTGTCATCGGTGTACTAGCGTTTACCATAGTTTTGTAGGACAAATTTAATATACTTGAAGAAGTGTAAATCCAGAACTTCACAAGGATGAGATTCATGGACAATTAAGAAGTAGGCATAACCTCTTCCCATGATTTTCCAGTTGCTTCCAGCAATGCAGCATTGCAAGTCTTCAGATTGATGGAGGCACCTGATAACATAGAGGCAGCTTCTTCCCAACCCTTATTATGCCCCATACACCTGCACAATATATTTGAATGAAATGCAAAACAAACTTTTCAAGAAGTTATTCTAGTACGCAGTCATCACAAGTTTCAGATTATTTTACTGGAGTGCGGTGCACTAGCGAGAAGAGTAGAGATGAACAGCCATAAAGTTCACATTAACATTGACAGCATCCTGGTTTACCAATACAATGCGGATGAAGTTGCAATCAGCGGAGCTCACATTATTGTAAGGATCTCATCTCCAGAGTATTTACAAATGGCCTGCTGAAGATGCTCGGCGGTTTGCCCATCCATTGCAGCAATTGAGTAAAAGCTTGAAATAAAATGTACTTTAGCTTCCAAGAAGCCTTGCACCCGCTCCTGCATAATTTTCAATGTCTCCCGAGTCTCTGTGCATCACTACATAAATCCAGAACAAGTAAATGAAGAATTGAAATGAGGTTCCATTTGTTCATTAGATAGAGTATATTTAGAGGCAATCCCAACCTGGACAATATAAGTTCAGGAATCCAGCCCATCTCTTCAAGTTTCTGTGAAAGTTTGATGGCATCAACTCGTCCAGATTTACTCAAAGGGACGATCATGATCTAGTCAACGAGAAATAAAATTTCATAGTATTGACATTATAACTTGTTAAGCAAAGTGCTTTGAATTTGTAGTTTGATTTTACGACAGTTTTCATCTCACGTGAATGGCTCAAAAAGATGGGGAGAACAAGCCATGCTCCTCGTGAACATTTTGCACTCTCTTGAGGAAAGCGTGACCGAAATGGAAATGTATAAATAAATAAAAAATCTAAATCTAAGAGCAATTTCAATAAAAATGCAAGTTTTGGAGCCAAAATAGATTGACACTCCCCTGCAGATTAATTTTTTTTGTCTACCCTAATATTTGTAAATCAACGGAGGTTCTAGGAAATTCAAGTCAAGGTAATCGAGCTACTTTCAAATTACACGGAACAAATTCTGATATCATCAATCACACATGTCTTTTATCCCGTGCTGCCGTACATTATCCACAATTCAAAAAAAAATTTTTTTTTTGTTAAATTATGCATCATCCAGAACTGCTCGGCACTCACTTAACCTACTGATTCCATTTCTGTTACGGAAGTACCTCTGAGCGAACGATCTTCCCAAGAACTCTTGGCGTGGCGGAGCAATATCAGACGCCGAGTGACGGCATCCGGCGGAGTCTCCAGCGAGGTTTCTCCTTCCTGCCGTATTGATTGCCAAAAATTTATGTACTGATGCCGATGATTTCCCTCTGCCTCTTGTTGTAACCAAGCAGGTTAATTGTAATGCACTAGTGGAACTGAGTGGCATCGGCACAGCGGCACTCATGGCGGACAAAAAACTAGTCAGCTAGATATCTCTGCCTCTGCGTCCCTAAAAATTCGAAAATATTCCTACAAAAAAAAAATCGAAAATATCATTCGCATTTGAACAGCGACTTTTCGTGTATTTGCAAAAAAAACTAGCACAGTGTAATTTTCAAAAATTAGTTCCCTCTTTGACACTTTACTAAAAAGAAAAAAATTACCTTAAAATATTATTCAAAATCAAAAGATATTTTAGGTCGTATCTGAATGAAATGATTTGATTTGGAGAAATTGATTTGAAAACTAATCATTTAAAATTCAATAATTTAAAATGACATATAGTATATTGTCATTTCAAATCATTCCAAAATGCAAAAGAATATGTATTGTATTGAAAAAGAATGAGAAATTTAAAATACATAATTCAATTTTGTATCAAAACATAAATGTTGGATTTGAAACGAAAAATTTAAAATCCTCATTCGCATGACCACATCGTGGAGCGAAACTCGAAAGTATAACAAGTTGGCCAAGTTGGGGGCAAATACACAAATTTAATAAAGAAAATACAAATATACAAACTGGTTTAGATTATTATATTGTTAGTATTGCGATTCATAAACACGAAAAAGTTGAATTCAAAAACTTCAGATGAATAATTAATTAATAAGAGAAAAAATACTTCAAAAACGCACGTGTTGTTAGGTTCCTAGCAAATGATAAATGAAATAGGAGCAATGTGGATCCTCGTATAATACAGAGCAAGAACTGCATTCTTGTTGTCCTAAGGTAGAATAAGGCAAATAATTGGATAATAAGCTTAAGCTGATCTCTGACTCTCATTATTCGATAATATCACGATAAAACGAGTGATTGAGGACAATCACTTCCATCCAAAATGGAAGAAGGGAAAAAATAAACTTCATACATTATTTTTTAAAACTACAATATTTTGTCATCCAATATACTTAAAATCGCCCATTGATCAAATTCATGTGTAATGGGAGTGAGCATTAAGCAGAATTTGAAGCTGTCCTAATGAATAAAAGCCACTGGCTGCCAACTTTCTTAGAAGTGTGGATGTTGGGAGGTAATAATAGAAGACTTTACCATACTTGTTTTCCACGGCAATCACACCACCAGTGTCCAAACATAGAAACTAAGGAGTGATTATGAGCTGAAATTTAATGAATCATTTGCCCAGATATTCATCAGAGAGAGAGAGAGATTGCCTAAAGAGCTGGAGTCACTTGACACTTTTACTTTCAAACGGGGAGAAACATAGAATAGGGATCCATGTACCCATTTAATTTTGGGACTATCTTTTTGTGAGGAACTTATTCGGCTAAAAAAAAGAATACAATTTACACAACTTTACCGGGTATACAAAGGGGCAAAAGGGACCAATGAATTTCTTGATGAAATTTTTGAATCCCGAGTACAATTAGCTCGCATATATTGACCGATAAAAACGTTTGGAGAAGATTGACGCATGTGTTCGACCCGACTTAATTCTCTCTATTCATTAGACTACCTCAATTCAAAATTGGGATGACAGACTTATTATTGTTGTAGTACAATTAGCTCTCAACTTCCAGACCTTGTGGGAAGCTGTTAGGATGGTTTGTGGGCACAAAAAAACAGGTACAATATGAATCTACAAGTAAAAGGATCAAATGCACAGAATTCTGGAATGGAAATGGAAACATGATTTCATAATCTGAAAATAAGAACTGTGTACTCAAACCCTAGCTAAGTGCTAGTAATTCCCTAGCCAAGGCTAGTTACCATACTCAAGAACAAACTAACTGAATGCATGACAGATACCCTTCTTCTTCCTCCCTTTTTATTTCATTCCTCTCTCTTAGCTTCTAGATCAATCTATATTACTCTCCTGTAATTATCCGGCCCATTAAATCCCTGAAGAATTACCCAGCCCATAACAGAAGCTCGGCCATGATTTATGTATTGTGGAGCTTCATTCTTCTGCATTGACTTGATGGTTGATACGATGGAGTTGAATTAAAGTTCCCCTCAGGCTGCACTCTTCCACCTGCAAAAATAAATGTCCATCATTATTTAGAGTTTCCTGGCTGTGTGATTTAGCTTTCTCGAAGTAAAACAAGACCTTTTTAAAGTTTTAGCGGATATTTTACTTGAATTTATATTTTGGAAAAAAAAAAGACATTATAGAAAGAAAACAGTTATAAATAGAAATGGATTTTTTTTCCATTTGAGGAAGGTAAGAATTTCATAGCCCCTGTATAACCTTGAGGAGCCTACTGATTTTTTAAGAATATACATACCTGTGATTTACTTGTTTTGGCAAGCAGATCCCCGCATTCTTCAATATGAACTCTTTCTCCGCCAACCATCCTGGCTAATTCTGAACTTGAGCCATCCATTTCTACAGCCTGCGGTGAGAGAACATGTTTTAATATCGAAATCTCGTAGGAAAACACAACATACTGAAATCTCGTAGGAATACACAACATACTGAAATCTCGTAGGAATACACAACATACTGCTCTTTTAACATATTTTAGCTTTTCCCTATTTACTTTTCCATCAAACACATTCCTGGCTACTTTCATTCATGCTTTATGCTCATTGAACATTAGGCTATTTGCTTACTCCATGATTAACCAGGAGGATTCTCCTACTTCAATAGGAACACTGAGATTGGAGATATTCTAATAGCCTCAGTTATATTATTTGAAGGATGAACAGATCTTACTTTTTGATTAAACCTCTGAATATGAGAACCTATCGATTCAACAACTTTACAAGCGGAACTCATAGCATTTACTAGCTCTCCAATATCAGCCTGAAAAGATTACTTCATAGCTTAGTCCATATAGAAGCATCAAATACAAGAAAGAATGACAATTAGTGACGTGAAAACACCGAAACTAAATCTCTCACCCGCACTCCATTACTAACTGGAAGTCTGGCTGATGAACTGAGCAATGCATTTGTTATGCCTGACAGAGAAGTGGTATAATCCTCTTCCGTTGTAGACCATTCATCAAGATATGGCATCTAAATCAGGATTACAGGTGCATATAAATATTTTAATGGAACTCTTGGTAATGCTGTTCAAAAATGAATCAAGCAGCTAGAAGATCGTCATCATAGTGGCTTTTTTATTTGTTGGGTGTAAGAAAGCCAATCATGATCACCAATGAACATCGTGAGCTGGAAATTTGCGAAAGAAAGGTTTTCTAAATGTACCTTGGATACAAAATTTGAAGAAAAAAAATTTGCTAAACAATGCTAACATTAAATCTTTTACAGTATTAAATGTTCACTTTGATGACAGCACCAAAATTGTTAAACTTTTTCCCTTACTTGAGCTTCGGTAATCGTTGTCAAAGTTTGTATTCCTCTCAATACTGCAAGTTCGTTACGTTTCCTTTGCACATCAACACGTTTCTCTGATATCTTGCACCCAAGTGAATAGAGATTTTTCTGAATAAGAAAGAAAAGATAACTGATCAGCAAAATAATATTGATTCAGAATTGTCAGTATTTCCATGTTGTGAAGGGAATTCAAATAATTCTCAAAATAAGGGGTCAATGTATTACAGGATGGAATAAAAATGGTATATAAACCCCAACTCCAAATGATTAAAATGAAAATTTGATTTAGTAGTTAGCACCTAGAGAATAGAAGGAACCAAATTGGGAACTCAATATGCATGAGCATGTACCCCAAGAACATGAACTAGACATAAACCACTGATTTCATCCGAAGCAGGGGAAACAACATATGGCAGTCAAAAATTTCTATCACATATAATTTTTCGATCAGATTTAGTTACTTACTCAGATGAAACCATATTATAAAATAATACGTCTACATAAAAATACAAGTAGGGAACATACCTCAGCTTCCTGTTGTTGAGCATGAATAGCGGCCTCTGCTTTTGCATTTGCCAATCGCCACTGCAGATAATGGTTATTTAACATCTTGAGAGAATGCGCATCTTCTGAATAATTGGATACCTTCCTTCCTTTCCTCACATCAACTCCTGTCTTCAATCTCAAAGAAGGATGAGGAGGCAATGTAATACCTCCTCCCACATTCAAAGAAGATGAAAAATTCAAGGAACGTGTACAATCACTCGGAATTTTGCCAGCACTACTAGAATTTCTATCTGCAGTCCATTTATCCACATCTGGCATAGAAGACCGTGTATCAGAACCACTCCGCAGCTTATTAGGTTGGCAAGCAGAGGGGTGAGTTTGGACATGAAGAGCTTCCCTGATCTGAAACATTGACTCTACATGAATATGAATCATCCCTGGATGTTGAAATCTTAGAAAGCTTCTTTTCCATATCAGAAGTCGCCTCTTGCAATAGCCTAGCTGCCGCTGTAACCGGCGTGCGTCCATTGCTGTTATTATTTAACGACTTTGAACGATTGACGCTATTAAAAACTTTCATATATCGAGACTGAACAGTTCTATCGATTCCGATAGCGATTGGAGTGTCAGGTCTTGACGAAACCCTAACATTTGAAGGCTGGCGATCTTCGCGGTTTTCCTTAGAATGCTGCTTGACATGTTGCGGGTGTTGTTTTCGCTGAACAGTAGAAACACCAAAACCTAAGGATTTATCCAAGCTACGATTAGTCTCTGTGATGTGATTTTCGTCTGTTCGCCGCCTCTGAACAGATTTGGACCGGGGGTAATCGCGACGGCTTGGGCTTGAATTGGATTGGATAAGAGGAGACATGAAGCGAGAACTGACTTCTCTCACTCTTGGCCGTCGTAGGGTGAAAGGCGGAGCTGGCGGCTCGGCAATCAAATCCGTAGGATCCGCCATTTCTTCGATCGATGATTAAAAGTTCAAATCCTCCTCCAATCTTAATGGACTGATATTGAACAAAAGCACAAAACCATAATGGGGAACTTTTTAGAAGCAGAAGAATGGAAAATAATCCTGATTGTATTTCATTGATTCATTCTTACAGAGGAGAGGAGAGTAATCACAATAGGTACAGGATTATAATAGCTAATTATAAGGATATTGATAGTGAACAATTAACTAAGATTGAACAAATGTTTTGCCAAGATTTACGTAATTGCCTGTTGTTGATTTTCTCCATAAAACTTTATCAAATAGAGAGGAGAATGATTAGAGGAACCAGTTAGAGATAACAAAGAAAGCTTGATTGAAAAACTAGCCGTTACAAAATGTTTATTACTGTGCTGTAAGTGTGCTTGATATTCCTTCATAGCATTCTATTAGCACTATTTGACCCGGTATAGCTTTCATGGTCCACATGCATCCGAATCAGATAACACCATCTTCTGGGTAAATATATTAGAATATCGAATAAAAAAATTTATATTAGAATATATATATATATATATATATTATAATTATAATTATAATAATAATAATAATAATAATAATAACTACATAATATATAATAATAATAATAAGTATATAAGAGTTTAGAATAGTACTATTGGAAGGAATAGTACTATTGTGATGAATAGTAATGAATAGTAATTCACTATTTATTACAATTATTTTTCTTAAAAAATGATTTTTCTCAAAAATTTATTTTTGTTGACCCGTGGGTTTAACTTGAATCGACTAGAAAAAAATATATTAATCGATTGTTGATGTGCGCAACTTCAATTTATAGTAAGATGAACATGTTTTTTTAAAAAAAGTTAGAGTCGGTACTTTGGTTATTTTTTTCCATTCAATTACAGTAGCATGCTCGCTTTAATTTTTTTTGTTGATGACCGGGTTTGGCCTAAATCGACTAGGAAAAAATATATCTTAATCGGTTGTTCATGCGCACAACTTCAAATGTTAATTTTTTTTTTTTCAGTTTTTAGTGAGATGAGCATCATTTTTTTTAAAAAAAGTTAGAGTAAGTCCTTTGGTTATTTTTTTCTAATTCAATTAAAGTAGCATTGTCGTTTTTTTTTTAAAAATGTTTGTTAAAATAAGTTATTTGAAATGTTTATTTCGATCAACTTAAGAAAAAATTGACCAACATGCTGGTACCTGGCACCGCACCTTGTGCGGTGCCAATAAACTAGTACATATATATTACCTTAAGTATCTTTAAATTTTTTAAATTAATACATGTGATACAAAGATATGAGTTTTTCTTCTGAGTGTGCACCAACACCAACATGCATATTTATATGTATGCATATATATGCATTTGTGTTAGTGTTGGTATACACTCGGTACATAAACAAAATTATGCTATAGGTTTCAATATGTAAGAGATTGTTATGACACGAGGAAACACAAGTCCAAAAGACAGGTCCTGAATTAAGCCATGCTTCAGGCCCAGAATCCAGCCCAAACAAACATGTTATTGACAAGCCCAAAATAACATTAAGTACATTCTAGAAGAAAGAGAGTCCATTAAGTAGCAAGGGGTGCGGGTAGTGGGGGGCAGTCAGTTATTTGTATGAATGTGATACTAGCGGTTGGCTAGGGTGTTTATCTTTGTGAATGAACATTCGTTCATTATTTCAATTTGGTGTCTTTAAATTTCTTTGGATCAATTTCAATTCCAATGGGTTTTTGTTTATTCTTTGTTAAATTCTCTAAAATTCCTATGACACAAAACAAAAATCTTAAATCATAACATTGCTCCTATGTGCCGGATCCATAAAAGGGGAGATGTTACGATGGCAAGCACAAGATCAAAAACAAAAATGGAACAAATGGAGAAGTCAGATACAGGCCTTCAAGAGAACATGAATGGATTGCAAGAAAATGTATCGGGCATTCATGCTAGTTTAGCAGATTTACTTGGGCTGGTAGAACAATTACTCGGGACCCAAACACCAACCACGTCGCTGCAACAGAAGGGTAGTAATGAACATCCAGGCAGAGATACGGCTCAAACGGGTGAGAATGAAAAAGGAGACGGAGATGGGGATCGCGAAGGAGGATGCGAGAAGATGAGGCATGCTTTACGTAGAATTGAGTTACCGATTTTTGAGGGTGAAGATCCAATGGGTTGGTTGGGGATAATTGAGCAGTATTTTGAGATCCATGGCACGCCTTACGAATTTTGCCTCAACTTAGCTTTCATGTGTATGCAAGAGTCATCGGTTCATTGGTTCCGATGGATGAAAGCTCAAATTCCTCATGTGAACTGCGACAGATCTGCGGAAGAACTTCTTAAACAATATAGCTATTATGATACCAACCCATATGGATTGGTGGCTACATTGAAACAGGGCTAGCAATCTGTGGAAGCATATATCGAACAATTTGAATTGATTGTTGCTCAAATGGGTGTGGTACCTGAGGAACAAGGTCTGGGATTTTTCCTAAGTGGCTTGAGGGAGGAAATCCGACGAAGAATGTTTGTACATAACTCGAAGACGATTGATCGAGCCATGTCTCTTGCTCGTGGGATTGAGATGGAACTTTATGGTAAGGTGCTGGATCGAGGTAAAATTCGGGGAAGTGTGGACACTGGGACAAAAGGGAAAGGGAGTTGAATCCGGGGTGGATCATCCAACAGGCGTTGTGGATAAAGATCGTAATCGGTATGGCCAGTATTCCAACATAAACACACAAGGAGAAGGGAGTAATAACAGGATTAATTACGTGAACAATTCAAATGGACATCGAAGTGCTACAAGCGGAAGTGGTGGAGTGGAGCACACAAACACTAAGGCTCCAGTGAATAGAGGGCGAGATGGTAGAATTGTGTCTCATCAAGAGTATTTTCATCGTCGTGAAAAATGAATGTATTTCAAATGTGGAGAGCCCTGCCATCCCAAGCATTGGTGTGCCAACAAGACGTTACGAGTCACACATTTAGCAGATGAGGACGATTGTGGAGAAAAAGTTGAAGTTTCAGCAAGTGGGGAAGGTATGAATGAGATGGTTGAAGTAGCAGGAGGTGAAACTGAGATCCCCATCACTGAGTACAATACTCTTGAATTACCATTGTACTCTATGCATGGAATCAACCAATCTCAAACATTAAAATTGAAGGCAGTAGTAGCAGGGCGTGAAGTTATAGCTATGATCGATAGCGACGCAAGTCATAACTTTGTGTCGCAGAGTTTAGTGCAGAACTTGGGTTTGCTGGTCGATAATAGTGTGCATTTTAGAGTGTGTTTGGGTAATGGAGGATGTTGGGATTGCCAAAGAGTGTGTAGAGGGTTGAATGTCGATTTTGGAGAGTGCAATATTGTCATTGAAGGGTATGTGTTTGATTTAGGAGGTCTGGATGTGATCTTGGGAGTGGAATGGTTGAAAACACTTGGAGATGTGGTGCTAAATTGGACCAAAATGCATATGAAGTTCTCTTGGGACAACCGAACCATTATTTTACACGGGGATCCTTCCCTTAATAGAGCTATGGTTTCGTACCCTGCATTGGCCAAGGTTGGAGATGTGGAGTTTAGTACTGCAATATTGCTAAGATTTGACAAGGGAAACAATGATGGGCAGAACCATGCACCAATGAGCAAAGCAGACATAAAGAAATTGATGTTCGAGTATGAAAAAGTGTTCCAGGAGCCTAAAGATTTACCACCAAAGAGAGGGAAAGAACATGTCATTACCATAAAAGAAGGATGTTGACCTATATCTGTGAGACCTTACCGGTATGCCATCGACAAAAAGATGAAATAGAGCGTATGGTTGCTGAGATGATCGAAACATGGGTAATACAGCCCATCAACAGCCCCTATTCGAGCCCTGTTATTTTGGTCAAAAAGAATGATGTAAGTTGGCGATTTTGTGTGGATTATATGGCCTTGAATGAGATCACAATATCGGATAAATATCCCACCCCAATTGTTGATGAATTACATGGCTCTAAGCATTTCTCAAAGCTTGATTTAAAATCTGGATATCATCGGATTTTAGTTAAGGATGAGGATGTTCCAAAGACAGCATTCAGAACCCATACCGGTCATTATGAGTGGACTGAAGAATGCCCCGGCCCCATTCCAATCTACAATGAATGAGGTATTTCGTCCCTACTTGCGTAAATTTGTATTAGTTTTCTAAGACGCTATTTTTGATAAATAGCAAATGATGGGAAAAACATTTGATGCATTTGGAAATTGTTTTGAAAGTCTTAGTAACGAATCAGTTTGTGTTGAATGAGAATAAGTGTAATTTTGGGTTAAGTCAAGTGGAATATTTAGGACATATCATCTCAGAAAATGGTGTTGAGGTTGACCCAAAGAAAGTGGAAAGTGTGACTACACAATGGCTGACACCGATGACAATAAAAAATGGTTGCGTGGTTTCTTGGGATTAACTGGATATTATAGAAAATTTATAAAAGATCATGGAAAAGTTGCTCGACCTCTTACTGAACAATTTAAGAAAGATAGTTTTGCATGGAATGCACAAGCTGATCAAGCCTTTGGAATGTTAAAAACAGCATTAAGCCACACACCAGTTCTGAGAATGCCTGATTTCAATCAAGAGTTTTTGATTGAGTGTGACACTTTGGGAGTTGGTTTGGGGGCTATCTTAACACAACTAATCGACCAATCACATTTTACAGTAAGGCATTGGGTGACAAGGTCCTAGCTAAGTCAACATACGAGAAAGAGTTGATGCCATTAGTTTTGGCGGTTCAACATTGGCGACATTATCTATTGGGTCGTAAGTTTGTGGTGCTCACTGATCACAAACCTTTAAAAAGTTTTTTGCAGCAAAGGATTTCAACTCAGGACAAACAATATTTGTTGGCAAAGTTGCTTGGGTACGAATTTGAAATTCGACATAGAGCTGAATCAGAAAATAGAGCAGCTGACGCCTATCAAGAAGAGAGGAAGACGGTTGTTTGAATGCTTTGTCCAGAGTTTCATGGGTGGGGTTGGATGAATTGAAGCAGCGGTGTTCGCAGACCCTGACTTACAAAAAATAATACAAGACTTAATCAACAATAGAAAATTAACACATTATTCGATCAACAACGGGCAACTAATGTTCAAAGAAAAATTGGTAGTGCCTAAGAATTCTCTGTGGGTTCCTAAATTACTAGAGGGATTTCACTCAACTTCTGCTGGAGGACATGCTGGTGCTGTTTGGACTTACAAGAGGTTGGCAGGAACATTTTATTGGCAAGGAATGAAAGCGAATGTAAGTCGATTCGTGGCTGATTGCATCATCTGTCAGAAACACAGGCAGCCTCTCCAGCAGGATTATTACAGCCACCTGAAGTGGTTTGGAAGGACATAATATAAATTTCATTGTGGGATTGCCCATATCAAAGGGTTTCGAGGTGATTGATAGGCTTTCTAAGTATGGCCATTTTTTACCCATGAAACATCCTTATATAGCGAGCATGGTGGCTGATGTTTTTGTCAAAGAAATTGTGAGATTGCACGGAATTCCAAAGACCATAGTCAGTGATAGAGATGTGGTGTTCATGAGTTTATTTTGGACCGGGATTTTTAAGGCACAAGGAACTAAATTGAAGATGAGTACGTCTTATCACCCCGAGACGGATGGACAAAGTGAAGCACTGAATAAGTGTGTGGAGATGTATTTACGATATTTTTCTTCATAACAGCCAAAGGGATGGGCATCGTGGATTCCTTGGGCTGAATATTGGTATAGCACATCATATCAGACTTCAGCTGGCATGACTCTATTTGAGGTGGTGTATGGGAGGAAACCACCCACTATATTACAATTCATACCAAGGGAGATTCAAGTGGCAGCAGTCGCATAGGCACAAATATGAAATTTTAAAGCAGCTGAAATTCAATTTGGTTCGGACATAACACCAGATGAGTAAGTTTGCGAACAAAAAGTTACGTGATGTGAACTTTAAAGAAGGATAATGGGTTTGGCTAAAGCTTCAACCGCATAGACAGAGCACTGCGAGCTTCATAATATCTCAAAAACTTGCAGCTAAGTTCTGTGGCCCGTATCAAGTGACAAAGAAAATAGGACCAATGGCTTATAAATTGAAACTACCTGAAGGATCAAAGGTTCATTCAGTATTCCATGTTTCATGTTTAAAGAAGGCAGTAGGACAATTTGGAGTGGACACAAAGCTACCAAATGAACAGGATTATGACTTGTTGATGGTTTTCGAACCAGGCAAAATTTTAGCTTACAAAAAAGGAAATGAACAGGGAAAAGAATGGACATAGGTGTTAGTGACTTGGAAAGGGTGAACTGAAGACGGCACAACATGGGTTTATGATCCTAGGAAACACAAGTCCAAAAGACGTTCCAGGCCCAGAATCAAGCCATGCTTCAGGCCCAGAATCCAACCCAAGCAATAATGTTATTGACAAGCCTACAATAACATTAGTATTAGTACAATATAATAAGGAAAGAACGGTAGCTACAGTACTCTGAGTCACATTTAGCTGTTACAATGAACAGTGTCGTGTTTATTGGGCCATGGGTCAAGCTTATATTAATTTTGGGCTCTTCGGCTCTTTGGACCAATTCCAAATTAGATTTTCGTTGGAGGGTTTTGCGTTCTTAGGGTCGCCATCTTTCTGCCGAACAGACGTTTTACCTCGCGTTTTTTTTCTTCTTTCCGCTGAAGAAGTTTATTGTTTCTGGAGTTGCGCCGCCTCTCATAGGTGATGTTGCCCTGTGGATGCGACAAAAGGAAACATGACATAATGTGGCGTCTGTGGATGCATCAGAAGGAACCAGCAAACAAGGTTTCTCGCGGACAAACGAAAACCCCGTACGGTTGCATTGGATGCATCGACTATTGCCCTGTGGTTAGTGTCTGTGGCGGGATATCCGGTGATTCTTGTGTATGTGACGGGATCTACTTTCTACCTATAAGTTATCTTGTTGTGTGTTCATTTTATTGTACGATTTCTTCTTTCGAACTTGGATGTTTATTGCTGGAGCATTTTTAAGGTTGTTTTTTTCCCCAGTTTGATTTCATGCTATTTACGATTGTTCTTACATTCAATTGCCGTGGGAGTTTGTTTGTGTGGTTTGTTTGCATTGATTTTGTTGTGGTTTTAGGGGTTTCTCGGTTGTGTTGCTTCATTTCTTCTTTGTTAGTGCTGATTAGCTCATTCCTTGTGTATGAATAGTCTTTACTGCAGAATGCACTCACCCCGTCGTTAAGTTCTTTATATATCGGAATTCTTTTCGAGTGTAGCATAGGAGCAAAGTTGTGAGAATAACATTTAGATTTTTTATTTTTTTCCATAAAGGTCAAAATGAGTTTCTTGGGTCAGTTCTAATGGTCCGGCTCCTTGTGTTAGGGACTTCATTTTGGTTGGTTATCGTTAGTTTCCGCTTAGAAAATCTGTTCAGTCTTCTTCATGACATGCTTTGGCGTCTTCTTCTGCACTCCTCTTCATATTCACTTTGCGCACTATGAATATGATGCCTGTAATATGGACTGGAACCATATTGCTCAAGTAAAAACTTTCTTTCCCATAAAGCCGCGTTCTTTGCTGGTTCCTTTTATTGCTTGATGACCACTAATAGCTTCTTCATGACATACTGTGGCATCCCTAGAACAACGGTCTTAGATGCAACACCTGGTTTTGTCACCTCCTCCTCCCAATCATATTTGTTCAGAGTAAGAGCTTGTGGTGCGTTAACATTTATTGGCTTTTCTGTCAGCTTCTCCATTTCCCGACCATATTGGCTTTTTTGTCACCTTCCGTTTTATGAACTATGAAGAGTTCGAAGGTGATGAATATCTCCTAACAGATGGCAGTGGTGCGTAGCATTTAGTTGTCCTTTCTCATTAGCTCCCTGAAGTACAAAGCTTTGTTTACACCACTATGAAACTAACATCGATAAAACAATAATGAAATGGGGAAAATAACATATTAATAACTACGAACTTCTTGAAATGCCTTGTTCCATAAAATAAGCACGTAGGTTGAATTTATTTTCATAATTATTTCGAATCTATTTGAATTACTCCACATTGGGTTATTTGATCTGTGGATCGGAAGGCTGAGCTAAACAAATGGAGTGATAGTCAAGCAAGAATTTAATTTTTTTATCTATAAAAGAATGGTTTAGTTTATCTTAGAAAGTAAAAATGCAATACGATAATTTTTAAAATTTAAAATGCAATATGAGAGTATATGTGTAAAATGCAGAAATTTTAATATCCGCTAATGTTTTGATAAAATGCAGAAATTACATCTCCGGTATTTTAGTTGACTGGACCTCATGTTCTTGATTCTTTTGGGTTCATGGGTAAATGTATACTTCCTTTTCAGTTTGGATTCGACAGTTGTCATACACATAAATATTACACGCATGTCTAGAAATAAAATCTTGAATGTAAGGGGTCACAAAATATAGTGCCTAGGAAACTAAATAATTTTGAACTGCTCAGTTTTCACAGGTGCAAGCATTTTTCATGGTTTCTGTTATTTTATTCATTGTACCTATGTCTGCGAAAATATGTCATTATGTAGGTGCTTGAAGTTGGAAGTTGGAATACAAAATTATGTCCTTAATTTACTACATGTGATGCACACAAATAGATTAAAGATAACCCACCTTCAGTTTTCACACGGATGTGTTGATTGAATTGTTGTCCAGAGAAGAACCCTCAGCTTCAAGCTACTGCTAGGTGAGCATACCCATTTTCTGTTTTTTGTTGTTGCAGTCGAGTTTGATTTTATATTTTTGTTGTTTTACCATAGAACCTGTGATTTTGATGGGGTGCTTGTCATAAGAAATTTTGAGGGTTTTGCGAAGAGTCTTTTTGTTTGTTTCTTTGTGCATATTCTTTCAAGATTTCTGCGAGATACTGATTTTGTAAAATATATTTCTTTGTCCAGTAAATTTGTCCCTGGCACCGTGCCTTGCACGGTGCCAAGAAACACTAGTATTCTATAAGAAAGAAAAGCCATTAAGTAGGAAGGAGCGTTGATAATGGGGACATCCAGTTATTTGTATGAATGTGATACTATCGGTTGGCTAGGGTGTTTATCTTTGTGAATGAACATTCATTCATGTATTTCAATTTGGTGTCTAAAAATTTCTTTGGATCAATTCAATTCCAATGAGTTTCTGTTTATTCTTTGTTATATTCTCTAAATTTCCTACAACACAAAACAAAAATCTTAAATCATAACAGAGACAAAATTTACATACATAATATGAATATTTATTTATTTAACACAATGAAAATTATTTTCGAACTTAACTTATATTTATATAAAACCACTAATAATTATATCGAAAATATTATTATTATTATTTTATTATGGTTTATAATTATTATTTGGATAATGTGTGATTTAAAAAAAAAGAATAATTATATAATTATAATTTGCATAGATAATGTGTGGATCTTTGGATTTTGTATAAATAATTTAGCAATTATATAAAATTTATTTTATGGGGCATGAATAATATATATAACTATAAATATTGGACCAATATACAAGTCAATACAACTTTATATTCGATTATAAAATACTGAATATCTATGTATATATGCTTAAGTAAACGCACATAATAAAATAGTTTTACCAGATGAAAATAGTTGCATTAATTTGTATGTAAAAGTGACTATAGTATTTCTGCATTCTGAGAAATACAATATAGTAATATACTATAAATATAATTTTAATTTTAAAATATTTAAAAAATGCGCAACATGACGATTAGCAATGTAATTGAGAGAAAATAAAGCATGCTCCCTATTGCTACCTTTAATCGTGTCGGCCCAGGAAACAGTTTACTCTAAGATGGCGAATCAACTCTACGGCTACAACCCTAGCAGCTACGGCGGCGCCGCCACCTCCAGTCTGTACAGCTCTAGATCTATCGTCGACTCCTACCTCTCAGCCGACACTTCATTGCGCGGCAGTGCTTTCAGATACTTAAGCGCCGACTCACTCTCCGCTGCCGCTGCCGCCATCTCTTCTTCAATGCTCTACAATCCCGACAGCTACTCCACTAAGATTCCGGGTGTATCCGTCACCACTTCGACGAGTTCGTATGCCCCTCCTGGCGTCGATTTGGGGTCTACGGTTGCGTCCACTGACTCACTTTACGCTGGATTGAAGCGCGTCTCCTCCGATTGTAAGAAAATTTTACCTCTATTTGATTTATTTTTGTTAATAATTTCTTTTTGCTGAATGACTCAATCCTTGTTTTGTGGTGGCCTAATTTTATTTGTTCTGTCATAATGAAGTGTCATACTTTAGGTGTACCAATCTGTTAGATCGCGTTTCAAATTAATGAATATATAACACACTACTTGTATATATACTTCCTATTTACTCGCACGAGGAGATTTTTTGAAATGCCGTGAGAATGATAAGTTCAGTGGTTTAACAGCAGCTTTGCTAAGCTATTGGTTTTATTTTATTTATTCTTTATTATGCTTAACGATTGGTTGATTCTACGGAATTGTGATAAATAGAAGAGGAGGGAGAGTTGTCAGTCCTTTTGTGCAGAGGACCAAATTTCGTCCATATACGTAGTACTTTTTCTTCAATGGTTAGTTCTTAATCCGACAAATGCAACGGCAATATATCGTATATGGACCAGCTGTTATGCTATATCTGAAGGTCTATATGAATGAACTGGATAGCTTTTTATTGTTATGTGGTTAATCAAAGCATACTCCAAGGATCCTCGACATGCTGTATGAGTTAGATGAAGAGAGGGGGAATAAGATAAACAGTGTCAAGATTTTCTTTGGAAGTCAAATTACTACTCATATGATATTTATTTGACTCATACTACATTGTATATTTGAATAAAATTATGTTTAGTTAAGAAGCGAGATAAAGCTAGAGGCTACTGTCAGATGTATTCAAATTCACTTCTAAGTGAATTGTTGGTTATATTGGGGATTTCCTGAGTATTAATTATCCTGAAAATTTTAATCAGTAGTTAATGTTAATATGAAAAATGGAGTATATCAATCTATATTGATATCTAGTTGTTTCAAACTTATATTTTGTGAATATTATCAATCAATAAAATTTTCCTTCATATTTTCCTATTATATATAGATAATCTTATTCATAAAGTAATGCATGTGATTGGTTTATTTTTATATGTCTACTATCTACTTAGCACTCTATCATCAGTTGGGTGCCCATAACACCATTGGGCAGTCCGAAGCTTGGTATTCAACCAACCTTTTAGCCAAGCGCCCTAGATATGAGAGTACAAGCCATTTGCCCATTTATCCCCAGAGACCTGGAGAAAAGGACTGTGCCTTTTACATGCAAACAAGATTATGTAAGTTTGGAGAGAGCTGCAAGTTTGACCATCCTATTTGGGTTCCGGAAGGGGGGATCCCAGATTGGAAAGAGGTGATATTCTTTGCTGCTTTAATATTTAGTAGTGTTCCATCAATAATTATCAGATATCTATTATATTTAAATCGATCTCTATTCCCTGGTATATAATTTGGTTTTTAGTTGATTTAGTTTATCTCATTACAAATATGTATGGTACTATTTAGCGTAACCATATGGTAAATATACTATTATCACGCCTCTTAGTACATAGGTCCATTCAACACCCAAGTTCCATTATTCATTCAGCTCACACTATGCTCAAGATAATTGTGGGCAGTGGGTTCTATTATGTGTTGCTGTTTCGCATGTCTTCCTTTTGTATTGTTGAACGCTATCCCATTGCATCAATGGGATTAGAAAGATGCTAATGCTGGGTGAACAAAAAGTTTTTCCTTGGGATGCATGTGATATCTAATATTTACAAGGTGAGCTATAAACTATTTTCTCTTTCTCTGAATTTGATGTAAATTGATAATTTTGTCCATTTATTTTACCTCTATATCTCTTTTCTCTTCAATTTTTTCATGATTTTATTGTTATTTATTTTTATTTTTGGGGTCATAGTCGGTGGATGGATGGAATATGGTTATCACATAAGTTCCGGTGAACTTCGACTACTTCTCAACACTCCACACTTTTTCTACTCTGAAAATTGGGAACTGTTTCTCTACAATAGGTCTGTTTGTGTTTACTACCCGCATTGGTCCTGCAGTAATTCTGCCAGTTAAGATTTTGTCTGTCTGGATACCATATATATGCGATATCTCTAACATGGTATAATGGTTGCTTGAAAGCAAATATTGTTCCGTGGCGATGGATTCCTGTGCAGAGTAGGGTACCTTATTCGACATTGTTTTCTTTTACTTTTACCTATTTCCACCTAGCTGTACAATGTATGGCCATGTTATGTCTAGTAAACTATGAGAAAAATTGACTTTTTTCACTTGTGTGAGCGGGTCGACACCATAATGCTTAATTACATGTGTCCTCATGATGCATGACTATCTTTACTATGTGAAGGCATACAAGCATGGTAGAACTAGAGAACTCTGGGGGCCTAATTTACAAATTTTGTTGGATTTTGTACTATAAACAGCAGGGATTTTGTCAAGAGGACTTTTAAACATGTCAATTAATTTAGTTATTTAATATGAATTCACATGGATTATGGATTCCAATAGCCAATTAACTTGGATTAACTATTTATTGGATTAATGGAAATAAAATTTTTTTCCATGACATATTGAACACAATTACTTTATTTTCTTTTCAGGTTCCACTTGTACTAAGTGAATCTCTTCCTGAGAGACCTGGAGAACCGAATTGTCCTGTAGGATCATGCGTATACTTTTTTTTACAGCATTTGGTGGTTCGGATCCTTGCATTGATTTTGGTTTGTTGTTCCAGTACTTTGTCAAGACTCAACGTTGCAAGTTTGGTATAAGATGCAAATTCAACCACCCAAAAGAAGCACTCCAGGTAATTCTCTATCACGATTTGTTCCCACTCACTTCTGTCACATTTTCAACTTATTGCTTTGTTAACTTGATTTTAGGGTGCTCCAGAGGATACTGATGCCTCTTTCTTACCTGAAAGACCTTCAGAACCTCCATGTGCTGTAAGATTTTTCGCACAAGATCGCTTGGTGGTTATAATGTCCAATTTAGTAATATACTTTGATGCTTTTTAACAGTTCTACATGAAGACTGGAAATTGCAAATTTGGTATTACCTGCAAATTTCATCACCCCAAAGATGTGCAGATACAATCAGCTGGAGAAGAAGATAATGCTGGGGTTCAACAAAAAATATTTGGAGATGGAAAGTCTGTGCAGCCACTTTTTGCACCAGCATTGTCACATAATTCCAAAGGCCTTCCAATCAGATCAGTATGCGCATTTTAATATTAGAATTTCAATAACCAATATTTGGTAATTATAATGAGTTGTCGCGTTATTTTTAATTAATGGGATGGATTTCATGTTCGGTAAACTTTTTAAGATTTTAACAAGAATAAACTATATTTGATGATATAAATGACTTGTGCTGAATATTTATATTCAGATGGTAATAAAAATCCTGAAGCATGATATCATTCTTTGCTTTAACACTTAATTAATATATGGCTCAAGTTGGGATTTCTGATCTGCAGCATAGTGGTAGGCCTAAGGTTTGGTTTTTTGTTGGAGTGGAAGGAAATTTGATACCAAACTTTAACGCCAAAATGAAATATGTGCTTTGACAAATGCTTTCATTTGTAATTGAATAAAATGATCCATTGGTACCCGATGTACAAATTTCCTTTGATATTGTGTCAATAATTCCTTTTGGTCCATCAATAAATAGTACCTTAACTATAAGAGTTTCTGGCAGCTTGGTTCATTTAGCCTACCTCAAACCACTGGGATTAAAGTGTTAGTTGTTGTTGGCAGCTTGGAGAAGATTAGTGAATTACTTCCCTAACCGGATGGAACCGAGTATGTGAAATTAGTTTAATAGCCGAACAAGTAGAAAAAATATTAGTTAAACAACCAATACTAAGGGGACCAAGGACACAAAGGGAGAAGCGTAACAAGATCCAGAATATCAACTTGGTAAAGCAAGTGAAGCTATCAGAAAAGCACACTTATGTTGATATACATTTTTGTGAGCTAGTTAGTCTAACTCCTGCTTTCTAGCATGCCAATTGCCAAGCATATTGAAGGACCAAAACTTCGTCATCATGAGTATATGGTAGTCATTTATTGCGGAGATGACACATGACTTGGGCATTAACAATAAAGATTGATAGCCAAAATATTTCTTATGCTAAATCATGTATATTTTTTAATATTATTCTGTGTGTAATCAATTTAGCTGAATATTGATTATCCTAATTCCTACAGTACTACAAAATATGATTAAAGAGTGAAATTTGAAAGATTTGATGGCATTCACGAGGCTGTCAATCGTGTATTTGGAGGCTCGCACATTGAACCCTTTTTACGTTGACTATGATTACTTCCATTGCTGCTCTATTTGAACTAGGAATTTGATTCAATGATTATGTCTTCTAAGTTCTTGTCTTTGATCTGGTCAAATTTTTATTTCTTCTCTTTGGTAAACAAATTGGTTTCTGTGCTCTCTTTATATACATTATTGTTGGCAGGATGGAGAAGATTGCCCGTTCTATCTAAAAACTGGCAGGTCAGTGCATTCTTTGTCGTTTTAATTTACTGAAAACCTCTCGTTTTGCTCTCTGTTTACATCTGAAGACATTCCGGAAATAACCTTTTGTTGTATTCATTAATCAGCTGTAAATATGGGACCACTTGCCGCTACAATC